>CM023536.1:29574674-30032453 GCA_013350335.1 Chimonanthus salicifolius
GAGGGGAGGAGGAGAGTGAGATGAAAACTCCAGTCTTTTCTTTTTATCATCATTTCCTGATCTAAAATCAATTAAACTTACCACAATCCCCATCATTTCCATGATCTAAAATCACCTTAGTCCAACAATATTTTTCCCTTTAATCCCTTCAAAAATCATTGATAACCTCCATGGGGTTCGGCCACACCATGGCCGAACCCATTAAAATTATTAAACAATCCACATAAATTCAATATCTAGAAAACCCTAAAGTCCATAAATATTCCTTGGTGGGGTTTCGGCCATACACTTGGCCGACCTCACCCTTTGGTTTTGTGCCCTTCTTTCAATTATTTATGGTTCTCATACATACCTCCATTTAAATCCTTTACAACCTTTTAAAATCACAAGCATACTTCTATGATTTCCATCTTTCAAATCCATAAAAATGTTAACAATGTCCTTCCATGGGTTCGGCCATACATCATGGCCGAACCCTATGGTTCATCCTTTTCATTAAACCTCATCATTCATCCGTTAATCTTTCTTCTTTGGGGTTAGGCCATACACCGTGGCCGAACCCTATGGTTCCTTATTTAAACAAAATCCATTAAAATACCTACCGGTTCCGCGACTCCTCCGGTTTCCTTCGCTCCAACTTGTTCTTCTGATCCTTTCCTTCCTCAGCCTCTTCCCCCTTCCTTCTTAATCCTTTGGCCGAGAGTGAGAGCTTGAGAGAGAGAGAGAGAGAGAGAGAGAGTTCGGCCTTGAGCGATAGGGAGAGAACCTTGAGATGAAGCTCTAAGTCTTTTTTGTCTTGGGGAGTGGTTGGCCAAGAGATGGTTTGAAGGAGAGAAAACAGCCATGAGGGAGAGGGAGAGAGTGAGATGAAAATCCAATTTGTTTTGTTCCAATGAGGTGGTCGGCCAAGGGTGATGCCTTTGGTAAAGTCCTTTGTGTAACTCCTATTTTCATTAACCACCCTCCTTAATGCTCCACTTGGGGTTTCATCCATGAGATGAAACTCCAAGGATCCAACGGTGTGGCCTTTTTTTTGGCTTGTTTAACACATGAAACCGTCCCCCTCTTATTAATTTCCCTTTTAGGGGGTTTCATCCATGAGATGAAACTCTCCCTCCAACATGTATCTTTGGTTTTAATTTTGAAATAACCAAAACTCCTCAACTCCCATTAATGATCCAAGTGGGGTTTCATCCATGAGATGAAACTCCCATGCCAACGTATACTAGGGGTTTGAATTGTGTAACCCCCAAAACCTTTTCATCCAACTCACCACTTTAACTTAACTCATATAATTTAATTCAAATCTATTTAACTCACTTAACTCATCACTTTAAAATCAACTCAATCACTTGATTGCATTCCAATTTAATTTAGCCCCAATTAAATTAGGCTTGAACTCACTTGGTGGTCAACCAAGTCAACCATGACCTATTGGGTCCCAATTGGGCATTTTGACCCACATAGCAACCTTGACCCAATTAAATGCATCTTACCTATTTACTTTAAATTGAACACTTATTCCATAACCGTTGGGCCCTAATTGGGCCATTGACCCAACACCTTACCCATCTAAGGTCCATATCCATTAGTTCATAAATTAAATGGGAAAATTTCATGTATATTGATATCTTGAAAATCCGGGGTGTTACAATACAATCCTCTTTTTAAAATTTTCGTCCCGAAAATCTAGCGAAGTAGAGTTCCAAACAATTTACACAAATAACTCAGTGTGAGCTGTTCTCATTTCCGATTCAAGTTCCCAAGTGGCTTCCTCATTACCATGTCGATCCCATACCACTTTGACGGACTGAATCGCTCAGTTTCGTAATACTCTTTGCTCTATCTCCACCACTCTGACAGGCCTCTCGACGTATGTCACGTCGCTTTGCACCTCTATGTCTTGTACATTTAAAACATGTGAGGGATCAGGATTGTTTTTCCTCAGCATAGATATATGAAATACATCGTGCAAAAATGCCAACTGTGAAGGAAGTGCCAATTGGTAAGCCACTTCCCCCTTCCTCCTTATGATTGAAAACGGCCCCACATATCTAGGTGACAGTTTCCCTTTCTTTCCAAATCTCATGTGTCCCTTCCGTGGCGAGACTTTCAAGAACACCATGTCCCCCACCTCAAATTCAGGGAACCTCCTTCTCTTGTCAGCGTAGCTCTTCTGACGACTCTATGCAGTCAATAGGTGCTGCCGTATCAACTGTATCTGCGTTGTAGTCTCTGCAACAAATCAGGTCCAATCTATGATTCAGTCAACTAAAAGATTGCTTATCAAACACGAAAGTTGTTGGTTGAGGATTCACCTACTGAATCATGGATTCAATCGACTAAATCTACACTGGCCGAACATACAGTCAATCGATCCAAAGTCAGCCGACTGAATCTTTGATTCAGTCGATTGAAAGAGGATTGACTGGGGATACGAAGGTTTTGACTCAGATTCAGTTGACTGAACCTGTGATTCATCGACTGAAAAGTAGCGAGTCAGGGATAAGATAGTTCTGAGTATATTTTTGTCGACTTGAATTCCTGATTCAGTCGACTGAATTGAAAAGTTGATGTATGTTAGATGAATAATTTGTTTATGATTAGATTAATGAAAAAAAAGGGGTATGGTCTACTTGGACTTGATTAATAAAACAAAGGAGGGACAAAAACCTAGAAACTGAGGTTCGGCCATGGTGAATGATATTGTTTCAAAATGTGAGTTTTAATGCTATGTTTATATGATAAAATAGCATGTGTTTCATTGGCATCTCATGCATGGCATGGGGTGAAGGATATGTAACTGGAGGGGCCATACTCCGTCGGGGCGTCCGAAAAACCTATGTGGGATACCTTGATGTGGTTTTCCATCAAGAAGAAACCGGAGGGGCCACACTCCGTCGGGGCGTCCGAAAGACCTATGTGGGGGAACTTATGTGTACTTGTGATAGGTGGGACTCATTGCATTTGACATCATGACATGACATAGTTTATATGGTTTTTGACATTATGATATTATTATGTTTGTTTTGTACTAACAATGTGTTAGCCCTAATTGGAATACCTACTGGGCACGTTGTTCTAACGCCCTACTTCTACCCTAGTGGATGATACAGAAACGAGGGGAACAAGGAACGCAAAAAAGGCCAAGCATAGGAGCTTGAATGCTTTTAATTTATATTTTGATTAAGTTACTTATGGACTTGTATTTTGAGTAACTAGACTTCGGACATGTAATAATTTAGATGGTTTGCTATGGTTGGATGATTATTTGGATAATTACGTTATGTTAATTATGATTAAGGACTTGACGTACTTTCCTATCTGAAGTGGAGTAGAACTAGGTTATATTATAATTCCGCATGTTATGATTTTATTCCGCAAGTCTATATTGTTATGTGTGAACCGTTTTCATGGACTTAGTCCATGCACACATCGGGTTGGCTAGTTAAGGGTCGGACTTTAGAAGTTCGGACTTAGCTCGCGTCGTGACGACCCGTTCTTGCTCACTCTATTATTAAAAAAAAAAAAATAGACTTTGATTTATGGAAAGTGTAGAGTGAAAAAGGGCGGGCTGTTACAATGACGCTGTTGCTGGAAATCCCTGACCATGCTCCTGTCATTGGTCTCACTGGTGGTTCCATTTCCGTTCAAGTGTTGTCGAAGAACCGAAGTGACCATCGCTTGAACCAAGTTTTCTAGTTCGGGTGGTACCACTGGTATATTCACGCTACTTTCTTGTTCCTTCTCATTTTAAGGTTGTTCTACCTCCTCTTCATCCCCATTTGGGTTTTGTCGGGTCCTTCTCTTGGTCCTTCTCTTTGGCGGCATTTTTTCCTAAGTCATTGGAAACATCATTGACTTAGCTCCTTCGTAAAGTTGTGTTTTCATAATATGAGCAAATTGCCAAATAAGCACTCTTTGTATTTCTTTGTTTTTTGGGACTTAGTATCTATTGTTTGTTTCTCATATCGGGTATATCGGGAAAGTATCTCCTAATTTGCTATATTTGATAAATCCAATTATGTTGACTGTACTTCCTTTCTATCATTCCTTGTTGTTCTCAGATTGAATGTTTTAGTCTGAGTCTAACGAAGTAAATTAATCCGGCCCCCGTACAGCGGACTCCGAAGAGTCGGTCAGTTGAGATTCTTATCTGTCAGTGAGACATGATACCGTCTTAATCTTACTTCGGAAGATTCAACCTTCCCGTTTCGCTCTGATACCAACTGTAACGCCCCGCCCTTTTTCACTCACTTTCTGAAAATCAGAGTCTATTTTTTTTTTTAAATAGAAGAGTGAGCGAGAGCGGGACGTCACGACGCGAGCTAAGTCTGAGCTTCTAAAGCCCGACCCTTAACTGGCCAACCCTACGTGTGCATGGACTAAGTCCACGAAAACGGTTCACACGTAAAAATATATATACATGCGGAATATAACATAAACTGCAGAGTTTAAAAGAACCTAACTCTATTCCATTTTAGATAGCAAAGTAGTTCAAGTCTTTAACCATAATTAACTTACTAGAATATCCAACATAAACCATTCAAACCATAGCAAAATATCTAAGTTATTACATGCCCGAATTCTAGTTACTCAAATTACAAGTCCATAAGTAACTTAATCAAAATATGAAATTAAACACATTCAAGCTTCTATGGTTGGCTCCGATCACGCTCATCGTTCCCTTCGTTTCCTGTATCATCCACTAGGGTAGAAATAGGGCGTTAGACAACGCGCCCAGTAGGTATTCCAATTGGGGCTAACATGTAACGCATCGCCCTTTCCGAGAAAATTCAGAGTCTAATTTTTTTTTTTTAAATAATAATAAAACATCGAAAGAGAGCGGGCGGCGTCACGACGCGAGTTAAGTTCAAACTACCCAAGTCTGAACCTTAACTGGCCACCCGTGTGTACATGGACTAGACCATGATAATGAATCACACATGGAACTACCATCAACATGCAGAATAATCTAGATTAATTGCGGAATAGAAAGACTAGATAGCAAGTAACAGTCTCAACCATTAATTAACATAAATCATCCATCCAAAGTTATTAACCTAATCAAACCATAGCAAGTAATGACTTATTACATGTCCGACAAAATATAGTTCAATGACAGTAATATAAAGAAGTCCAGTCCAACATTCAAGCGCTTAGGCTTGGCTCCCCTCCCGTCATCGACCTTCCTTTTCCCTTTACTTGTACCTGCATTCTCCTCTGAAGATAGAATTAGGGCGTTAGATCAACGCGTCCAGTAGGTTCCCGAATCAGGGCTACCACATGTTAGCATATAAAACATGCATATATATCATATTACATGATCATCAAAAACAAGTAAAACAATGCTATGATGTATGCACATGCAATGAGCATCCCCCATCATGTACATTCATGGCCATCACTTGACGTGCCTTGCACCGACAAGGTAAATTACAACACACTTTCACCTCTTTATCATTGACTGATTCATATCACGTATGAGTCCTCCTGGTGGGACTCTCATCGCCTAAGGAGACTAATGTGACTATGATCATCATGTTACTCCTCCTGGCGTGACTTGCACCACCGAGGCAGGACGTAACCCATAAATTGCAACACTGTAGAACCTCATTCATAATCCCATGTCTATGCATGAGATGCCAATGCATGTATGCCATTTGTTAATGCATAATATATCATTTGGAACACATAAAATAAAACAAAAGTATCATAAGAAAACTGGGGTAAAACTGTGGTTACAAGTAGGTAGGAAACCTATCGAAGAATCACTTCAGCGCCCGTTCTTTCTTAGGCTTTATCCGGTCACGACTCGCTCGTCGTTCGACTTTCGGTACCTTATTTATGCAGCAATAAGTAAATCATACTCTCATTTACATGTCCATTCACATATGAGACCTAAAACATCTTATAAGTCCTTTGATCAATCTTTTCATTTGGCTTGTATTCACAGATTTGCCATTGATCTAACCAATGTCTAATCTTGCTCATAATTAAAGTTCATCAAAGTAATCTACCTTAGTGGGGTTCGGCCATACTACTTGGCCGAACCCTACCAATCCAATTTGTATTTCTTAATCCCTTCACAACCATTCAAACCACTTGGTTCCAATCCTCATTTTTATCTTCCAACACTACTCCATGTAAATCAAATAAACACCCTAAAGCAGTCCATGGGGTTCACTTGATCTGATTGATCCCTCAACTTCCCATGATTATTCATGATTTAATCATGTTAACCCAACCATGAATTACACATGGTTCAGCCACATAACCAACCACCAAAGCAGTCATTTAAACTTCACCAAAACCCATTACTTACTTACATGGGGTTCGGCCATCCAAGGTGGCCGAACCCTATGTCCATGTTTTGATCTTTTACATATGCTTTAGGCGTTATTTAAAAATGCAATATCAGTATCATATTGCTGCCTTTAAACCTCTTAGAAACCATCTAATTAAATTCATCCAAACAGCCCATAAAAGTCCATGGTTTCCATGTTTCACAACATGAAAACCAACAATATTTTACATGGAGTTCGGCCCTCCATGGTGGCCGAACCCAATGATTATTTTCACTATTTTTAAACCTCCAATCATCATGTAATAAACAACATATTATTACCGAGTTCAACCCTTTAAAAAATCATCTAAAAACCAACCCAATTTCATAGGGTTCGGCCATGCTCATTGGCCGAACACTATGACCTTTGCTTTTGAAACAATCAATCATTTATCTTAGGTATGAATCAATCATCCATATTCATGTTTTAACCTTCTTAAAACATGATTTTGAAACTGACACTAACAACTAACATCTAATAACAGTCCCAATTTTATATGGTTTTAATTTCCAAAAACCATCAACATCAACCACTTGTTTCCATGGGGTTCGGCCATGTAAGTGGCCGAACCCAATGGTCCATTTCCATCTTCTAATCTACTGATTTAGACCATAAAAACTTCAGCCTTTTCTGACATTCAGATACAGGTTTATAATCCTTTCAATAACATGTATTTGATTCTTAAATCTAACCCAAAAAGCAGTCCATAAAACCCATGGTTTTCATGTTTCCAAAACATGAAAACCAAGCAATCTTTTACATGGGGTTCGGCCCTTCATGGTGGCCGAACCCAATGGTCATCTTTACCATTTCTAAACCTCCATTAATCAAGGTTAAAACCTTGGTATATTCAGCCATAACCATGGCCCAATACACACCATTTTATTAATCCAAAAGTCCATGAAACATTTACCAAATTCCAAGCTCTTCCTATTGCCTTTGCTCCTTGGCTTCTTCCTTTTATTTCTTCCTTTCTTCCTTAATTCCTTGCTGGTTTAAGCTTGAATAACTGGTGCCAAAAACCTCTGCTTCTCCAGCCAGAGAACACGAATTGGAGAGAGGGAAAAAGAGATGGGAAAAACTTGGGTTTGCAATGATAAAAAATTGGCTAACCTTGGGGTTCATTGCTTTTGTATTTCAGCCACCATGACCTCTCAATTCCCTCATAACTTCTTAACAAAATCGATGGGCATTGGGTGCATCCAAGGCACCCCTTGGCACCTACCCACGCAGCCATTCAGATTTCCATGTAACTCATCTCAAACCCATCATTTGCATTTATCATTCAACATGGAACTCACCAAAACAAGTCCCCAACGTGTGGGACTTGTTTTGGTTGGTTTGAGACCAGCCAAACTCTTCAAATTTCCACTCAACTCACAGATTTTACAGTCCCTTCAATTTCCCTTTAGACTCACTTGAACTCAAGGCTATTTAGATTTCCATCTCAACTCACCCAACTCACATACTTAATGCATTTCATTTAATGCACATGTGTTGACTCACTACTTGATTTAATTCCAACTCACTTCAGTCCCACTCAATTGATTTAACTCATATTTTAGCTCCCTTGAGGGTCCACATGGTCAGCCATAGTCAACTTGACCCGTTGGGTCCACTTTTAGCTCCTTGACCCCTTTTTGACTCCATGGCCCAATTATGGGTATTTTGGTCATTTGTAACTGGTTTTTACATATGGGTCAGGCCTACCCATTTTTCCTCCACTTGATTTCCAATCAAATCAGGCTAACCCCATTTAATTTAAGTTCACAAAACGGTCAAATAATTCAGTAAGACCCGATGGGTCCCATTTGGGCCATTTGACCCATTTAGTCATTTTTGACCCAATTGATGTAAATTACCCAACCAATCAAACTTAACATTCATAATGTGCTCATATGATTTTAATTTGAGCAATGGACCCCACCATTTCCTTATTTGACATCACAAAATAATTAATTTAATAACTCAGGGGCATTTTTGTAATTTTCCACTTCATTGAGAAACTGGGGTGTTACATAACACATGGTTAGTACAAATCATATAAATAATATAATATCAAAATCTTGTAAAACAAATGTCATGCCATGTATGCAATGAGTCCCACCCATCACAAACACATATATCCTCTTGATAGAATTCTCCTCATCAAGGTATCCCCATAGTTGCCTTACGGACGCCCTGACGGAGTGTGTTCTCCGGATTCTTCTTGATGGATAATGTACATCAAGGTCTTCCCACGAATGCCTTACGGTCGCCTCGACCGAGCGTGGCCTCCGGTTACAAACATCCCTCCCGTGCCATGCATGAGATGTAAGTGAATACATGCTAATTTATATTATAAACATAGCATTAAAACCTCACATTTGAAACATATCATTTTACCACATAACTCATTAAAATAAGATTAAAACCATCATACATAACCCATGGTTTCAAAGAGGTAGAATCCTACCAATGACAACTAGAGTGTCCCTGAGCTTTAATTCGGCAACCGTTCATGATCGTGCAACCCTTGTAAAGTCCCGTTACCTTATAACATATCCATGAGTCAAACCAATAACCCATTTGATTTGCAATAATTTCTAAGTCCAAAAACGCACTTTGTGGGGTTCGGCCATACCTGTGTAACACCCCAATTTCTCAATGAAGTGGATAATTACGAAAATGCCCATGATGTGTTAAATTAATTATTTTGTGATGTTAAGTAAGGAAATGGTGGGCCCCATTGCTCAAATTAAGATCATATGAGCACGTTATGAATGTCAAGTTTGATTGGATGGGTAATGTACATAAATTGGGTCAAAAATGGCTAAATGGGTCAACAGGCCAAATGGTACCCAACGGGTCTTACTGGATTATTTGACCATTGTGTGAACTTAAATTAAATGCGGTTAAGCTAATTTGATTGGAAATCAAGTGGAGTAAAACTGGGTAGGCCTGATGCACATGTGAAAACCAATTACAAATGACCAAAATACCCATAATTGGGTCATGGAGTCAAAATTGGATGAAGGAGCTAAAGGGGGACCCAACGGGTCGGGTTGACTTTGTTGACCACAGCCGACCATGTGGGCCCACAAATGAGTTCAATGGTGAGTTAAATCAGGTTAAGTGGAACTGATTTTATTTAATTTGAATTAAAAATGAGTTGATTCAAAGGCATTAAATGATTGTCAATTAATGAGGTGAGTTGGACATGTGAGTTGGGTGAGTCAAAGTGGAAGTCAATGGGACTGTAAATCAGTGAGTTCAGAGGGAATAGGAGTAGTTTGGCTCAGTCATAGCCACCAAAACAAGTCCCACACGTTGGGGACTTGTTGGGGTGATTTCCATGTTAAATTTTAAATGAAACACATGGAAATGGGAGGTGATGCTTTGGGAGTTGAAAGACTGCATAGGCAGGTACCAAGGGGTGCCTTGGATAGCACCCAAGACCCATCATTTTTGGTAAGAATTGATGAGGGAATGGAGGGGTCTTGTGGGCTGAAGTACTAAAGGAAACAATCACCAAGGTTGGCCGATTTTTGTCATTGTAAACCCAAGATTTTCCCATCTCTCTCTCCCTCTCTCCAATTCGTTTTTCCTAGCTGGAACATCAGAGGTGTTTGCACCAGTAGATCAAGCACAAAACAGCAAAAGAAAGGAAGAAATAAAAGGGAGAAACCAAGGACCAAAGGCAAAGATAAAGATTGGAAGTTTGGTAAGTATTTATATGTTATTTTGGTTTAATAACATGGAGCAAATGGGGTGTGTATTGTGCCATGGTTATGGCCGAATACACCAAGGTTTTAACCTTGATTAATAGAGGTTTAAAAATGGTAAAAATAACCATTGGGTTCAGCCACCATGGAGGGTCGAACCCCATGTAAAAGATTGGTTGGTTTTCATGTTTTGAAACATGGAAACCATGGAGTTTTATGGACTATTTTTAGATGATTTAAAGTGTATGTTTTAAAAAGGTTAAAACATAAATAAGGAAGTTTGATTTAGACCTAGATGAATGATTAAGAAATTCAAAACCAAAGGTCATAGGGTTCGGCCACCATGGAGGGCCGAACCCCATGCAAATGATGGTTTGGTTTTGATGTGTTTGAAACATGGAAACCATAGAGTTTTGGTGGACTGTTTTTTAAGTTTCATTTAAGATTCAAATGCATGTTTTAGAAAGGGTTAAAAACATGGATTTGATGACATAAGGACTAAAGGTATCATGGGTTTAAAACAGTGATTTAAAACTGATGAAATGGACCATTTGGATCGGCCATCTTGGATGGCCGAATCCCATGAGGTGTTATGGTTATTTGGACAAAGTGATTAATTTATTGGATTGTTTTGAGAGGTAAAAATGCAGCAATGATGTACTGATTTTTATATGAATAAATGACACATAAAACATGTTTGAAAGACCAAAACATGGACATAGGGTTCGGCCACCTTGGATGGCCGAACCCCATGAAAGTAGTTGATGATTTTGATGTGTTTAAAACCATACAAAATATGGTGTTTGATGTGATTTGGTGAAGTTTAATTTACTGTTTTGGTGGATGTTTATGTGGCTGAAACATGTCTAATTCATGGTTGAGTTAGCATGATTAAACCATGAATAATCATGGTGATGATTGGATCAAGTGAACCCTAGGTTTCGGCTATGAGTATGGCCGAACCCTATGGGGCTGTTTTGAAATAAATGGGCTGTTTTGGATGGGAGTTTATGGTTGTTTTAATTAAGAAATCATACATGATAAGTTATGGACTATGTGTAAGAAAATAATCAACCATTGATGATGGATTATGGATAAAAATCTATAGGATGAGGTTCGGCCATGTGGCATGGCCGAACCCCATCAATGAGTATTTGATAGAATTGGGTTAAGTAATAAATGGGATTAAAGGTGATGAATGAAGAACCCAAATTAAAAAGGTGAGGGTCGGCCAAGTTGTATGGCCGAACCCCACTAAGTTTGTTTAGATATGGTAAAACTAAAAGGTTAGCCTAAATGGCATAAAAGTAATTATTGATGGAATGATCAATGATGGAAATGATCATAGGGTTGGATGTACGGACACGAACCCCACATAGTATATTTTCGGAAATTGACTAAGTTGGAACTACATGATAAACGTTTGGTTTGATGCTATTTAAATAGGGTATCCAGACTTGTGTATATGGCATACGAGTCGTGATCGGCAGACGATTAAGAGAGCTCAAGTACTAAAGTGAATCTTCAGTAGGTTTCCTACCTACTTGTAACCACATTTATACTTGTTTTCATGAAGGGTTTTATGAGTTATTCACATACTATTACTTACCATATTGTGAATGATGAATTATGCATTTACAAATGGCATACAAAACATTGGCATCTCATGCATGGACATTGGATGATGACTGAGGTTCTACAGTGTTGTAATTATGAGTTACGTCCTCCTTAGGTGATGAGAGTCCCGCCAGGAGGAGTAACATGATGATCATAGTCACAATGGTCTCCTTAGGTGATGAGAGTCCCGCCAGGAGGACTAATATGTGATATGAGTTAACTCAATGATGAAGAGATGGAAGTGTATTGTGATTTACCTTGACGGTACGAGGCACGTCAAGTGATGGCTATGAATGTACATGATGGGAGAGACTCATTGCATGTGCATACTTCATAGCATTGTTTTACCTATTTTTGATGATCATGTAATATGATGTATATGCATGTTTTATATGCTAACATGTGGTAGCCCTGATTCGGGAACCTACTGGGCGCGTTGATCTAACGCCCTAATTCTATCCTCAGAGGAGAATGCAGGTACAAGGAAAGGGAAAGAGAAGGTCGATGACCGGGAGGGGAGCCAAGCCTAAGTGCTTGGATGATGAACATGATTACTTATCTATTGTCATTTGAATTATATTTTGATGGACATGTAATAAGTTAATACTTGCTATGGTTTGATTAGACTATTAACTATGGATGTTTGTTTATCTTAATTATCATTTGGGACTGTTACTTGCTATCTTTTCATATTATTTCCGCAGTTAATCTAGTTTATTCCGCATGTTGTTGTTAGTTCCATGTATGATTCATTATCATGGTCTAGTCCATGTACATATGGGTGGCCAGTTAAGGTTCAGACTTGAGTAGTCTGAACTTAACCCGCGTCGTGATGGCACCCGCTCTCTTTCGATGTTTTATTATTTTAAGAAAAAATTAGACTCTGATTTCTCGGAGAGGGCAGGGCGGTTGGTATCAGAGCGAAATGGGAAGTTGAATCATCGAAGTAAGATTAAGACGGTTTCATGTCTCACTGACGGATAAGAATCCCAACTGACCGACTCTTCGGAGTCCGCTGACTTGGGGCCGGATTAATTTACTTCGAGTGACTCAGACTGAACAATCAATTTGAGAACGACAATGAAAGATAGCAAAGTAAAGTACAGTCATCATAACAGGATATATCAAACATAGCAAAGTAGGATGTACTCCCCTGATATCCCCCATTGAGAAACAAACAACACGAATATAGAGATTTCCCCAGAAACAAAAGAAACAAAGAGTGATGATTTGGTAATCTTCCCAAACAAAGCACATGATATTATGCATGATCAAATTTCCCTGAAAACCAAGAGTGGTTTATTTAGAATTATTGTTGAATATTCTTGTGTTTTAAATGTTGTGGCACAGATATGTCAAGCAACGAGGAATACACTGAATTATGGGATAAAGGGACACCTAGTTGTCCAGTGGATTTGGTATCGACTTCCAACAGTATCAGCATGGAAGTTAATGTGGACTTTTAGGAGGGACCTCCTGAGGGCACCTGTTCTTGAGGAATTGATGGATGACATTCCTGCGATGGTGGAACCTCCTGAGGAAGAAGAAGAGGATCTAGCACCTTTTCTAGAGGATCCTATTGCAGGTGTTCCTATTATATTGGAATCGTTTGGGGAGATAGATCCCTACGATACATGTGAGTTGTGCAATCAAGATGGGCACAACTGTATGTATTGTCCTCACCCTTTAGGTGTTGTCTTCCCTCTCTGTGGACTGCATGGGCATGGAGAGGCGAGGACTAATTGTCCTTATATAGGAGGACCTGGATTAATACCCTGCACGACATGTGAAGTATTGGGGTACACGGCGATGACGTGTCTTGATAACCGTTTCAAGTTCGCTAATGATGCGGAGTCTTCTACAGAAGACTAGGATAGGAAGTAATATGAAGGGTATTAAAAAAAGGGTTATTTTGTAAGGGTGCATATTTTTTTTTATAAAGGGTTTTGTTTCACCCTACCCACCTTGGTACAAAGATGAAGTTTGAATTTATATGAAATATGTGTTTTTATGATTTTATGAGGATTCATGGCATTTAATGCATATTGTTAATGGAAACTAAGTCTATGATGTTTCCTTGTATTAGGAATAAATGGCGCCACAGAAAAAGGTTGTAAATGTACGAAGGGAAAAGAAAAAGTTTTACAAATTAGATTAGGTGAGTGGGCATCAAAGAGAAGGACCCGACAAGATAGTAAAAAGAAGGATGAGTGTTAATAATCACACCACAAGGGAAGGTGGTACCTCAACGCAAGAAGGTGGTACATGAGAAGGTGCCATTGGTACATGACGAGGAGGGGTCCGTTCATGACGAAGAGAGATCAGTTCATGAACGATCTCGCAATGAGGAAGAGTCTCATCATTCTCGGCGGGAAGAGGAGGAGAGTGACCCTACGTATCAACAGGATGAGGAGGAGGAATATGACTCGTCATATCGACGAGAAGAGGAAGAGAACAGCATCCTGACTGTACCCTATGTGCCTCCTGAACTGCACAGCTTGGTGCAAGCTGTAGTAACATCTGTCCTCCAACAACATATGAACGGAGGGGGAAGCACGAGTGAAAATAATGACCGTAATATGGTCAGAGATTTTCAACAACAGCGCCCACCTTACTTCAAGGGCAGAGAAGGGCCTGTCGGAGCCGAGAACTGGTTGGAGAAGATTTCTCACATACTGACTCTTTTGAATATCAAGAGTCATGCTCACAAAATTCTATTGGCCACGTCACAGCTGATAGATGACGCTGCCAAATGGTGGAAACTAGTGGAGAAACAGCAGGCACTTGTGCCAAGAAGAGAAATAATTGCTATGACCTAGGAGCAATTCTCAGTGACATTCTTAGAGCGCTATTTCCCGGAGGAAGAAAGGGAACGACAGATTTAGGCCTTTATGACATTAATGCAAGGCTCAGTGACGGTGGCTGAGTATCACCAAGAATTCCTCAGCCTGTCAATCTATGCATTTTATGTGGTGGACACGGAATATCGGAGGGCTCGCAAGTTCGAGCGTGGGTTACAGCCAAACATAAGGGCCAGGGTAACCGTGTTGAAAGCAGCCACGCTGGCGGAAGTGGTCAGCAGGGCAACCATTGTGGAACAAGAAATAGCGGAATTTGCAAAAGTGGACAACCGCCGAGCTCCGAGTGGGAGGGGTGCGTATCAACCCAACAAGAAGTTCAGATCGAACTTCAGCAGACCCTCGTCATTGTTGGACCTAGTGGGGGCTTTCGCCCCAACCAGCCCACTCAATCTATAGCAGTCACTCAAGCTTCTCGAGGAGTGAACACCTGCTTTCACTGTGATCAACCAGGTCACTACAAAAAGGACTGCCCAAAGCTCAACAGGCTATCATACTCCAGAGGATCATTTCGTCCGCCAGCTAGACCGAGAAACTCCAGAGGAGGCAGAATGCAAAGTCGGGGAGGTCGAAGGTCTAACCCTGCTGGAGCGGGACGATTATTCACTCTAACTTCTCCAGTGGAAGAGGACCATGCCGTAATACAAGGTATGGCGGTAGTGAGTAGTTCGTATGCATATGCACTATTTGATTCTGGTACATTAGTTCAAAGATTAGCCACAACACTTACTATTGTATCCCCTGTCGGAGATTCGGCATTGGGACTTATATGTACGGCGATTAACACTGAATTAGCTGGACTTAGATTTGAGTTCAATTATTTAGTGCTGGACATGTCTGAATATGATATTATATTCGGTATGGATTGGTTGGCTAAGTTTCATGCCAACATCGACTGTTATCGTCGAAGAGTGACATTTAAGTCACCCGAGGGCAAGCAATACGTACTCCGTGCAGATAAACAAAGTGGATTGCAGGAAGTGTTAAACCACGTGGTATTGAATAATATCACCATAAATAAAGCTCCAGTTACTGAACTTCCGGCAATTGTAAAAGAATTCGTGGATGTATTTCCAAAGGAACTCCCTGGTTTACCACCTATGAGGGAGATTAACTTCGAGATCAAGTTGTATCCTGGCGCAGCACGAGTGTAGTTACCACACTATCAGATGGCACCGGCAGAGATGTCGGAGCTAAAGAAGCAGATTGATGAACTGCTTAGGCTGGGTTGCATCCGGAACAGTACCTCATCATGGGGAGCACCAGTGCTGTTTGTGAAGAAGAAGGATGGTTCACTTCAGATGTGCGTGGACTACCGGAAGCTGAATCAGCTAACAGTTCGGAACAAGTACCCTCTACCCAGGATCGATGATTTATTCGATCAATTGAAGGGTTCCAGCCATTTTTCAAAGATTGATTTGATGCCTGGTTATCATCAAATACGGGTTAGGGAGGAAGATATAGATAAGACGACCTTCCAGATGCGGTATGGACTATACGAGTTTGTAGTCATGCCATTTGGACTCACAAATATGTCGGCGGTGTTCATGGATTTGATGAACAGAATCTTCCTCCCTATTTGGATCAATTTGTGATCGTATTCATTGACGATATTCTGATATATTCCAAGAGTCAAGAAGAACATGCAGAGCACTTACGGATAGTTTTGAATATTTTGAGGCAGAATAAGCTATATGCCAAGGCCAGTAAATGTGAATTCTGGCTATCCGAGGTCAATTTCTTAGGACATGTGATATCTGAGGGAGGTATAGCTGTGGATCCGGCTAAGGTGGCAGCAGTGAAAGATTGGAAAGTGCCCAAGAATGTAACTGAAATTCGTAGCTTCTTGGGATTGGCTGGTTATTATAGAAGATTTATCATGGATTTTTCCAAAATTGCTTCTCCATTGACTCAACTCACTCAGAAGGGAGTCAAGTACGAGTGGACAGATCTATGTAATCAAAGGTTTGAAGAGCTGAAGACAAAACTTACCACTGTCCCTATTTTAGTTTTGCCGATAAGTGGCAAGTGTTATGAGGTATATTGCGATGCCTCGGGAGAGAGACTGGGTTGTACACTCAGTCAGAGTAATTGTGTGGTGGCGTATGGTTCAAGGCAGTTAAAAATACATGAACGTCTTTACCCCACACATAATTTGGAATTAGCTGCAGTGGTTTTCGTCCTCAAGAGTTGGAGACACTACCTCTACGGCGAGAAATTTGAGGTATTTTCTGATCATAAGAGCTTAAAATATCTTTTTGATCAGAAGGAACTCATCCTCAGGCAGCGAAGATGGATGGAATATCTGGCGGATTACGAGTTTGCGTTTAGATATGATCCAGGCAAGGCAAACAAGGTAGCGGATGCCCTCAGCCGTATACCACATGCATCCGTAGCATGTTTGATCAGATCGGAATGGGAGATGTTGAATACCATCCGAGAATTTAAACTCTACTACAACAACTGTGGGACCATATACAATTTGGTCATACAATCTAACATGGTCACCAGGATTGAATAAGAACAAAGGACAGACTCGGAAGTGGAGGACATATGGGCCAAGATGTCTACTGGCACCATTGTACCGGAATGGGAATTAAGACCAGGACAGGGTCTTTTATTCCGGGGAAGAACATATGTGCCAAAGAGTTGCAGGAAAGAGCTGCTAATTGAGGCACATCAATCCAAGCTCTCTATCCATCAGGGCAGCACCAAAATGTACCATGATCTAAAGAGGCATTATTAGTGGCATGGACTAAAAACGGATGTGGCGGAATTCGTGGCACATTGTCTAACTTGTCAGCAAGTTAAGACTGAACATCCAAAGCCACCAGGGTTACTCAAACCCTTAGCAGTGCCAGAATGGAAATGGGAACACATTTCCATGGACTTTGTATCGGGGTTGCCGAGGTCTTCAAAGGGCAATGACGCCATATGGGTCGTAGTCGACCGACTGACCAAGTCCGCACATTTCATTCCTATCAAGATGACAGATTCATCTGAGACGTTGGGTCGGCGGTATATTAAAGAGATCATTCTGCTACATGGCATTCCCCGAACGATAGTATCGGACAGAGATGGCCGTTTTACCGGCAGAGTATGGCAAAGCATGCAGTCAACCATGGGGACAGACTTATTGACTAGCACCGCTTTCCATCCACAGACTGATGGACAGTCTGAAAGGACAATACATACCTTGGAAGACATACTGAGAGCATGTATGGTGGATTTCAAAGGAGGATGGGAGGACCACTTACCACTGGTAGAATTCTCCTATAATAACAGCTATTAGGCAAGCCTTTAGATGGCTCCCTACGAGGCATTATATGGTAGATTGTGTAGGTCGCTGGTATGTTGGACAGAGGCTGGAGAGCCTACATTGATCGGACTGGAACTAGTCGTAGAGACTACCGCACAAATTAAGTTGATACGTCAACACTTATTGACTGCACAGAGTCGGCAGAAGAGTTATCCTGATAAAAAGAAACGGTTTCTGGAATTTGAAGTGAGAGACATGGTATTTTTAAAGGTCTCTCCACGGAAAGGACACATGAGGTTTGGCAAGAAAGGAAAACTGTCGCCAAGATATGTGGAACCATTTTCCATCACAAGAAAGATGGGGGATGTAGCTTACCAGTTAGCTCTTCCATCGCAGTTAACAGCTCTACATAATGTGTTTCATGTGTCAATGGTAAGAAAGTATAATCCGGGTCCGTCCCATGTTTTGAATGTTCAGGATATTGAAGTACAAAGCGACGTGACATACGTCGAGAAGCCGGTCAGGATAGTGGAGACCAAACAAAGGTGTTACGAAACAGAGCGATTCAGATCGTAAAAGTGGTATGGGACCGTCATGGTGATGAAGAGGCCACATGGGAACTTGAGTCGGAGATGAGAACAGCTCATCCCGAGTTATTTATGTAATTTATTTTGAGAACCCTACTTCGTTCGATTTTCAGGACGAAAATTTTTATAAGAGGGTTATATTGTAATACCCCAATTTCTCAATGAAGTGGATAATTACGAAAATGCCCCTGATGTGTTAAATTAATTATTTTGTGATGTTAAGTAAGGAAATGGTGGGGCCCATTGCTCAAATTAAGATCATATGAGCACAATATGAATGTCAAGTTTGATTGGATGGGTAATGTACATCAATTGGGTCAAAAATGGCTAAATGGGTCAAAAGGCCCAAATGGGACCCAACGGGTCTTACTGGATTATTTGACCGTTGTGTGAACTTACATTAAATGGGGTTAAGCTTATTTGATTGGAAATCAAGTGGAGTAAAAATGGGTAGGCCTAATGCACATGTGAAAACCAATTACATATGACCAAAATACCCATAATTGGGTCATGGAGTCAAAATTGGGTGAAGGAGCTAAAGGGGGACCCAACGGGTCGGGTTGACTTGTTGACCACAGCCGACCGTGTGGGCCCACAAATGAGTTCAATGGTGAGTTAAATCAGGTTAAGTGGAACTGATTTTATTTAATTTGAATTAAAAATGAGTTGATTCAAAGGCATTAAATGATTGTCAATTAATGAGGTGAGTTGGACATGTGAGTTGGGTGAGTCAAAGTGGAAGTCAATGGGACTGTAAATCAGTGAGTTCAGAGGGAATAGGAGTAGTTTGGCTCAGTCATAACCACCAAAAAAAGTCCGACACATTGGGGACTTGTTGGGGTGATTTCCATGTTAAATTTTAAATGAAACACATGGAAATGGAAGGTGATGCTTGGGGAGTTGAAAGGCTGCATAGGCAGGTACCAAGGGGTACCTTGGATAGCACCCAAGACCCATCGTTTTTGGTAAGAATTGATGAGAGAATGGAGGGGTCTTGGGGGCTGAAGTACTAAAGGAAACAATCACCAAGGTTGGCCGATTTTTGTCATTGCAAACCCAAGATTTTCCCATCTCTCTCTCCCTCTCTCCAATTCGTTTTTCCTAGCTGGAACATCAGAGGTGTTTGCACCAGTAGATCAAGCACAAAACAGCAAAAGAAAGGAAGAAATAAAAGGGAGAAACCAAGGACCAAAGGCAAAGATAAAGATTGGAAGTTTGGTAAGTATTTATATGTTATTTTGGTTTAATAACATGGAGCAAATGGGGTGTGTATTGGGCCATGGTTATGGCTGAATACACCAAGGTTTTAACCTTTATTAATAGAGGTTTAAAAATGGTAAAAATAACCATTGGGTTCAGCCACCATGGAGGGCCGAACCCCATGTAAAAGATTGGTTGGTTTTCATGTTTTGAAACATGGAAACCATGGAGTTTTATGGACTGTTTTTAGATGATTTAAAGTGTATGTTTTAAAAAGGTTAAAACATAAATAAGGAAGTTTGATTTAGACCTAGATGAATGATTAAGAAATTCAAAACCAAAGGTCATAGGATTCGGCCACCATGGAGGGCCGAATCCCATGCAAATGATGGTTTGGTTTTGATGTGTTTGAAACATGGAAACCATAGAGTTTGGTGGACTGTTTTTTAAGTTTTATTTAGGATTCAAGTGCATGTTTTAGAAAGGGTTAAAACATGGATCTGAATGACATAAGGACTGAAGGTATCATGGGTTTAAAACAGTGATTTAAAACTAATGAAATGGACCATTTGGATCGGCCATCTTGGATGGCCGAATCCCATGAGGTGTTATGGTTATTTGGACAAAGTGATGAATTTATTGGATGGTTTTGAGAGGTAAAAATGCAGCAATGATGTACTGATTTTTATATGAATAAATGACACCTAAAACATGTTTGAAAGACCAAAACATGGACATAGGGTTCGGCCACCTTGGATGGCCGAACCCCATGTAAGTAGTTGATGATTTTGATGAGTTTAAAACCATACAAAATATGGTGTTTGATGTGAATTGGTGAAGTTTAATTTACTGTTTTGGTGGATGTTTATGCGGCTGAAACATGTCTAATTCATGGTTGAGTTAGCATGATTAAACCATGAATAATCATGGTGATGATTGGATCAAGTGAACCCTAGGGTTCGGCTATGAGTATGGCAGAACCCCATGGGCCTGTTTTGAAATAAATGGGCTGTTTTGGATGGGAGTTTATGGTTGTTTTAATTAAGAAATCATACATGATAAGTTATGGACTATGTGTAAGAAAATAATCAACCATTGATGATGATGGATTATGGATAAAAATCTATAGGATGAGGTTCGGCCATGTGGCATGGCCGAACCCCATCAATGAGTATTTGATATAATTGGGTTAAGTAATAAATGGGATTAAAGGTGATGAATGAAGAACCCAAATTAAAAAGGTGAGGTTCGGCCAAGGTGTATGGCCGAACCCCACTAAGTTGGTTTAGATATGGTTAAACTAAAAGGTTAGCCTAAATGGCATTAAAGCAATTATTGATGGAATGATCAATGATGGAAATGATCATAGGGTTGGATGTACGGACACGAACCCCACATAGTATATTTTGGGAAATTGACTAAGTTGGAACTACATGATAAACGTTTGGTTTGATGCTATTTAAATAGGGTACCCAGTCTTTCGTATATGGCATACGAGTCGTGATCGCTGACGATTAAGAGAGCTCAAGTACTGAAGTGAATCTTCAGTAGGTTTCCTACCTACTTGTTGTAATAACCCAAATTTTTGATAAATATATATATTGGCATTTATTCATTTTAAATTGAAGTTTGATGTAATAAAATGCCAAATGGACCAAATTTTGGGACAATGGCCCAAGGATGGCCCAATTGGGCCATGGGTTGGATGAAATCCATTTAATGGGTCAATGAGGACTAATCGGGTCAAGGATGGTCAAATTGGGCCCAATACTCATTTGGGACCCAATGGACCCAATTGAGGTAAGCCTAAGGTAAGGAGGGAATTTAATTGGGCCGTGGGCCCAATGTTTACCCAATAAACCATGAATTAGAATTAATACATGTAATTGGTCAATGGTAAGTAATCGGGTCAAAGATGGTCAATTTGAGTCAACGGGCCATGTGGGACCCAATGGGCCAAGGTAACTAAGCCCTAAGATAAATGGATAAGACAAGAATCTAATTGGGCCATGGGCCCAATGGCAATTCAATAAGAGGGATACAATTAATAAAATTTAAATCACCTAAGTTAGGTGATAAATGGACCAAAGTAACATGGCCAATGGGGCCCTCCTCCACCTCACCCATTGAGGTGGCGTGTGGACCCAAGAGTAGTGGGGCCGACCACCTATGGTTGACTTGGTCAACCATGGGTGGATCATGGAGGGAAATTAATGGGATTAAATTAAATAGAAAGTGATTAATTAAATTAATCAAGGGATCAAGGTGATCTAAGTTAATCAACCTAAGATTAAAATGGTCAAATGGTTAAATGGTCAAAACCACTCCAACAAACACAAACCACCTCAAAAAAACACAAATTAAAACCATGGGCTTGAATGGTGGTTGGGTCTCAACCACCACCACCAAAGTCAAGCCAACCCATGCTTGGTTGGTGAAGAAATTAATGTTGGAGTGAAGACCACTCCAACCACCTCCACTCCATTGCAAACCAACCCATTTCACTCTAGCATTCATCATACACCAAGAAAAAACGGCACCCACCTTGCAAGAGAGGAGAAAGAACTTAGAAGAAAAACTTAGAAGGAAAAGAAAAGAAAAGAAAAGAAAAGAGGTGAAACCTTGGATTCACCATTGGAAGATCAAGAGCTACTATCTTCATCATCTTCCCCTCTTCCCCTCTCTCAACCTAACCCTATCTTAGCCGATCCAAACATGTCCCACCATTGATCAAGCACATCTAGCCGATTAAAGATCAAGAAGAAGGAGAAAAGAGGCCAAGGAAGTTGACGGGAGCAACAAAGACCGGAGGAGTCATAGAATAGTAAGTATGTTCTAAATAAGAAATTTATTATTTAGGGTTTTTAATTTTGAAATACATCCTTGCCATATGATGGTGGCCAAATTATTTTAGGCTATGGAATGGATCTAAAATCCATCAAATGGAAGGCAAAGAAATGGAAGAGATGGTCTAAGGAAAAAAATGAAATGAATGGATTAAGATGGAAGTTTTAATGGATTGAATGGACCTTAGGGTTCGGCCATGTAGCATGGCCGAACCCCATGGCCAATGTGGGATGATTTTTAATTAGGGTTTGAAGGTTTAAAAGTATGGAGAATGATCAATGGTTTTATGAGGATTTCAAGATGTTAAAATGATTAAAAGTTGATAAATTTTAAGAGGTTTTGAATAAGGAAATTTCATGAAAATATGGGTGATCTTTCATGGCCTTGAAAGGCATAGAATGGAATGAATGGATGACCATAGGGTTCGGCCATGTAGCATGGCCGAACCCCATGGTGAATAATGAGTGATTTATTAAGGTTATTAAGTTTAAAGATAATGAAGAAAAATGATAAATGTAAATGGACTTATTGAGTATGGAATGTGAGGTTTAGATGGAATGAAAATGGCGATGATTTAGTGATTTGAAAATAGATTATTTTGGGACAAAATTAATGATTTTTATGAAGATCTTAAAGTTGGTAATAGATGGTATTTTGTTAATGGAAATGAGGAAATGATTGGTGGTAGAAGTGGAATTTAAATGTAATTAAAAATCCAAGATAAAAATAAGGGAAAGACATCATGAGTTCGGCCATGGTGTATGGCCGAACCCATGACCCATGTTTTAGGTCATTCATGGGCTAAGTATGGTTTATATATGCGCTTAAACGAAATGGAAATTAAGTTAAGTTAATGATGAAATTTAAATGGATGTTACAAGTATGATATGTGATGGAATAAAGATAGTGATTGAAATGGATGATTTAAGTTTTATTGGTGGTATGTTTAAATGGGTAATTGAAACCAAGAAGGATAGGGAAAGAAACATCATGGGTTCGGCCATGATGTATGGCCGAACCCATGACCCAAATTTTGATCAATTTTAGGCTAAGGTTAATGCATGTATCAATGCCTAGGAGGTTGTTTTAAAGGGCCAAAATGAATGAAGATTTGTGATTTTTGAAATGGATTATTTTTTGGGACAAAATATGAGTCTTTGAAAATGGCACCAATAAAAGCGAACCCATGACCCCTTTGGGAGCCATATTATGGGCTAGGTATGGAATTATATATGGGATTAAATATTTACAAATTTAATTAAACTAGATGGCTGATTTTATGATGTTATGTCATGATTAAGAAATTATAAATGGGTCCAAGTTTATGGGTCAAATATGGACTTAAAATATGCATGGATAAAAGGGGTAACTTAACCATGGAAGAGGAGTGGCAAAACCGTAATTTGTGGCCACATTGAAGGACCATGGGTTCGACAATGGTACATGGCCGAACCCTATGTGGGTTGGACATGAAAATGGATATATTATGCATGAATAAATGAAGCGGATAGTTGCTGCGTTTTAGGCTCGCAAATCGGAATTTTAAATTTGGCCAAAATTGGATTTATGTATGAGTCTAAAACCAATGGATAATGGGCTAAGTTAGAGACTTAATCATGGATGATGTATGGACTAATTCGGTAAATGTAATAAGGTATCAGGCGTCGCAAACGGTACGCGATCGGCGACCGGATTATCGAACGGGAAGCGTAATGGAACGCGACACGGTATTCGGTAGGATTCCTACCTTTTTGTAAGCGATGGATATGTGATGGTGTTTTAAATTATTTTGACTTGGCTTATTATGGATTTATGATTATAATTTATGATTTATGGGACTTGCACTATGATGGGTTTTAACTTATGAATTACATGATAGTATCATGGATTATATTTTAATATTATGCATCATATGACTATGTATGGTATATCGAATATGGTCTATCTATATACTACATAGCATAATGCACCTACATCTCATGCATGGCATGGGCAGAAAAAAAAAACAAACCGGAGTCCATGCTCTGTCGGGGCGACCAAGAATCAGACATGGGGATTGCCTGAGAGCTATAACCGGAGCCCATGCTCCGTCGGGGCGACCGAGAATCAGACATGGGGATAGCCTGAGGGCTATAGCCGGAGTCCATGCTCCGTCGGGGCGACCGAGAAGCAAACATGGGGAACAGGATATTGTATGATCATACGGATAATGGGTGGGACACATGACATAAGCACCCATGACATAGCATTCATTACATACTTATTTTGTTGTATTTTATGTTATCGGCATATGTGTATCACTAATCCATGTGCTAGCCCTACTCGGAGTCCTACTGGGCGCGTTGACTAACACCCTACTTCTACCCTAGCTGATGACGCAGGAGAGGCAGGAAGCGGTGGACATACCGGAGGCCAAGCCTAGGAGCTTGGAAAGCGCAGTCCTAGTTTATATTATGTTTACATTTTGGAGATGTAATTTTAAAGTAACTTAGCTTGTCGGGTTGTATAAATTTACATTTCTTACGATGGTTTGGACGTTACTTATGGACGATACATTTTGAGATATAATCATGAACATAGGCGCATTTTGGTAAATTCAATGTTATATCTTCCCTTCTATCTAAAAACCGGTAGGATAGACTCTATTATCATGTTCCGCAATGATTATAATCCGCGAGCTTACTTCTTACGCGTGAATCATTCTCGTGGACTTAGTTCCTCGCACACGTGGGGTTGGCCAGTTAAGGGTCGGGCTTTAGAAGCTTGGTACTTAACTCGCGTCGTGGCGTCCGCGCCCTCTCTCACTCTTCTATTTCAAAAAAAAAAATAAACTCTAATTTTCAGGAAAACGGGTGAAAAAGGGCGGGGCCGTTACACTTGTAACCATATTTACACCTGTTTTCATGAAGGGTTTTATGAGTTATTGACATACTAATACTTACCATATTTTGAATGATGAATTATGCATTTACAAATGGCATACAAAGCATTGACATCTCATGCATAGGCATGGGATGATGACTGAGGTTCTACAGTAGTTGCAATTATGAGTTACGTCCTCCTTAGGCGATGAGAGTCCCGCCAAGAGGAGTAACATGATGATCATAGTCACAATGGTCTCCTTAGGCGATGAGAGTCCCGCCAGGAGGACTAATATGTGATATGAGTCAACTCAATGATGAAGAGATGGAAGTGTATTGTGATTTACCTTGACGGTACGAGGCACGTCAAGTGATGGCTATGAATGTACATGATGGGAGAGACTCATTGCATGTGCATACTTCATAGCATTGCTTTACCTATTTTTGATGATCATGTAATATGATATATATGCATGTTTTATATGCTAACATGTGGTAGCCCTGATTCGGGAACCTACTGGGCACGTTAATCTAGCGCCCTAATTCTATCCTCAGAGGAGAATGCAGGTACAAGGAAAGGGAAAGAGAAGGTCGATGACCGGGAGGGGAGCCAAGCCTAAGTGCTTGGATGATGAACAGGATTACTTATCTATTGTCATTTGAATTATATTTTGATGGACATGTAATAAGTTAATACTTGCTATGATTTGATTAGACTATTAACTATGGATGGTTGTTTATCTTAATTATCATTTGGGACTGTTACTTGCTATCTTTTCATATTATTTCTGCAGTTAATCTAGTTTATTCCGCATGTTGTTGTTAGTTCCATGTGTGAATCATTATCATGGTCTGGTCCATGTACACATGGGTGGCCAGTTAAGGTTCAGACTTGAGTAGTTTGAACTTAACTCGAGTCGTGACGCCGCCCGCTCTCTTTCGATGTTTTATTATTTTAAGAAAAAATTAGACTCTGATTTCTCGGAGAGGGCGGGGCGTTACACTATGGCCGAACCTCACCTATTTGGTTTTAACCCCTCTTTTGATTTGTTAATCAAACACCACTAAGGTAATCATCTAAACCATAAGTCCACAAATCATTCCTCATGGGGTTCGGCCATACACCATGGCTGAACCCATGGTCCATTATTTTTACTTATTTACAACATTTCCATTAATCTATCCGTGGCTAACATTTCATTCATTAAAGCATACTTAAGTCCATATTTTGATCCACAAAATGGTTCATGGGGTTCGGCCATACACCATGGCCGAACCCTATGATGTCTAAATCCAATTTATCCATTGAATTATTTACCCTCCTTAGGTCCATAAACCAAGGTCATGGGGTTCGGCCATGGCCGAACCTCACCTTTTGGTTTTGTGCCCTTCTTTTCAATTCTTTATGGTTCTCATACATACCTCTAGTTAAATCCTTTACAACCTTTTAAAATCACAAGCATACTTCTATGATTTCCATCTTTCAAATCCATTAAAAATATTAACATTGTCCTTCCATGGGGTTCGGCCATACATCATGGCCGAACCCTATGGTTCATCCTTTTCATTAAACCTTATCATTCATCCCTTAATCTTTCTTCCATGGGGTTCGACCATACACCATGGCCGAACCCTATGGTTCCTTACTGGCCACTTCTCAACTGATCGAGGATGCCGGTAGTTGGTGGGAAATTGTGGAAAAACAGCAAGCTCTGGTACCGGAAAGGGAAAGGACCATCATGACATGGGAATGGGTCTCAGCCACTTTTCTGAAGCAGTATTTTTCGGAAGAGGAAAGAGAGCGCCAGACTCAAGCCTTCCTATTGTTGGTGCAAGGCAATATGACTGTGGCAGAATACCACAGAGAGTTCCTCAGTCTATCCATCTATGCATTTTATATGGTGGATACCGAACACCGGAGGGCCCGCAAATTTGAATGGGGCCTTCGACCAAACATCAGAGCTAGGGTGACAATTTTCAAGGAACCCACACTGGCAAGGGTGGTCAGCAGGGCCACTATAGCAGAACGAGAGTTAAATGAGATAGTAACGGTTTGACAGCCGCCGAGGGCAAAGTGGGCGGGTTGAATTTCATCCCAACAAGAAGTTTAGCCCGAATTCTAGCAGACCCTCACCCTCCATGAGATCTACAGGGGGCATTCGCCCCAATCAGCCCTCCCTATCAGCATCAGTCACACAGGTTCCCCGGGGTGGGAACACATGCTATCAGTGTGGCCAGCAGGGCCACTTCAAGAGGGAGTGTCCACAGATTAGCCAACCCTCTAACTCCAGGGGTTCCTTCTGCCCTCCAGCTAGATCACAGTCGTGAGGAGGCAGAAAATACAACCAGGCAGGATGGGCGCCAAACCCTACAGGATCTGGACGGCTTTTCACCATACTGTCTCCAGTAGCGGTGGATCGTTCGGTGATGCAAGGTATGGCTGTAGTTGGTAGTTCCTATGCTGTTACATTATTTGACTCTAGAGCTACACATTCATTCATATCTACTGCATTCATATCTGCTACGGGCACATTAGTACAAAACCTGTCCACATCACTTACCATTGTATCCCCCGTCGGAGACACATCATTAGGACTCATATGTACAGCATTGAACACTGAACTCGCTGGATTCAGATTCGAGTTCAACTATTTAGTAATCGATACGACTGAGTACGATGTTATATTTGGCATGAACTGGTTGACTACATATCAGGCCCATATTGATTGCCGGCTTCGTAGGGTGATATTTTGGTCACCCGAGGGAAAGCGGTACGTAGTACACACTGACAGACAAGGCATCCCTAGAAGGCTGCAGGAAGAATTGAACCATCTTGCCTTAAACAAGCCTTAGATTAGATAGGGCACCAATAACTGCACTTCCAGCTGTAGTAGCAGATTATGCCTAGGTATTCCCAATAGATCTCCCTGGTTTGTCACCCAAGAGGGAGATAGACTTTGAAATCAAGTTATACCCCGGCGCCGCTCCAGTATCATTACCCCATTATAGGATGGCACCAGCTGAGATGACCGAGTTGAAAAAGCAGATTGATGAACTGCTCAGACTGGGTTTTATTTGAACAGCACATCCGCATGGGAAGCCCCAGTGTTATTTGTGAAGAAGAAGGACGGTACTCTTCGAATGTGTGTGGATTATAGAAAGTTGAACCAGCTGACTGTCAGGAATAAGTATCCCCTACCCCAGATTGATGATCTATTTGATCAACTTAGGGGTTCCTCTCATTTCTCCAAGATTGATCTGATGTCCGGATACCATCAAATTCGGGTTAGAGAGGAGGACATAGAGAAGACAACTTTCAAATTTACTACTGGAAATTCATCATGGACTTCTCCAAGATTGCAGCTCCACTTACCCGACTCACTCAGAAAGGAGTCAAATTTCAGTGGTCAGATCTATGCAACCAGAGATTTGAGGAGCTAAAGGAGAGGCTTACGACAACTCCTATTCTGATCTTGCCGGAAAGAGGCAGAAATTATGAGGTGTACTATGATGCCTCCGGTGAGTGACTGGGGTGTACACTCAGTCAAGGTAATCGTGCAGTGGCGTACGGATCAAGACATTTGAAAATTCATGAACGCCATTATCCCACACATGATCTGGAACTAGCAGGGGTGGTCTTCGCTCTCAAAAGCTGGAGACACTACCTTTATGGTGAAAAGTTTGAGGTGTTCTCGGATCACAAGAGCCTGAAGTACCTATTTGATCAGAAGGAACTCAACATGAGACAACGCAGGTGGATGAAATATCTGGCGGATTATGAGTTCGCACTGCGGTACCATCCTGGCAAGGCGAACAAAGTGGCGGATGCTCTCATCCGCATGTCACATGCGACAGTAGCCAGCTTGATCAGGACGGAATGGGAGGTATTGAATACCATTAGAGAATTTAAACTCTACCTCAATAACCATGGGACCATGTATAATTTGATCATACGATCCAACATGGTCTCTGAGATTGAATGGGAACAACGGACAGATCCAGAGGTGGAGGAGATTTGGGCTAAGATGTCTACCGGTGAGGTTGTACCGGAGTGGGAGTTACGACTAGGATAGGGCCTTATGTTTCGAGGCAGGACATATGTGCCTAAGAATTGCAGAAGAGAGTTGCTGATGTAAGCACACCAAACCAAACTCTTTATCCACCCGGGCATCACCAAGATGTATCATGATCTTAAGAGGCACTATTGGTGGCATGGACTTAAGAAAGATGTAGCAGCATTTGTTGCTTGTTGCCTAACTTGTCAACAGGTTAAGGCAAAACATCAGAAACCACCGGGTTTACTCGCACCCTTACCGGTGCCAGAATGGAAATGGGAACACATAACCATGGACTTGTGACAGGGTTGCCAAGGTCATCAAAGGGCCACGATGCGATATGGGTCATAGTGGACTGGTTGACCAAGTCTGCACATTTCCTTCCCATCAAGATGACAGATTCATCAGAGACTTTGGGTCGACGGTACATCCGGAAGATCATCAGGTTACATGGTATTCCCCTGTCTATCGTGTCCGACAGGGATGGCCGATTCACCGGCAGAGTATGGCAGGGCATGCAGTCAGCTACGGGGACCGACGTATTGACTAGCACAGCATTTCATCCACAGACCGATGGACAGTCGGAGAGGACGATATAGACACTGGAGGATATGCTGAGAGCATGCATGCTAGACTTTAAGGGCGGATGGGAGGATCATTTGCCACTAGTGGAGTTCTCTTACAATAACAGTTACCAGGCAAGCCTCCTGATGGCTCCATTTGAGGCCTTGTATGGTAGGCCATGTAGATCGCCAGTGTGTTGGACAGAGGCCGGTGAGCCTGCGTTAATTGGACCGGATTTGGTTACGAAGACTACAACACAGATTAAGTTGGTACGGCAACATCTACTCACTACACAGAGCCGTCAGAAGAGCTATGCAGACAATAGGAGAAGGTTCCTCGAGTTTGAGGTGGGAGACTTAGTATTCTTAAAAGTCTCACCACGGAAGGGGCACATGAGGTTCGGGAAAAAGGGGAAACTGTCGCCTAGATTTGTGGGGCCATTTCCAATCCTGAAAAGGGTGGGGGGGGGGGGGGGGGGGGGGGGGATAGCATATCAGTTGGCACTCCCTCCACAATTATCATCTTTACATGATGTATTCCATGTGTCCATGCTAAGGAAGTACAACCCCGATCGTTCTCATGTGTTGAATGTTCAAGACCTCGATGTACAAAGCGATGTGACATATGTGGAGAAGCCGGTCAGAGTGATCGGGAGAGAACAAAGGGTGCTGCGGAACCGCGCCATTCAGTTCAGTCAAGGTGGTATGGGAACGACATGGCAATGAAGAGACCACCTGGGAACCTGAGTCGGAGATGAAAGCCGCTCATCCGGAGCTCTTTGCATGAGTTGTTTTGAACCTTTACTTTCGCTCGAATTTTCGGGACGCAAATTTCAAAAGAGGATTCTATTGTAATAGCCCGAATCTTTAAATCAACATATATATGGCATTTATTTATTTTAATGATGGAAAATTTGGAATTTTGATATTATGGATGTTAAATGGATCAAATTTTGGGGCAAAAGCCCAAGTATGGTCCAATGGACCATGGATTGGATGGAATCCATTTAAAGGGTCAATAATGGTCAAAGTGGGCCCGATAACCATGTGGGACCCAATGGATCAAAATGAGTCAATCTCTCAGGTAAATGATAGAAAATAATTTAATTGGGCCATGGGCCCAATGGTGACCCAATTAATTGGAATGGGTTGAATTGGAATTAAACCAGCTAAGTGAATGATGAGATGATGGCATAACCAAGTGGGGCCCACCTCCACCTCACTAAGTGAGGTGGCGTGTGGACCAAGGAAAAGGTGTGGCCGACCATCATGGTTGACTTGGTCAATCATGGATAAGCTAAGGAGACTAAGGAGAAATTAAGTAGATTAAGTTGATTAAATTATTCTAAATCATCTAAGATTAATGGGGTTTAAGTGACATGGACGAATGGGGCCCACCTCCACCTCATCAAGTGAGGTGGCGGGTAGGGTAGGTGTTGGTGGGGACCGTCCACCATGGTTGACTTGGTCAACCATGGGTAGATTTCTTAGAAAGAGAATTTAATGGAATTAAATTAAATGGGAATTAATTAACCTAAGTAAGGATTTAATTTAATTAATTAGATTGGTCAAATTAGGGTCAAATGAATAAGTCAAAGAGACAAGTCAAAGGGTGGTTTCATTCCATTGAAACCACCCAAGGAAACATAAAGGAAACCATGGACTTAAGGTGGTGGTTTCATCTCAACCACCACCACTCAAGGTATGAGAGCCCATACCCCTCTCCATGATGGGTAGTCAATGGACTTGATGGGAAGACCAAACCACCCACCTTAAAGACCCAAAACCATTGGCATGGTGGTGGTTTCTGTAACACCCTCGAATTTCAAAGTTATCAATTTATATGAATTTATTCATATTTACGGAATTGCCATTGTGATATATTTGAGTTGAATTTAAATGGGTCAATGGTCCAATCAAGACCCAAGGTTAGTAGTTTTGATTACAAAAGAAATAAATGGATAAGATGAACTTAAACGGGTCAAGAATCATAATTGGGTCAAATTTCGTTAAATGGGTCAAAATTGCCAAATTGGACTCAATGGGCCAGGTTTGACTTGGTTGACCATCAAATGAGTCCAAGCTTGATTAAGTTGGGGCTGATTGGATTTTGAAAATGGAATTAATAGTTGAGTTAAATGAGTGAGTTGGTTGGAAATAAATTATAAGTGAGTGAGTTGATTTGAAATAATTTATGAGTAAGTGAGTTGTTTTAAATTATAAATGAGTGGAATATGAAGTTGAAGGGCTGGTTTTCATATTCAAAAAAGATGGTCCACACGTTGGATACATGGGTGGGCATCCCATGCATAAAATCCCAAGATGGGAAATAAATGGAAGTACCGTTTTATGGAGTTACAAGATGTGTTCACACTTGGCGGAGTTTTATTTGAAAAATGAAACTCTCACATGGACGTTAAAGAGGGTCAAAGGGAGCTGAATTGCTTGGTACTCAAATACAATACAAAACCGTTGGATGAGGGGAGTTTCATCTCATGGATGAAACCCCCACAAGGGTTAAGTAAGTGGGGAATGGTGGTTATGGATTTCAAACCCATATGCCGTTGGGGCTCATGGGTGTTTTACATTTTGGTTGAAACTTCAAGATGGAAGATGAATGGGGTTGTGGGGGTTACTCAAGACTTTGCATGGGAGACGTTGGTTGCTTGGGGTGTTTCATTTCATAGGTCAAACCCCCAAGTAACATAAAAAACTTTGATTAAGGTGAGGTGAGTTACACAAGGTTAACCTTGGGCTGGTTTTGGTTAAACAAAGGGCTTTCATTTTACTCTCTCTATCTCTCTCTTCCTTGGTCTGTTATCATCTCTCTAAGATCAAGAACAGCAGCTGGTTACTGATATGAAATCAGTCCTTGATTGATTTATTTCACCAAGACAAAAGCATACATTGAGCAAAGGAGTTGGCATCAAGGTTTCCCATCCAAAGCCAAAATTCTTTCTCTCTCTCTCTCTCTCAATCCTTGTCATCTGGTTGAATTATCTCAAGGAGCTTGCAACAAGATCAGTCTCAGTCCAAAGAACAGTAAGAGAGAAGGAGAGGTCAAGGAAATAAAGGGTCAAAGAAGGAGTCAAAAGAACCGAAGGAGACACGGTATTAGTAAGTGCATTTTGAACCGTTATTTAATAAATTGGTTAAGAAAAGGAGATCTGGCCATTGTATGGCCAGATCCATCAATGGTTTAGATCTAGGATTATGATGTTTAAAATGATAAAATATGAACCATAGGGTTCGGCCCCATTGGATGGCCAAACCCCATGGAAAAGATTGGTTGTTTTTGATGTTTTTGAAACATAGAAACTATGAATTTTGTGGACTGTTTTTAATGTTTCTTTAAGACTCAAATGCATGTTTTAATTAAGACTCAAATGCATGTTTTAAAGAGGGTTAAAAACATGGATTTGAATGATATAAGGACTGAAGGTATCATGGGTCTAAATCATAGATTTAAATTGATGAAATGGACCATTGGGATCGGCCATCTTGAATGGCCGAATTCCAAGAAGTATTATGGTTATTTGGATTGAGTTTTACAAAATGGAAATCATACAAAGTGATGGACTTATTGGATGGTTTTGAAGGGTAAAAACATGGTAACATTATACAGTTACCATATGTCTAAATGAGACCTAAAACATGTTTAAGAGAACCAAAACATGGACATAGGGTTTGGCCACCTTGGATGGCCGAACCCCATGTAAGTAATTGATTGTTTGGTTTGGCTTTCAAGAAGATGGAAATCATATCAATTATGGATTTAGTATTAAGGTGATTAAACATGAAGGATGATGGAACATAGGATTAAAATCTATAGGGTGAGGTTCAGCCATGTTGTGTGGCCGAACCCCACCAATTGTCATTTGATGGATTTGATGATTTGTTCATGATGAATTTGGGCAAATAAGATATATGAATAAAGGGATTAAATGACCAAAGTAAATAGTGAGGGTCGGCCATGTAGTGTGGCCGAACCCCACTTAGATGGTTTGGTGATGGACTTTATTTTCTAAGGAAAAATTAAGCAAAAGGGTAGTATAGTGGCGTTATTGTAAATATGGATGAAAAGATGAAATGATCAAAAGAATGGACATATGAGCCAAAACCCAAGGTGGTAAGGTTCGGCCATGAAGTATGGCCGAACTCTACCAAGGTTCATTTGAAAGTTTGGGATACTTAGATGGTTTTAATTAAATAAAAAGAGACCAAAGTTTTAAATGGGTGAGGTTTGGCCATGGGGTATGGCCGAACCCCACAAAGTGGATTTTTGGAATTTAGATCAAATTAGAATCATATGGTCAAATGATTAACTTGCTGCTATGTACATAGGGTATTTGGATTTCTAGAACGGTGTACAAGCCGTGATCGGACGACGTTTCAAAAGAAGGGTCAAACAAAGTAATCTAGGGTAGGTTTCCTGTAACACCCCGCCCGTTTCACTGTTAAAATTTCAGAGTTTATTTTTTTTTTTAAATAATAATAATCAATAAGTGATCGGGGCGGAGTGTCACGACGCGAGTTAAGTTCGGATCTATAAATCCGACCCTTAACTGGCCAAGCCCATGTGCGTATGAACTAAGTTCATAAAACTGATCCGCACATGGTACATATTTATCTAGCGGAATTAACTTAGCCTAGATCTAACTGAGGTTATAATAGAACCTATGATTAATCCAATTTCCATTTTTAGATAGCAAAGTACCTTATTTATTTTCCAAAAGTATTATATGACCTTAGTCTACTATTCATTCCAAACCATTCAAATAAATCCAACCATAGCATCTACTTAACTACTTATTACATGCCAACATCTAATTTAACAAATTACATTGTTCCAAATAAATCAACTAATAAGTCCATAAATAATCCATGCATAGTCCATTGCAATCATTCAAATCGCCCAAGTTTTCGTACTTGGTCCTCTTCTCCAACCACGTTCTTTCCTTTCCCTGCATCATCCACTAAAGGTATAGATAGGGCGTTAAATCAACGCGCCCAGTAGTGTTTCCGAATAGGGCTACCACATGGTTAGTCAAAATCATGCAAATAGAATAATAGTTATTCATGTGTGACAAATTCTATAAAAATATGCTATGTATGAAATGAACATGTAATGAGTCCCACCCATCACCATTCAACATAGCCATCACTTGACGGGATTCTCATCGTCAAGTTAACCCACAGTGGTCTTTCGGACGCCCCGACGGAGTGTGGCCTCCGGATTCCTCCTGATGGGATTCTCATCATCAGGGTACCCCACAATGGTCTTTCGGACGCCCCGACGGAGTGTGGCCTCCGATTACTTCCCCATCATCCCATGCTATGCATGAGATGTCTATGCAACATGCCATTTGTAAATATAACATATGATTCAAATAACTTATTCAAATAAACATAAAACAGCGAATAAGTTGTGTGGTTACAACAAGGTAGGAAACCTACAATATTTTACTTTGTTCGACCCTTCCTTTGGACCGTCTTTCGATCACAACTTTGTACACCGTTCTAGAAATCCGAATACCCTATATACATGGCAGCAAGTTAATCATTTGACCATTATAATTTGACTTGAATCACAAAAATCCACTTTGTGGGGTTCGGCCATACCCCATGGCCGAACCTCACACATGTAAACTTGATAAATCTTTTATTTACTTAATACCATCTAAGTATCCCAAACTTTTCAAATGATACTTGGTAGGGTTCGGCCATACTACATGGCCGAATCTTACTACCTTAGGTTTTGGGCTCATAAGTCCATTCTTTTGATCTTTTCATCTTTTCACCCTTATTTACCATAATGCCATTATACTATCCTTTGCCTAATTTTTTTCCTTAGACAACAAAGTCCATCACATGACAATTGGTGGGGTTTGGCCACCTAACATGGCCGAACCTCACCCTAAAGATTTTAATCCTATTTTCCATCATCACCTAAATCCATAATTGATGTAATTTCCATCTTTTTGAAAGCCAACCAAACAACCAAATACTTACATGGGGTTCGGCCATCCAAGGTGGCCGAACCCTATGTCCATGTTTTGTTCTTCTAAAACATGTTTTTGGTGTTATTAACACATACAATATCAATATAATATTGCTGCCATTATACCTCTTAAACACCATCTAAATCAGTTCATCTACTTGTCCCAAATGACCATATTATTTCATGAAATTCGGCAATCCAAAATGGCCGATCCAAATGATCCATTTCATCAGTTTTGGACCTCTGTTTTAAACCATATTAACTTCAGTCCTTTGTCATACAGATCCATGCTTTTAACCCTTTTCAAAGCATGTATTTGAATCTTAAATAATAACCCAAAACAGTCCACATACTTCATGGCTTTTATGTTTCAAATACATCACAACCATGTCATTATTTGCATGGGGTTCGGCCCTCCATGGTGGCCGAACCCTATGTCCTTTGTTTTTTTTTTTGAGTTTCTTAATCATTCCTCTATGTCCAAAATAACTTCCTTATTTATGTTTTAACCTCTTTAAAATACACACTTAAAATCATCTAAAAACAGTCCATGGGGTTCGGCCATGCACATGGCCGAACCCTATGGTTCTCTTAATGGAAATCCACCCATATTTATCTATGAAATTAATCAGCAAATTAACATAAGATAAACATGGTTCAGTCATGTCATATCCACTCCAAAACAGCAAGCTTAAATCCATATAAAAAATCTTTTAAAATCCTCACTCCAAAATATGGATTTTGACTTTCAAATACCATAGAATCCACCAAGTTTTTCCATGGGGTTCGGCCATCCAATGGAGCCGAACCCTATGGTCCATATTTTATCATTTTAAACATCATAATTCTAAATCTGAACCATTGATGGATCTGGCCATACAATGGCCAAATCTCATTTTCTTATCCAATCTTTTAAACAAGGGTTCAAAATGCACTTACTAATACCGCGTCTCCTTCGGTTCTTTTGACTCCTTCTTTGACCCTTTATCTCCTTGACTTCTCCTTCTCTCTTACTGTTCTTTGGGCTGAGACTGATCTTGATGCAAGCTCCTTGAGATAATTCAGCCAGGTGACAAGGACTTAAGAGGGAGAGAAAGAGAGAAAGGGAACTTTGGTCTTGAATAAAATTGCTATCCTTGTTGCCAAAAATCCTTTTGCTGATTTTTGTCTAGATGAAAGTATTACCCAAAACTAATTGAAAAATAAACAACCAGCTGCTGCTCTTGGTTTAGAAAGATAGAGGACGTCTATGAGTGATAGAGGGATAGAGAGATAGAGAGAGTAACAATGACAATCCTTTGCTTGACCAAAAACAGCCCCAAGGTTAATCCTTGTGTAACTCCCTCTCTTCAATCAAGATTCTTTATGTTACTTGGGGGTTTCATCTATGAAATGAAACACCCCAAGCAGCCAACGTCCCTTGCAGTTGGACTAGTGTAACCCCCCCTTTTTCTTAGGTTCTCACATGGGAGTTTCATATTGAAATGTAACTCCCATGTGCTGCACCATTCTCCATTGTTTGCCTCTATGTTTTGGCCTATGTAACAGCCATCATTCCTATGTGTAACTCCACAAACAGCAGCTCCATTCAGCCCTCATCAACGTCCCATGTGGGAGTTCTATCATGGGAATAAAACTCCCCTCCTCCAAGTGTGAACACACTTTGTAACCCCCATTGGTCTAATATCTAATTTGAATTTGGAATGCCATAGAATGCCATAATCTATTGTGTGTAACTCCTCCAATAAGCTACCCATTTTATTCTCCAACCTTGGAGTTACATGCATGAACCATTACTCCATGCATTGGCTGTCTTTTGAAGACCCAAGCAAGGCATAAACCCTATACTATCTTCAAAGTGCACAATGATTTGAAAACTCAATTCTCACCCATGTAACTCCATGTAACGTCATTTCCATTCTTAACTTGGGTGGGAGTTACATGCATATAAGTTTCCCATGCAGCCAACGTTTTTAGTGTTTGAATTTGAATCAGCCTACAATCCTTCTATCTCTACATCTTACTCATTTAAAAATATATATTCATTAAACTCATTTAATCAACTCACCCAACCTAACTCATTCATTTAATTTAACTTAACTAATAAATTCAACTCAACTAAACCCATCATTCATTTCAACTCAAACCAAACTCAACAAATTAATATACTTAAATTAACTAAGCTTGAACTCAATCCATGGTTAATCATGCCATTCACACGACCCATTGGGTCCCACCTAGCCATTTTGACCCATTTATCCAAATTTGACCCAAATATGATTCTTGACCGTTTAAATTTATCTTACCCATTTATTTGTTTTGTAAACCAACTATCATCCTTTGGGTCTTGATTGAGCCATTGACCCATTTAAATTCAAATCAATTTTTATCACAATGGCAATTCCGTAAATATGAATATTTTCATATAAACTGATAACTTTGAAATTCCAGGGTGTTACAATACAATAATCTTTTTATAATTTTCGTCCCGAAAATCGAACGAAGTAGGATTTCAAAGTAAATCATACAAACAATTCAGGGTGAGACGTTCTCATCTCCGATTCCAATTCCCAAGTGGCTTCCTCAACACCATGTCGATCCCATACCACCTTGACGAACTGAATCGCTCGGTTACGCAACACCCTTTGCTCACTCTCCAATATTCCGACCGGCTTCTCGATATAAGTGACGTCGCTTTGCACATCTATATCTTGCACATTCAAAACATGAGACGGATCAGGGTTGTACTTCCTCAGCATCGACACATGGAACACATCATGTAGAGACGCCAATTGCGAAGGAAGTGCCAACTAATAGGCTACATCTCCCATCCTTCTGATAATTGGAAACGGTCCCACATATCTTGGCGACAATTTTCCTTTCTTCCCAAATCTCATGTGCCCTTTTCGTGGCGAGACCTTCAAGAATACCATGTCTCCCACTTCAAATTCGAGAAACCTCCTCCTTTTATCCGCATAACTCTTTTGCCGACTCTGTGCGGTCAACAAATGTTGACGTATCAACTGGATCTGTGCAGTAGTTTCTGCAACCAACTCAGGTCCTATCAGTGCAGGTTCGCCGACCTCGGTCCAACACACTGGTGACCTGCATGGTCTACCATACAAAGCTTCGAATGGTGCCATCTGGAGGCTTGCCTGGTAACTATTGTTATAAGAAAATTCCACTAATGGCAAATGATCCTCCCATCCACCTTTGAAGTCTAGCATGCATGCCCTCAACATGTCCTCCAACGTTTGTATTGTTCTTTCCGATTGTCCATCGGTCTGTGGATGGAATGCTGTGCTAATAAGTAGATCGGTTCCCATGGCCGACTGCATGCTCTGCCATACCCTGCCGGTGAATCGGCCATCTCTATCAGACACTATAGTCTGTGGAATACCATGTAATCTGATGATATCTTTGATATATCTCCGACCCAATGTCTCTGATGAATCCGTCATCTTGATAGGAATAAAATGCGCGGACTTGGTCAATCGGTCTACCACAACCCATATAGCGTCATTGCCCTTCGAGGACCTCGGCAACCCCGTCACAAAGTCCATGGAAATGTGCTCCCATTTCCATTCCGGCACTGCTAAGGGTTTGAGTAACCCTGGTGGCTTCTGATGTTCCGTCTTAACCTGCTGACAAGTTAAACAATGAGCCACATAGTCTGCAACATCCTTCTTGAGTCCATGCCACCAATAATGTCTTTTTAAATCATGATACATTTTTGTGCTACCCGGATGAATGGACAACTTGCTCTGATGTGCCTCTATCAATAATTCTTTTCTGCAGCTTCTTGGCACATATATTCTACCCCGGAACATAAGACCCTGTCCTGGTCGTAATTCCCAATCCGGTACAACCTCGCCATTAGACATCTTGGCCCATGTCTCTGCCATTTCTGGATCCGTTCGTTGTTCCTGTTCAATCTTTGTAACCATGTTGGATCGTATGATCAAATTGTACATACTCCCATGGTTTGTGATATATAGATTAAACTCACGAATGGAATTCAACATCTCCCATTCAGTCCTGATCAAACATGCCACTGATGCATGAGACATGCGGCTGAGAGCATCCGCCACTTTGTTGGCCTTTCCCGGATGATATCGGAGCGCAAATTCATAATCCGCCAGATATTCCATCCATCTGCGCTGCCTCAGGTTGAGCTCTTTCTGATCAAATAAATACTTCAAGCTCTTGTGATCTGAAAATACTTCAAACTTCTCCCCATATAGATAGTGTCTCCAGCTTTTGAGAGCAAAGACCACCGCAGCTAATTCCAGATCATGTGTGGGGTAGAGGCGTTCATGTATCTTTAGTTGTCTTGAACCATATGCCACCACCCGATTACGTTGCATGAGTGAACATCCCAGTCCCTCTCCTGATGCATCACATTGTACTTCATAACCTTTGCCTCTTTCCGGCAAAACTAGAATAGGAGCAGTTGTAAGTCTCTCTTTCAGCTCCTCAAATCTCTGATTGCACAACTTTGACCATTCATATTTGACTCCTTTCTGTGTGAGTCGAGTCAATGGGGATGCAATTTTGGAGAAGTCCATGATAAACTTCCTATAATATCCAGCCAAACCCAGAAAACTACGGATTTCGGTGACATTCTTTGGTGCTTTCCACTCACTTACTGCTGCCACCTTAGCCGGATCAACGGCTATACCATCTGCTGTTATAACATGCCCTAAGAATTTGACCTCAGGTAGCCAAAATTCGCATTTGCTTGCTTTGGCATACAGCTGGTTCTGTCTCAAGGTGTTCAATACTATTCGAAGATGCTCAGCATGATCCTCCTGACTCTTGGAATAGATCAGGATATCGTCAATGAACACTATAACAAACCGATCCAAATATGGACGGAATATTCTGTTCATTAAGTCCATGAACACAGCCGGTGCGTTGGTAAGCCCAAATGGCATGACTACAAATTCAAATAGTCCATACCGTGTTCTGAAAGCTGTTTTCTCGATATCTTCCTCTTTGACCCGGATTTGATGATAACCGGACATCAGATCAATCTTGGAAAAATGACTGGATCCCCTCAACTGATCGAATAAATCATCGATCCTGGGTAGAGGATACTTGTTCCGGACAGTTAGCTGATTTAACTTCCGGTAGTCTACACACATTCTAAGTGAACCATCCTTCTTTTTCACGAACAACACTGGAGCTCCCCATGACGATGTGCTGTTCCGAATGCAACCCAGTCTGAGTAATTCATCAAGCTGCTTCTTCAACTCGGACATTTCTGCTGGTGCCATTCGATAATGGGGTAGAGACATTGGTGAGGTACCAGGATATAGCTTGATCTCAAAATTGAGCTCCCTCATGGGCGGTATACCAGGAAGTTCTTTTGGAAAGACATCAACAAATTCTTTCACAATTGCTGGAAGTTCAGTGACTGGTGCTTTGTTGATGACAATATTGTTCAATACCAAGTGATGCAACCCTTCCTGCAATCTGCTTTGCTTGTCGGCACGAACTATATACTGTCTTCCCTCGGGTGACCAAAATGTCACTCTTCGGCGATAACAATCAATATTGGCTTCATAACTAGCCAACCAGTCCATGCCAAATATAATATCGTACTCAGTCATGTCGAGTACCAAATAATTGAACTCAAATCTGAGTCCAGCGAGTTCTGTATCTATGGCCGTGCATATGAGTCCCAAAGACGTGTCTCCGACAGGGGATACTACTGTGAGTGTGGTGGACAGCTTTTGTACTAGTGTTCCAGTAGCAGTTATAAAGGATGCAGATATAAAAGAGTGCGATGCTCCAGAATCAAACAATGCATAAGCATAAGAACTATTGACAACGGCCATACCTTGAATCACAGAATGATCCACATCCTCAGGAGGTTCCAGAGCAAATAGTCGTCCAGATCCGGTAGGAGTAGGCGCCCGTCCCGCCTGATTATATGTCCTGCCTCCTCGGGAGTTAGCTGGCCTAGCTGGTGGACGGAAAGATCCTCGGGAATATGAGAGCCTATTGAGCTTTGGACAGTCTCTCTTGAAGTGACCCGGCTGATTACAATGGAAACAGTTGTTCACCCCTTTGAATGACTGGGTGACTGATGCAGATGGGGAGGGCTGGTTGGGACGAAAGCTCCCCGCGGACCCAGTAGATGGTGAGGGTCTACTGAAGTTCGGACGGAACCTCTTGTTGGGCTGAAACCCACCCCTCCCACTTGGAGCTCGACGGTTGTCAAACCGTACTATTGCATTCAACTCCTGTTCTGCTATTGTGGCCTTGCTGACCACCTCAGCCAATGTGGTGCACTTAAATATGGTCACTTTGGCTCTGATGTTTGGCCGTAGACCCCTCTCAAACTTCCTTGCCTTGCGTAGTTCTGTGTCCACCATATAGAATGCATAAATGGATAAACTGAGAAATTCACGGTGATACTCTGCCACCGTCATAGAGCCCTGTACCAAGGACAGAAAAAGTTCCGTCTGTCGCTCCTTCTCTTCCTCCGGAAAGTAATGTTCCAGAAAGGTTGCTGAAAACTCATTCCATGTCATGGCCGTCCTCTCCCTAGCTGGTATGAGTTCCCTCTGCTTCTCCACCACCTCCCACCATTTACCGGCATCTTCTATCAATTGTGATGTAGCCAGTAAAATCCTGTCAGCATGACTCGAGATCTTAAGTAACTTTAAGATCTGAGTGATCTTCTTTAGCCAGTGCTCGGCTCCGACAGCCCCTTCCTTCCCTTTGAAGTAAGGAGGACGCTGTTGTTGAAATTCTCGTGCCATACTCCGGTCACTGGCATCCCTGGAACTTTCACTCCCATTCATATGTTGCTGGAGTACTGAGGTTACCACTGCTTGGACTAATCCCTGAAGCTCAGGCGGCACATGTGGTATATGTACACCACTGTTACCTTCTCCCTCTTTCTGTGATGCATTCTCACTCCCCTTTTCTTCCCTCCATGAGTGCTGTGATTCTTCCCCATTGTGAGACTTTTCATGAACAGGTTGCTCCTCATCAGGTTGGGTTACCTCTTTCTCATGTATAGACGGCTCCTTCTCATGCACAGATTTTTCGTGTTGTGGTAACACTTTTTCATGTTGCGTGATTTGCAACACTTTTTCCTTCCCTTTTTGATTCTGAGGGATCCTTCTCTTTGGAGCCATTTCCCTAAGTCATAAAAACATTATTGACTTAGTTTCCTCGTACAGTTTGTATTTTTCACAATTTTGGGGAGATTTCCAAATAAGCAAACTTGATTTTCTATTTGTTTTTGAGGGGAGAGTCTCTAAATTCCCTATGTTTGTTTTTCTTTTCTCAATTGGGGAGTATTGGGGAATGTATATCCTATTTTTGCTACGTTTGATAGATGAATTATAATAATGTACTTTTGCTATCTTTCACTGTTGTTCTCAGTTTGATTTGTTCAGTCTGAGTCCACGAAGTAAATTAATCCGGCCCCCAGTCAGCGGACTCCGAAGAGTCGGTCAGTTGGGATTCTTATCCGTCAGTGAGACATGAAACCGTCTTAATCTTACTTCGGAAGATTCAACTTCCCGTTTCGCTCTGATACCAACTGTAACACCCCGCCCGTTTCACTGTTAAAATTTCAGAGTTTATTTTTTTTTTTTAAATAATAATAATCAATAAGTGATCGGGGCGGAGTGTCACGACGCGAGTTAAGTTCGGATCTATAAATCCGACCCTTAACTGGCCAAGCCCATGTGCGTATGAACTAAGTTCATAAAACTGATCCGCACATGGTACATATTTATCTAGCGGAATTAACTTAGCCTAGATCTAACTGAGGTTATAATAGAACCTATGATTAATCCAATTTCCATTTTTAGATAGCAAAGTACCTTATTTATTTTCCAAAAGTATTATATGACCTTAGTCTACTATTCATTCCAAACCATTCAAATAAATCCAACCATAGCATCTACTTAACTACTTATTACATGCCAACATCTAATTTAACAAATTACATTGTTCCAAATAAATCAACTAATAAGTCCATAAATAATCCATGCATAGTCCATTGCAATCATTCAAATCGCCCAAGTTTTCGTACTTGGTCCTCTTCTCCAACCACGTTCTTTCCTTTCCCTGCATCATCCACTAAAGGTATAGATAGGGCGTTAGATCAACGCGCCCAGTAGTGTTTCCGAATAGGGCTACCACATGGTTAGTCAAAATCATGCAAATAGAATAATAGTTATTCATGTGTGACAAATTCTATAAAAATATGCTATGTATGAAATGAACATGTAATGAGTCCCACCCATCACCATTCAACATAGCCATCACTTGACGGGATTCTCATCGTCAAGTTAACCCACAGTGGTCTTTCGGACGCCCCGACGGAGTGTGGCCTCCGGATTCCTCCTGATGGGATTCTCATCATCAGGGTACCCCACAATGGTCTTTCGGACGCCCCGACGGAGTGTGGCCTCCGGTTACTTCCCCATCATCCCATGCTATGCATGAGATGTCTATGCAACATGCCATTTGTAAATATAACATATGATTCAAATAACTTATTCAAATAAACATAAAACAGCGAATAAGTTGTGTGGTTACAACAAGGTAGGAAACCTACAATATTTTACTTTGTTCGACCCTTCCTTTGGACCGTCTTTCGATCACAACTTTGTACACCGTTCTAGAAATCCGAATACCCTATATACGTGGCAGCAAGTTAATCATTTGACCATTATAATTTGACTTGAATCACAAAAATCCACTTTGTGGGGTTCGGCCATACCCCATGGCCGAACCTCACACATGTAAACTTGATAAATCTTTTATTTACTTAATACCATCTAAGTATCCCAAACTTTTCAAATGATACTTGGTAGGGTTCGGCCATACTACATGGCCGAATCTTACTACCTTAGGTTTTGGGCTCATAAGTCCATTCTTTTGATCTTTTCATCTTTTCACCCTTATTTACCATAATGCCATTATACTATCCTTTGCCTAATTTTTTTCCTTAGACAACAAAGTCCATCACATGACAATTGGTGGGGTTTGGCCACCTAACATGGCCGAACCTCACCCTAAAGATTTTAATCCTATTTTCCATCATCACCTAAATCCATAATTGATGTAATTTCCATCTTTTTGAAAGCCAACCAAACAACCAAATACTTACATGGGGTTCGGCCATCCAAGGTGGCCGAACCCTATGTCCATGTTTTGTTCTTCTAAAACATGTTTTTGGTGTTATTAACACATACAATATCAATATAATATTGCTGCCATTATACCTCTTAAACACCATCTAAATCAGTTCATCTACTTGTCCCAAATGACCATATTATTTCATGAAATTCGGCAATCCAAAATGGCCGATCCAAATGATCCATTTCATCAGTTTTGGACCTCTGTTTTAAACCATATTAACTTCAGTCCTTTGTCATACAGATCCATGCTTTTAACCCTTTTCAAAGCATGTATTTGAATCTTAAATAATAACCCAAAACAGTCCACATACTTCATGGCTTTTATGTTTCAAATACATGCTTTGAAAAGGGTTAAAAGCATGGATCTGTATGACAAAGGACTGAAGTTAATATGGTTTAAAACAGAGGTCCAAAACTGATGAAATGGATCATTTGGATCGGCCATTTTGGATTGCCGAATTTCATGAAATAATATGGTCATTTGGGACAAGTAGATGAACTGATTTAGATGGTGTTTAAGAGGTATAATGGCAGCAATATTATATTGATATTGTATGTGTTAATAACACCAAAAACATGTTTTAGAAGAACAAAACATGGACATAGGGTTCGGCCACCTTGGATGGCCGAACCCCATGTAAGTATTTGGTTGTTTGGTTGGCTTTCAAAAAGATGGAAATTACATCAATTATGGATTTAGGTGATGATGGAAAATAGGATTAAAATCTTTAGGGTGAGGTTCGGCCATGTTAGGTGGCCAAACCCCACCAATTGTCATGTGATGGACTTTGTTGTCTAAGGAAAAAAATTAGGCAAAGGATAGTATAATGGCATTATGGTAAATAAGGGTGAAAAGATGAAAAGATCAAAAGAATGGACTTATGAGCCCAAAACCTAAGGTAGTAAGATTCGGCCATGTAGTATGGCCGAACCCTACCAAGTATCATTTGAAAAGTTTGGGATACTTAGATGGTATTAAGTAAATAAAAGATTTATCAAGTTTACATGTGTGAGGTTCGGCCATGGGGTATGGCCGAACCCCACAAAGTGGATTTTTGTGATTCAAGTCAAATTATAATGGTCAAATGATTAACTTGCTGCCATGTATATAGGGTATTCGGATTTCTAGAACGGTGTACAAAGTTGTGATCGAAAGACGGTCCAAAGGAAGGGTCGAACAAAGTAAAATATTGTAGGTTTCCTACCTTGTTGTAACCACACAACTTATTCGCTGTTTTATGTTTATTTGAATAAGTTATTTGAATCATATGTTATATTTACAAATGGCATGTTGCATAGACATCTCATGCATAGCATGGGATGATGGGGAAGTAACCGGAGGCCACACTCCGTCGGGGCGTCCGAAAGACCATTGTGGGGTACCCTGATGATGAGAATCCCATCAGGAGGAATCCGGAGGCCACACTCCGTCGGGGCGTCCGAAAGACCACTGTGGGTTAACTTGACGATGAGAATCCCGTCAAGTGATGGCTATGTTGAATGGTGATGGGTGGGACTCATTACATGTTCATTTCATACATAGCATATTTTTATAGAATTTGTCACACATGAATAACTATTATTCTATTTGCATGATTTTGACTAACCATGTGGTAGCCCTATTCGGAAACACTACTGGGCGCGTTGATCTAACGCCCTATCTATACCTTTAGTGGATGATGCAGGGAAAGGAAAGAACGTGGTTGGAGAAGAGGACCAAGTACGAAAACTTGGGCGATTTGAATGATTGCAATGGACTATGCATGGATTATTTATGGACTTATTAGTTGATTTATTTGGAACAATGTAATTTGTTAAATTAGATGTTGGCATGTAATAAGTAGTTAAGTAGATGCTATGGTTGGATTTATTTGAATGGTTTGGAATGAATAGTAGACTAAGGTCATATAATACTTTTGGAAAATAAATAAGGTACTTTGCTATCTAAAAATGGAAATTGGATTAATCATAGGTTCTATTATAACCTCAGTTAGATCTAGGCTAAGTTAATTCCGCTAGATAAATATGTACCATGTGCGGATCAGTTTTATGAACTTAGTTCATACGCACATGGGCTTGGCCAGTTAAGGGTCGGATTTATAGATCCGAACTTAACTCGCGTCGTGACACTCCGCCCCGATCACTTATTGATTATTATTATTAAAAAAAAAAAAATAAACTCTGAAATTTTAACAGTGAAACGGGCGGGGTGTTACAGTTGGTATATTGTAACACCCTGGAATTTCAAAGTTATCAGTTTATATGAAAATATTCTTATTTACGGAATTGCCATTGTGATAAAAATTGATTTGAATTTAAATGGGTCAATGGCTCAATTAAGACCCAAAGGATGATAGTTGGTTTACAAAACAAATAAATGGGTAAGATAAATTTAAACGGTCAAGAATCATATTTGGGTCAAATTTGGATAAATGGGTCAAAATGGCTAGATGGGACCCAATGGGTCGTGTGAATGGCATGATTAACCATGGATTGAGTTCAAGCTTAGTTAATTTAAGTATATTAATTTGTTGAGTTTGGTTTGAGTTGAAATGAATGATGGGTTTAGTTGAGTTGAATTTATTAGTTAAGTTAAATTAAATGAATGAGTTAGGTTGGGTGAGTTGATTAAATGAGTTTAATGAATATATATTTTTAAATGAGTAAGATGTAGAGATAGAAGGATTGTAGGCTGATTCAAATTCAAACACTAAAAACGTTGGCTGCATGGGAAACTTATATGCATGTAACTCCCACCCAAGTTAAGAATGGAAATGACGTTACATGGAGTTACATGGGTGAGAATTGAGTTTTCAAATCATTGTGCACATTGAAGATAGTATAGGGTGTATGCCTTGCTTGGGTCTTCAAAAGACAGCCAATGCATGGAGTAATGGTTCATGCATGTAACTCCAAGGTTGGAGAATAAAATGGGTAGCTTATTGGAGGAGTTACACACAATAGATTATGGCATTCTATGGCATTCCAAATTCAAATTAGATATTAGACCAATGGGGGTTACAAAGTGTGTTCACACTTGGAGGAGGGGAGTTTTATTCCCATGATAGAACTCCCACATGGGACGTTGATGAGGGCTGAATGGAGCTGCTGTTTGTGGAGTTACACATAGGAATGATGGCTGTTACATAGGCCAAAACTTAGAGGCAAACAATGGAGAATGGTGCAGCACATGGGAGTTACATTTCAATATGAAACTCCCATGTGAGGACCTAAGAAAAAGGGGGGGTTACACTAGTCCAACTGCAAGGGACGTTGGCTGCTTGGGGTGTTTCATTTCATAGATGAAACCCCCAAGTAACATAAAGAATCTTGATTGAAGAGAGGGAGTTACACAAGGATTAACCTTGGGGCTGTTTTTGGTCAAGCAAAGGATTGTCATTGTTACTCTCTCTATCTCTCTATCCCTCTATCACTCATAGACGTCCTCTATCTTTCTAAACCAAGAGCAGCAGCTGGTTGTTTATTTTTCAATTAGTTTTGGGTAATACTTTCATCTAGACAAAAATCAGCAAAAGGATTTTTGGCAACAAGGATAGCAATTTTATTCAAGACCAAAGTTCCCTTTCTCTCTTTCTCTCGCTCTTAAGTCCTTGTCACCTGGCTGAATTATCTCAAGGAGCTTGCATCAAGATCAGTCTCAGCCCAAAGAACAGTAAGAGAGAAGGAGAAGTCAAGGAGATAAAGGGTCAAAGAAGGAGTCAAAAGAACCGAAGGAGACGCGGTATTAGTAAGTGCATTTTGAACCCTTGTTTAAAAGATTGGATAAGAAAATGAGATTTGGCCATTGTATGGCCAGATCCATCAATGGTTCAGATTTAGAATTATGATGTTTAAAATGATAAAATATGGACCATAGGGTTCGGCTCCATTGGATGGCCGAACCCCATGGAAAAACTTGGTGGATTCTATGGTATTTGAAAGTCAAAATCCATATTTTGGAGTGAGGATTTTAAAAGATTTTTTATATGGATTTAAGCTTGCTGTTTTGGAGTGGATATGACATGACTGAACCATGTTTATCTTATGTTAATTTGCTGATTAATTTCATAGATAAATATGGGTGGATTTCCATTAAGAGAACCATAGGGTTCGGCCATGTGTATGGCCGAACCCCATGGACTGTTTTTAGATGATTTTAAGTGTGTATTTTAAAGAGGTTAAAACATAAATAAGGAAGTTATTTTGGACATAGAGGAATGATTAAGAAACTCAAAAAAATAAACTCTGAAATTTTAACAATGAAACGGGCGGGGTGTTACAGTTGGTATCAGAGCGAAACGGGAAGTTGAATCTTCCGAAGTAAGATTAAGACGGTTTCATGTCTCACTGACGGATAAGAATCCCAACTGACCGACTCTTCGGAGTCCGCTGACTGGGGGCCGGATTAATTTACTTCGTGGACTCAGACTGAACAAATCAAACTGAGAACAACAGTGAAAGATAGCAAAAGTACATTATTATAATTCATCTATCAAACGTAGCAAAAATAGGATATACATTCCCCAATACTCCCCAATTGAGAAAAGAAAAACAAACATAGGGAATTTAGAGACTCTCCCCTCAAAAACAAATAGAAAATCAAGTTTGCTTATTTGGAAATCTCCCCAAAATTGTGAAAAATACAAACTGTACGAGGAAACTAAGTCAATAATGTTTTTATGACTTAGGGAAATGGCTCCAAAGAGAAGGATCCCTCAGAATCAAAAAGGGAAGGAAAAAGTGTTGCAAATCACGCAACATGAAAAAGTGTTACCACAACACGAAAAATCTGTGCATGAGAAGGAGCCGTCTATACATGAGAAAGAGGTAACCCAACCTGATGAGGAGCAACCTGTTCATGAAAAGTCTCACAATGGGGAAGAATCACAGCACTCATGGAGGGAAGAAAAGGGGAGTGAGAATGCATCACAGAAAGAGGGAGAAGGTAACAGTGGTGTACATATACCACATGTGCCGCCTGAGCTTCAGGGATTAGTCCAAGCAGTGGTAACCTCAGTACTCCAGCAACATATGAATGGGAGTGAAAGTTCCAGGGATGCCAGTGACCGGAGTATGGCACGAGAATTTCAACAACAGCGTCCTCCTTACTTCAAAGGGAAGGAAGGGGCTGTCGGAGCCGAGCACTGGCTAAAGAAGATCACTCAGATCTTAAAGTTACTTAAGATCTCGAGTCATGCTGACAGGATTTTACTGGCTACATCACAATTGATAGAAGATGCCGGTAAATGGTGGGAGGTGGTGGAGAAGCAGAGGGAACTCATACCAGCTAGGGAGAGGACGGCCATGACATGGAATGAGTTTTCAGCAACCTTTCTGGAACATTACTTTCCGGAGGAAGAGAAGGAGCGACAGACGGAACTTTTTCTGTCCTTGGTACAGGGCTCTATGACGGTGGCAGAGTATCACCGTGAATTTCTCAGTTTATCCATTTATGCATTCTATATGGTGGACACAGAACTACGCAAGGCAAGGAAGTTTGAGAGGGGTCTACGGCCAAACATCAGAGCCAAAGTGACCATATTTAAGTGCACCACATTGGCTGAGGTGGTCAGCAAGGCCACAATAGCAGAACAGGAGTTGAATGCAATAGTACGGTTTGACAACCGTCGAGCTCCAAGTGGGAGGGGTGGGTTTCAGCCCAACAAGAGGTTCCGTCCGAACTTCAGTAGACCCTCACCATCTACTGGGTCCGCGGGGAGCTTTCGTCCCAACCAGCCCTCCCCATCTGCATCAGTCACCCAGTCATTCAAAGGGGTGAACAACTGTTTCCATTGTAATCAGCCGGGTCACTTCAAGAGAGACTGTCCAAAGCTCAATAGGCTCTCATATTCCCGAGGATCTTTCCGTCCACCAGCTAGGCCAGCTAACTCCCGAGGAGGCAGGACATATAATCAGGCGGGACGGGCGCCTACTCCTACCGGATCTGGACGACTATTTGCTCTGGAACCTCCTGAGGATGTGGATCATTCTGTGATTCAAGGTATGGCCGTTGTCAATAGTTCTTATGCTTATGCATTGTTTGATTCTGGAGCATCGCACTCTTTTATATCTGCATCCTTTATAACTGCTACTGGAACACTAGTACAAAAGCTGTCCACCACACTCACAGTAGTATCCCCTGTCGGAGACACGTCTTTGGGACTCATATGCACGGCCATAGATACAGAACTCGCTGGACTCAGATTTGAGTTCAATTATTTGGTACTCGACATGACTGAGTACGATATTATATTTGGCATGGACTGGTTGGCTAGTTATGAAGCCAATATTGATTGTTATCGCCGAAGAGTGACATTTTGGTCACCCGAGGGAAGACAGTATATAGTTCGTGCCGACAAGCAAAGCAGATTGCAGGAAGGGTTGCATCACTTGGTATTGAACAATATTGTCATCAACAAAGCACCAGTCACTGAACTTCCAGCAATTGTGAAAGAATTTGTTGATGTCTTTCCAAAAGAACTTCCTGGTATACCGCCCATGAGGGAGCTCAATTTTGAGATCAAGCTATATCCTGGTACCTCACCAGTGTCTCTACCCCATTATCGAATGGCACCAGCAGAAATGTCCGAGTTGAAGAAGCAGCTTGATGAATTACTCAGACTGGGTTGCATTCGGAACAGCACATCGTCATGGGGAGCTCCAGTGTTGTTCGTGAAAAAGAAGGATGGTTCACTTAGAATGTGTGTAGACTACCGGAAGTTAAATCAGCTAACTGTCCGGAACAAGTATCCTCTACCCAGGATCGATGATTTATTCGATCAGTTGAGGGGATCCAGTCATTTTTCCAAGATTGATCTGATGTCCGGTTATCATCAAATCCGGGTCAAAGAGGAAGATATCGAGAAAACAGCTTTCAGAACACGGTATGGACTATTTGAATTTGTAGTCATGCCATTTGGGCTTACCAACGCACCGGCTGTGTTCATGGACTTAATGAACAGAATATTCCGTCCATATTTGGATCGGTTTGTTATAGTGTTCATTGACGATATCCTGATCTATTCCAAGAGTCAGGAGGATCATGCTGAGCATCTTCGAATAGTATTGAACACCTTGAGACAGAACCAGCTGTATGCCAAAGCAAGCAAATGCGAATTTTGGCTACCTGAGGTCAAATTCTTAGGGCATGTTATAACAGCAGATGGTATAGCCGTTGATCCGGCTAAGGTGGCAGCAGTAAGTGAGTGGAAAGCACCAAAGAATGTCACCGAAATCCGTAGTTTTCTGGGTTTGGCTGGATATTATAGGAAGTTTATCATGGACTTCTCCAAAATTGCATCCCCATTGACTCGACTCACACAGAAAGGAGTCAAATATGAATGGTCAGAGTTGTGCAATCAGAGATTTGAGGAGCTGAAAGAGAGACTTACAACTGCTCCTATTCTAGTTTTGCCGGAAAGAGGCAAAGGTTATGAAGTACAATGTGATGCATCAGGAGAGGGACTGGGATGTTCACTCATGCAACGTAATCGGGTGGTGGCATATGGTTCAAGACAACTAAAGATACATGAACGCCTCTACCCCACACATGATCTGGAATTAGCTGCGGTGGTCTTTGCTCTCAAAAGCTGGAGACACTATCTATATGGGGAGAAGTTTGAAGTATTTTCAGATCACAAGAGCTTGAAGTATTTATTTGATCAGAAAGAGCTCAACCTGAGGCAGCGCAGATGGATGGAATATCTGGCGGACTATGAATTTGCACTCCGATATCATCCGGGAAAGGCCAACAAAGTGGCGGATGCTCTCAGCCGCATGTCTCATGCATCAGTGGCATGTTTGATCAGGACTGAATGGGAGATGTTGAATTCCATTCGTGAGTTTAATCTATACATCACAAACCATGGGAGTATGTACAATTTGATCATACGATCCAACATGGTTACAAAGATTGAACAGGAGCAACGAACAGATCCAGAAATGGCAGAGACATGGGCCAAGATGTCTAATGGCGAGGTTGTACCGGATTGGGAATTACGACCAGGACAGGGTCTTATGTTCCGGGGTAGAATATATGTGCCAAGAAGCTGCAGAAAAGAATTATTGATAGAGGCACATCAGAGCAAGTTGTCCATTCATCCGGGTAGCACAAAAATGTATCATGATTTAAAAAGACATTATTGGTGGCATGGACTCAAGAAGGATGTTGCAGACTATGTGGCTCATTGTTTAACTTGTCAGCAGGTTAAGACGGAACATCAGAAGCCACCAGGGTTACTCAAACCCTTAGCAGTGCCGGAATGGAAATGGGAGCACATTTCCATGGACTTTGTGACGGGGTTGCCGAGGTCCTCGAAGGGCAATGACGCTATATGGGTTGTGGTAGACCGATTGACCAAGTCCGCGCATTTTATTCCTATCAAGATGACGGATTCATCAGAGACATTGGGTCGGAGATATATCAAAGATATCATCAGATTACATGGTATTCCACAGACTATAGTGTCTGATAGAGATGGCCGATTCACCGGCAGGGTATGGCAGAGCATGCAGTCGGCCATGGGAACCGATCTAATTATTAGCACAGCATTCCATCCACAGACCGATGGACAATCGGAAAGAACAATACAAACGTTGGAGGACATGTTGAGGGCATGCATGCTAGACTTCAAAGGTGGATGGGAGGATCATTTGCCATTGGTGGAATTTTCTTATAACAATAGTTACCAGGCAAGCCTCCAGATGGCACCATTCGAAGCTTTGTATGGTAGACCATGCAGGTCACCAGTGTGCTGGACCGAGGTCGGCGAACCTGCACTGATAGGACCTGAGTTGGTTGCAGAAACTACTGCACAGATCCAGTTGATACGTCAACATTTGTTGACCGCACAGAGTCGGCAAAAGAGCTATGCGGATAAAAGGAGGAGGTTTCTCGAATTTGAAGTGGGAGACATGGTATTTTTGAAGGTCTCGCCACGAAAAGGGCACATGAGATTTGGGAAGAAAGGAAAATTGTCGCCAAGATATGTGGGACCGTTTTCAATTATCAGAAGGATGGGAGATGTAGCCTATCAGTTAGCACTTCCTTCGCAATTGGCGTCTCTACATGATGTATTCCATGTGTCGATGCTGAGGAAGTACAACCCTGATCCGTCTCATGTTTTGAATGTGCAAGATATAGATGTGCAAAGCGACGTCACTTATGTCGAGAAGCCGGTCGGAATATTGGAGAGTGAGCAAAGGGTGTTGCGTAACCGAGCGATTCAGTTCGTCAAGGTGGTTTGGGATCGACATGGTGTTGAGGAGGCCACTTGGGAATTGGAATCGGAGATGAGAATGTCTCACCCTGAATTGTTTGTATGATTTACTTTGAAATCCTACTTCGTTCGATTTTCGGGACGAAAATTATAAAAAGATTATTGTATTGTAACACCCTGGAATTTCAAAGTTATCAGTTTATATGAAAATATTCATATTTACGGAATTGCCATTGTGATAAAAATTGATTTGAATTTAAATGGGTCAATGGCTCAATTAAGACCCAAAGGATGATAGTTGGTTTACAAAACAAATAAATGGGTAAGATAAATTTAAACGGTCAAGAATCATATTTGGGTCAAATTTGGATAAATGGGTCAAAATGGCTAGATGGGACCCAATGGGTCGTGTGAATGGCATGATTAACCATGGATTGAGTTCAAGCTTAGTTAATTTAAGTATATTAATTTGTTGAGTTTGGTTTGAGTTGAAATGAATGATGGGTTTAGTTGAGTTGAATTTATTAGTTAAGTTAAATTAAATGAATGAGTTAGGTTGGGTGAGTTGATTAAATGAGTTTAATGAATATATATTTTTAAATGAGTAAGATGTAGAGATAGAAGGATTGTAGGCTGATTCAAATTCAAACACTAAAAACGTTGGCTGCATGGGAAACTTATATGCATGTAACTCCCACCCAAGTTAAGAATGGAAATGACGTTACATGGAGTTACATGGGTGAGAATTGAGTTTTCAAATCATTGTGCACATTGAAGATAGTATAGGGTGTATGCCTTGCTTGGGTCTTCAAAAGACAGCCAATGCATGGAGTAATGGTTCATGCATGTAACTCCAAGGTTGGAGAATAAAATGGGCAGCTTATTGGAGGAGTTACACACAATAGATTATGGCATTCTATGGCATTCCAAATTCAAATTAGATATTAGACCAATGGGGGTTACAAAGTGTGTTCACACTTGGAGGAGGGGAGTTTTATTCCCATGATAGAACTCCCACATGGGACGTTGATGAGGGCTGAATGGAGCTGCTGTTTGTGGAGTTACACATAGGAATGATGGCTGTTACATAGGCCAAAACTTAGAGGCAAACAATGGAGAATGGTGCAGCACATGGGAGTTACATTTCAATATGAAACTCCCATGTGAGAACCTAAGAAAAAGGGGGGGTTACACTAGTCCAACTGCAAGGGACGTTGGCTGCTTGGGGTGTTTCATTTCATAGATGAAACCCCCAAGTAACATAAAGAATCTTGATTGAAGAGAGGGAGTTACACAAGGATTAACCTTGGGGCTGTTTTTGGTCAAGCAAAGGATTGTCATTGTTACTCTCTCTATCTCTCTATCCCTCTATCACTCATAGACGTCCTCTATCTTTCTAAACCAAGAGCAGCAGCTGGTTGTTTATTTTTCAATTAGTTTTGGGTAATACTTTCATCTAGACAAAAATCAGCAAAAGGATTTTTGGCAATAAGGATAGCAATTTTATTCAAGACCAAAGTTCCCTTTCTCTCTTTCTCTCCCTCTTAAGTCCTTGTCACCTGGCTGAATTATCTCAAGGAGCTTGCATCAAGATCAGTCTCAGCCCAAAGAACAGTAAGAGAGAAGGAGAAGTCAAGGAGATAAAGGGTCAAAGAAGGAGTCAAAAGAACCGAAGGAGACGCGGTATTAGTAAGTGCATTTTGAACCCTTGTTTAAAAGATTGGATAAGAAAATGAGATTTGGCCATTGTATGGCCAGATCCATCAATGGTTCAGATTTAGAATTATGATGTTTAAAATGATAAAATATGGACCATAGGGTTCGGCTCCATTGGATGGCCGAACCCCATGGAAAAACTTGGTGGATTCTATGGTATTTGAAAGTCAAAATCCATATTTTGGAGTGAGGATTTTAAAAGATTTTTTATATGGATTTAAGCTTGCTGTTTTGGAGTGGATATGACATGACTGAACCATGTTTATCTTATGTTAATTTGCTGATTAATTTCATAGATAAATATGGGTGGATTTCCATTAAGAGAACCATAGGGTTCGGCCATGTGTATGGCCGAACCCCATGGACTGTTTTTAGATGATTTTAATTGTGTATTTTAAAGAGGTTAAAACATAAATAAGGAAGTTATTTTGGACATAGAGGAATGATTAAGAAACTCAAAAAAAAAAACAAAGGACATAGGGTTCGGCCACCATGGAGGGCCGAACCCCATGCAAATAATGACATGGTTGTGATGTATTTGAAACATAAAAGCCATGAAGTATGTGGACTGTTTTGGGTTATTATTTAAGATTCAAATACATGCTTTGAAAAGGGTTAAAAGCATGGATCTGTATGACAAAGGACTGAAGTTAATATGGTTTAAAACAGAGGTCCAAAACTGATGAAATGGATCATTTGGATCGGCCATTTTGGATTGCCGAATTTCATGAAATAATATGGTCATTTGGGACAAGTAGATGAACTGATTTAGATGGTGTTTAAGAGGTATAATGGCAGTAATATTATATTGATATTGTATGTGTTAATAACACCAAAAACATGTTTTAGAAGAACAAAACATGGACATAGGGTTCGGCCACCTTGGATGGCCGAACCCCATGTAAGTATTTGGTTGTTTGGTTGGCTTTCAAAAAGATGGAAATTACATCAATTATGGATTTAGGTGATGATGGAAAATAGGATTAAAATCTTTAGGGTGAGGTTCGGCCATGTTAGGTGGCCAAACCCCACCAATTGTCATGTGATGGACTTTGTTGTCTAAGGAAAAAAATTAGGCAAAGGATAGTATAATGGCATTATGGTAAATAAGGGTGAAAAGATGAAAAGATCAAAAGAATGGACTTATGAGCCCAAAACCTAAGGTAGTAAGATTCGGCCATGTAGTATGGCCGAACCCTACCAAGTATCATTTGAAAAGTTTGGGATACTTAGATGGTATTAAGTAAATAAAAGATTTATCAAGTTTACATGTGTGAGGTTCGGCCATGGGGTATGGCCGAACCCCACAAAGTGGATTTTTGTGATTCAAGTCAAATTATAATGGTCAAATGATTAACTTGCTGCCATGTATATAGGGTATTCGGATTTCTAGAACGGTGTACAAAGTTGTGATCGAAAGACGGTCCAAAGGAAGGGTCGAACAAAGTAAAATATTGTAGGTTTCCTACCTTGTTGTAACCACACAACTTATTCGCTGTTTTATGTTTATTTGAATAAGTATTTGAATCAAATGTTATATTTACAAATGGCATGTTTGCATAGACATCTCATGCATAGCATGGGATGATGGGGAAGTAACCGGAGGCCACACTCCGTCGGGGCGTCCGAAAGACCATTGTGGGGTACCCTGATGATGAGAATCCCATCAGGAGGAATCCGGAGGCCACACTCCGTCGGGGCGTCCGAAAGACCACTGTGGGTTAACTTGACGATGAGAATCCCGTCAAGTGATGGCTATGTTGAATGGTGATGGGTGGGACTCATTACATGTTCATTTCATACATAGCATATTTTTATAGAATTTGTCACACATGAATAACTATTATTCTATTTGCATGATTTTGACTAACCATGTGGTAGCCCTATTCGGAAACACTACTGGGCGCGTTGATCTAACGCCCTATCTATACCTTTAGTGGATGATGCAGGGAAAGGAAAGAACGTGGTTGGAGAAGAGGACCAAGTACGAAAACTTGGGCGATTTGAATGATTGCAATGGACTATGCATGGATTATTTATGGACTTATTAGTTGATTTATTTGGAACAATGTAATTTGTTAAATTAGATGTTGGCATGTAATAAGTAGTTAAGTAGATGCTATGGTTGGATTTATTTGAATGGTTTGGAATGAATAGTAGACTAAGGTCATATAATACTTTTGGAAAATAAATAAGGTACTTTGCTATCTAAAAATGGAAATTGGATTAATCATAGGTTCTATTATAACCTCAGTTAGATCTAGGCTAAGTTAATTCCGCTAGATAAATATGTACCATGTGTGGATCAGTTTTATGAACTTAGTGGTTTCAAATACATCACAACCATGTCATTATTTGCATGGGGTTCGGCCCTCCATGGTGGCCGAACCCTATGTCCTTTGTTTTTTTTTTTGAGTTTCTTAATCATTCCTCTATGTCCAAAATAACTTCCTTATTTATGTTTTAACCTCTTTAAAATACACACTTAAAATCATCTAAAAACAGTCCATGGGGTTCGGCCATACACATGGCCGAACCCTATGGTTCTCTTAATGGAAATCCACCCATATTTATCTATGAAATTAATAAGCAAATTAACATAAGATAAACATGGTTCAGTCATGTCATATCCACTCCAAAACAGCAAGCTTAAATCCATATAAAAAATCTTTTAAAATCCTCACTCCAAAATATGGATTTTGACTTTCAAATACCATAGAATCCACCAAGTTTTTCCATGGGGTTCGGCCATCCAATGGAGCCGAACCCTATGGTCCATATTTTATCATTTTAAACATCATAATTCTAAATCTGAACCATTGATGGATCTGGCCATACAATGGCCAAATCTCATTTTCTTATCCAATCTTTTAAACAAGGGTTCAAAATGCACTTACTAATACCGCGTCTCCTTCGGTTCTTTTGACTCCTTCTTTGACCCTTTATCTCCTTGACTTCTCCTTCTCTCTTACTGTTCTTTGGGCTGAGACTGATCTTGATGCAAGCTCCTTGAGATAATTCAGCCAGGTGACAAGGACTTAAGAGGGAGAGAAAGAGAGAAAGGGAACTTTGGTCTTGAATAAAATTGCTATCCTTGTTGCCAAAAATCCTTTTGCTGATTTTTGTCTAGATGAAAGTATTACCCAAAACTAATTGAAAAATAAACAACCAGCTGCTGCTCTTGGTTTAGAAAGATAGAGGACGTCTATGAGTGATAGAGGGATAGAGAGATAGAGAGAGTAACAATGACAATCCTTTGCTTGACCAAAAACAGCCCCAAGGTTAATCCTTGTGTAACTCCCTCTCTTCAATCAAGATTCTTTATGTTACTTGGGGGTTTCATCTATGAAATGAAACACCCCAAGCAGCCAACGTCCCTTGCAGTTGGACTAGTGTAACCCCCCCTTTTTCTTAGGTTCTCACATGGGAGTTTCATATTGAAATGTAACTCCCATGTGCTGCACCATTCTCCATTGTTTGCCTCTAAGTTTTGGCCTATGTAACAGCCATCATTCCTATGTGTAACTCCACAAACAGCAGCTCCATTCAGCCCTCATCAACGTCCCATGTGGGAGTTCTATCATGGGAATAAAACTCCCCTCCTCCAAGTGTGAACACACTTTGTAACCCCCATTGGTCTAATATCTAATTTGAATTTGGAATGCCATAGAATGCCATAATCTATTGTGTGTAACTCCTACAATAAGCTACCCATTTTATTCTCCAACCTTGGAGTTACATGCATGAACCATTACTCCATGCATTGGCTGTCTTTTGAAGACCCAAGCAAGGCATAAACCCTATACTATCTTCAATGTGCACAATGATTTGAAAACTCAATTCTCACCCATGTAACTCCATGTAACGTCATTTCCATTCTTAACTTGGGTGGGAGTTACATGCATATAAGTTTCCCATGCAGCCAACGTTTTTAGTGTTTGAATTTGAATCAGCCTACAATCCTTCTATCTCTACATCTTACTCATTTAAAAATATATATTCATTAAACTCATTTAATCAACTCACCCAACCTAACTCATTCATTTAATTTAACTTAACTAATAAATTCAACTCAACTAAACCCATCATTCATTTCAACTCAAACCAAACTCAACAAATTAATATACTTAAATTAACTAAGCTTGAACTCAATCCATGGTTAATCATGCCATTCACACGACCCATTGGGTCCCATCTTGTAAGGTCTCGGAATTTTGGAATTAATATAAATGTGAATATTATTTATTTTAATGATGGAAATTAGAAAATTGGTGGAGTAAATGGTAAATGGGCCAAAAAAATTGGATAAAGGCCCAAGTGTGGCCCAATAGACTATGTTTGGATTTAAATTTATTTAAATGGGTCAAGAATGGTCAAATTGGGTCAAATACCCATTTGGGACCCAATGGGTCAAGATGGGTATGCTCCAAGGTAAATGGGCTAGATGGAAATGTAATTGGGCCATAGGCCCAATGGTGATCCATTTAGAGTGGGCTTAATGAAATTCAATCACCCTAAGTAATTTGGAATTAAACAATGGTGGTGTGGCCAAGTGGGACCCACCTCCACCTCATCAAGTGAGGTGGCATGTGGGCCAAGGTTTGGTGGGGCCGACCACCATGGTTGAATTAGTCAACCATGGGTGGATTCATAGAAGGAAGTTAAGAAATGGAATTAAATTAGGTGGGAACTAATTAACCTAAGGTAATTAGTTAATTTATTAAATGATTAAAATAATCAAATGAGGGTCAAATGGTCAAAAAAATGGAAAACCAAATGCCATCTTATCTTAAGGCATCAAAAAAACGTTGGCTCACCATAAAGCATAAAAATCCCATGAGGTTGGTGGGCATTAAATGTGGAGTGTAAGTTACACCACCACATGAGATAAGCCTTATCTTGTTTTCCCATTCTCATTTTCACTAACTCCATCTCTTGCACTCTCTCATGGCCGTTCCACTCTAAGAAAAAAAAAAAAGAGGAGAAGAAAATTAAGGAAGAAAAGAGAAGAGCTCAAGGAGAGGAAGAAAAGGTTGGACCACCATCTCAAGGTAAAGATCTTGAGACATTTTTCCATCTCCATCCTCTTCCCTCTCTCAATTCAAACCTAACATGGCTGATTTTAAGGTTGGGAGTTGCCACCCTTGATCAAAGATCTTGACCTATAAAAGATCAAGAAGAAAGAGAGAGGAGGCTACGGAGACCGACGGGAGCGGCGGAAATCGGAGGAGACGTCGGATAGTGAGTATTTCTTAACTAAAAGAATTTTGGATTTTAGGGTTTAGGAAATGGAATTTATTTTTGTGAAATTAATGGTGGATAGGTGATTTTATACTATGGAATTTAGATACATTAAATGGAAGGGTGGAAGATGGAGAAAACCCTAAATGGGTGAATTAGGGTTAGGGTAAGAAATTGGAAAAATATATTGTGTGCATTGTGTAATTAAATTATTAAGCATGGAATTATGTGGAATTGGAAGGTAATGTGTGATTTTCTTAGGGTTTTAAGATATGGAGGACATTGTGTAATTTAATTATGTAAAAATGGAAGCATGGAGAATGTTAATGATTTTAGGGTTTTAAAATGATTAAATGTAGCTAATTTTTGAAAAAAAGTTTTTATGAGGGAATCCATGGATGAATGTAAATATTTTAATGGCCTCAAAAGTGGTGGATGAAGGTGAATGTTTTTATGTCTTGAATATCACCTATGAATGATGAATCAAGTATTTTGGAACCATGAAGAATGAATGGAATAAGGGCTAAGTTAATGGACTCAATTATGGTGAAGAATGATAGTTTTAAAAGCATGATGTAAAATCCCTCATGGGAGGATTCATTTTGGGCCTAAGTAATGTAAATAGGTCCAATGAAAGATAAGGAAAAGACATCATGGGTTCGACCATGGTGTATGGCCGAACCCATGATTCATATGAGAACCATTTTATGGTCCAAGATTAGGGTTTATGTAAATGATTAAATGAATGGGGATGAAGTCAATTAAGTGGCTGATTTTAATAATTCTATGATATGGTTGATGGGTCACTAATGGATGTAGGTTATAGATCAAGTATGGACTTAATTATACATGGATTAAATGAATGATTAAACATAGGAGAGGTAGTGGCAAAACCGTAATTAATGACCCATTTGTAGGTCATGCTATGGGCTAAGTTTAGGATCTATGTCCATGCATTAATGAGGCTAAGTTGAGGGCTAATTCTTGATAATCTTATAACTTAGTTAATGATCATATGACATGGTTAATGGTACATAAATGGATCTAAGTTTGTGATAAGTTAGGGACTTAATCGTGGATAAAATATGGACTGATTTGGTACTGTATAATAAGGTATCGGGACATCGCAAACGGTGCGCGATTGGCGACCGGAATTATAAGACGAAAACGAAAAAGGACGCGAGTCGGTATTCGGTAGGATTCCTACCTTTTTGTAAGCCATGGATTGTGTGATGGTTTCATTGATTTATTTTGGGAATTTTATGGTTTATTTTATGATGAGTTTTAAATCATGGCTTATGTATCTTATATGGCATAATGCAAGATTATGAGTTATATGCTAAGTTATGAAGGCTATATCATGACTATGGAATATACATATTACATAGCATAATGCATTACATCTCATGCATGGCATGGGCAGAAAAAAAATAAACAAACTGGAGTCCATGCTCCGTCGGGGCGACCGAGAACAGGCATGGGAACACCTTGACGAGGCTTTGCCGTCAAGGGGGATATTTTACGATTGGACAGATCTTGACGAGGTTTTTCCGTCAAGAGGGATATGACAGTATATGGCAGGAATGATGGGTGGGATTCATAACATTGACACCCATGGCATATCATTTACTTATATTTTAGTATATGGTGGTTTATAGTTTCATTTGTGTTATTATCTGTATATGGTTATTACTAACCCATGTGCTAGCCCTACTCGGAATCCTACTGGGCGCGTTGTTCTAACGCCCTACTTCTACCCTAGCTGACAATGCAGGAGATGGCGGACCGGAAGGGCGAGACAGAAGCCAAGCTTAGGAGCTTGGGGAGGCGAGTTAATTATTTTGTTGTACTTTATTTTGGAAAAGATGTATTTGTATAGTTAGCTTGTCGGAAATGTAATAATTTAGGTAGTTTGCTATGTTTAGGTATTATTTTGGATAATACAGTATAATGGCATTTTCGTAATTAATTGGGTATTTCTTCCCTGCTATCTGAAGAACTGGTAAGATAGTTCTATGATCATCCGCATTTATTTTTATGTTCCGTGAGCTTACTTGCTACGCGTGAACCGTACTCGTGGACTTATGTTCCACGCACGCGTAGGGTTGGCCAGTTAAGGGCCGGGCTTTAGAAGCTTGGAACTTAACTCGCGTCGTGACGTCCGCGCCCTTTGTCACTTTTATTAAAAAAAAAAAAAAAAGTACTCTGATTTTACGGTGAAAAGGGGCGGGCGTTACAGTTGGTATCAGAGCGAATTCGGAAGATTGAATCTCTCGAAGTAAGATTAAGACGGTTGCACGTCTCACTGACGGCTAAGAATCCCAACCGACCGACTCTTCGGAGACCGCTGCACGGGGGCCGGGTTAAATTACTTCGATTGACTCAAACTGAAGGGTTTAATCTGAGAACAACAATTGACGGAGAGGGATGATAGCAAGGGAAGAAAAAAAAAAAAAGGAAAAAAAAAAAAAAAAAAAAAAAAAAATCAATCAATGTAAGTCGGTATTATCAAACATAGCAAGTAGGGTTACATTTTCCCGACATGAGAAAACAAATCTAGGTCTTCCCCAAATTTGACGGAATGATGGTAGGCTTATTGAACATAGGAGAAAATTCCCCGATTTCACAAATGGAACGAAACATAGATACTTGGGAAGTTTTCCCCAAACCAAGTGTGCTTATTTGGCAATCTTCCCCAAAAATGAGAAACAAAGTATATTGTTTAGTATTTTTTTTCCTTTTCTTTTTCCTCCATTTGAAAAAGGAACTAAGTCAGTGTTTTCGATGACTAGGAAATGGCTCCGAAGAGAAGGACTCGTCGCAACCAGAAAGAGGTATCACCACCTCGCCAGGAAGAGGAGGTACCCCATCGGGAAGAGGAACAGAATAATATAAACATACAAGGTGTACCTCCCGAGCTAAAAGATGTAGTTCAAGCGGCAGTCACTGCTGCTCTTCAGCAACATTTGAGTGGAAATGCGACTACTAGCGACGGAAATGCTACTACTAGTGACACTAGTAAGCGGAAGATGGTTAAAGACTTCCAGCAACAGCGTCCTCCCTACTTTAGAGGAAAAGAAGGGGCTGTAGGAGCAGATTACTGGTTAAAGAAGATCACTCAGATCTTAAATCTGCTTCAGGTTTCCAGTCCAGCTGACAGAATCTTACTGGCAACATCTCAACTGATTGAGGATGCCGGTAATTGGTGGGAAGTGGTAGAAAAACAACAATCACTGGTGCCGGAAAGGGAAAGAATTGCCATGACTTGGGAATGGTTCTCAGCCACTTTTCTAGAGCAGTTTTTCCCGGAGGAAGAAAGGGAGAGTCAGACTGAAGCTTTTATATCATTAGTACAAGGCAATATGACAGTGGCAGAGTACCACCGGGAGTTCCTTCGACTATCTGTCTACGCGTTCTACATGGTGGACACTGAGCACCGGAGGGCCCGTAAGTTTGAACGGGGCCTTCGGCCGAGCATCAAAACTAGGGTGACAGTATTCAAGGAACCTACATTGGCAGGGGTGGTTGGCAGGGCCACTATAGTGGAGCGGGAATTGAATGAGGAAGCGCGGCGTGACAACCGCCGATGGCAGAGTGGGCGGGGTGCATTTCAACCCAATAAAAGGTTCCGCCCGAGTTTCGGCAGACCCTCATCCGCTACTGGATCTACAGGGGGCTTTTGCCCCAATCAGCCCTCCCAGTCAGCATCAGTTACCCAGGTTCCTAGAGGTGGGAATACTTGCTATCAGTGTGGCCAACAGGGTCACTTCAAGAGGGAGTGTCCGCAGCTCAACAGACCCTCTAACTTCAAGGGTTCCTCCCGCCCTCCAGTTAGATCAGCTCCGCCGCGAGGGGGCAGAACATACAATCAGGCAGGACGGGCGCCAAACCCTACGGGATCAGGACGACTTTTTGCTATACCTTCTCCAGTAGCAGTGGACCGCTCGGTGATTCAAGGTATGGCCGTAGTTGGTAGTTCTTATGCAATTACATTATTTGATTCTGGAGCTTCCCATTCATTTATATCTGCTGCATTCATATCTGCTACGGGCACATTAGTACAGAATCTGTCCACCTCACTTACTATTGTATCCCCTGTCGGAGACACATCTTTGGGGCTCATATGCACGGCACTGAACACTGAACTCGCTGGATTCAGATTCGAGTTCAATTATTTAGTAATCGATATGGCTGAGTACGATGTTATATTTGGCATGGATTGGTTGGCTACGTATCAGGCCCATATTGATTGCCATCTTCGTAGAGTGATATTTTGGTCACCCGAAGGAAGGCGGTATATAGTGCCCGCTGACCGACAGGGCATTCCTAGAAGGCTGCAGGAAGAATTGAATCATCTTGCCTTAAACACCCTCAGATTAGATAAGGCACCAATAGCTGAACTTCCGGCGGTGGTAGTAGATTATGCCGAGGTATTTCCAACAGAGCTCCCTGGTCTGCCACCTAAGAGGGAGATAGACTTTGAGATTAAATTATACCCCGGCGCAGCTCCAGTATCATTACCTCATTACAGGATGGCACCGGCTGAGATGACTGAGTTGAAAAAGCAGATTGATGAACTGCTCAGGCTGGGCTTTATTCGGAACAGCACATCCGCATGGGGAGCCCCGGTATTGTTTGTTAAGAAGAAGGACGGTACCCTTCGGATGTGTGTGGATTATAGAAAATTGAACCAGTTGACTGTCAGGAATAAATATCCCCTACCCAGGATTGATGATCTGTTTGATCAGCTTAGGGGTTCCTCTCACTTTTCCAAGATTGATCTGATGTCCGGATACCATCAAATCCGGGTTAGAGAGGAAGACATAGAGAAGACAGCCTTCAGGACACGGTATGGATTATATGAGTATGTAGTCATGCCGTTTGGGCTTACTAATGCACCGGCGGTGTTCATGGACCTGATGAATAGGATATTCCGTCCTTACTTGGATCAGTTTGTAATTGTATTTATTGATGACATCCTGATCTATTCCAAGAGTCAGGAGGAACATGCTGAACACCTGCGGATAGTTCTGAACACCCTTAAGAGGAACCAGTTGTATGCCAAAGCCAGCAAGTGTGAATTTTGGCTATCAGAGGTCAATTTCTTGGGGCACGTTATATCGGAGGAAGGCATAGCTGTAGACCCGGCTAAGGTAGCGGCAGTGAGGGAGTGGAAAGCACCGACGAATGTGACCGAGATCCGCAGTTTTCTGGGATTGGCCGGTTACTACAGGAAATTTATTATGGATTTCTCCAAGATTGCAGCCCCACTTACCCGACTCACTCAGAAAGGAATCAAATTTGAATGGTCAGATCTGTGCAACCGGAGATTTGAGGAGCTAAAGGAGAAGCTTACAACCGCTCCTATTTTGATCTTGCCGGAAAGAGGCAGAAACTATGAGGTGTACTGTGATGCCTCAGGAGAGGGACTGGGGTGTACGCTCAGTCAAGGTAATAGGGCGGTGGCGTACGGGTCAAGACAGTTGAAAATTCATGAGCGCAATTATCCCACACATGATCTGGAACTGGCAGCAGTGGTCTTCGCTCTTAAAAGCTGGAGACACTACCTTTATGGTGAGAAGTTTGAAGTATTCTCAGACCATAAGAGCCTAAAGTACCTATTTGATCAGAAGGAACTTAACATGAGACAACGTAGATGGATGGAATACTTGGCAGATTATGAGTTCGCACTCCGGTATCATCCTGGCAAGGCGAACAAAGTGGCGGATGCTCTCAGCCGCATATCACCTGCGACAGTGGCCAGTATGATCAGAACAGAATGGGAGGTGTTGAATACCATCAGAGAGTTTAAACTCTATCTGAATAATCATGGAACCATATATAATCTGATCATACGATCCCACATGGTCTCCGAGATTGAACGGGAACAACGAACAGATCCAGAGGTGGAGGAAATATGGGCTAAAATGTCTACCGGTGAAGTTGTACCGGAATGGGAATTACGACCGGGACAGGGTCTTATGTTCCGAGGTAGGACATATGTGCCCAAGAATTGCAGAAGAGAGTTGCTGATTGAAGCACACCAAACAAAACTCTCTATTCACCCGGGCACCACCAAGATGTACCATGATCTTAAGAGGCACTATTGGTGGCATGGACTTAAGAAAGACGTGGCAGAGTTTGTTGCTCGTTGCTTAACCTGTCAGCAGGTCAAGGCAGAACATCGGAAGCCACCGGGTTTACTCACACCCTTACCGGTGCCAGAATGGAAATGGGAACACATATCCATGGACTTTGTAACAGGGTTGCCAAGGTCATCCAAGGGCAACGATGCGATATGGGTCATAGTGGACCGGTTGACCAAGTCTGCACATTTCCTTCCCATCAAGATGACGGATTCATCAGACACTTTGGGTCGACGGTACATCCGGGAGATCATCAGGTTACATGGCATTCCCCGGTCTATTGTGTCCGACAGGGATGGCCGATTCACCGGCAGAGTATGGCAGGGCTTGCAGTCGGCTATGGGGACCGACGTATTAACTAGCACAGCATTTCATCCACAGACTGATGGACAGTCGGAGAGGACAATACAAACATTGGAGGATATGCTGAGAGCATGCATGCTAGACTTTAAGGGTGGATGGGAGGATCATTTACCACTGGTGGAGTTTTCCTACAATAACAGCTATCAGTCAAGCCTACAGATGGCTCCGTTTGAGGCCTTATATGGTAGACCATGTAGATCACCAGTGTGTTGGACAGAAGCCGGTGAGCCTGCGCTGATTGGACCGGAGTTGGTTGCAGAAACTACAGCGCAGATTAAATTGATACGGCAACATCTACTCACTGCACAAAGCCGACAAAAGAGTTACGCCGACAAAAGGAGAAGGTTCCTCGAATTTGAGGTGGGGGACTTGGTGTTTTTGAAAGTCTCACCACGGAAGGGACACATGAGATTTGGAAAGAAGGGGAAACTGTCACCTAGATTTGTGGGACCGTTTCCAATCTTGAAGAGGGTGGGGGGGGTAGCTTATCAGTTGGCGCTCCCTCCGCAGTTATCATCATTACATGATGTATTCCATGTGTCTATGTTGAGGAAGTACAACCCTGATCCTTCACATGTATTGGATATTCAAGACATCGATGTGCAAAGCGATGTGACATATGTGGAAAAGCCGGTCAGAATAGTCGGGACCGAGCAAAGGGTGTTGCGGAACCGGGCCATTCAGTTCGTTAAGGTGGTATGGGAACGACATGGTAATGAAGAAACCACCTGGGAACTTGAGTCGGAGATGAGAGCCTCTCATCCGGAACTCTTTGTGTAAGATGTTTTGAACCTCTACTTCGCTCGAATTTTCGGGACGAAAATTTTAAAAGAGGATTGTATTGTAAGGTCTCGGAATTTTGGAATTAATATAAATGTGAATATTATTTATTTTAATGATGGAAATTAGAAAATTGGTGGAGTAAATGGTAAATGGGCCAAAAAAATTGGATAAAGGCCCAAGTGTGGCCCAATAGACTATGTTTGGATTTAAATTTATTTAAATGGGTCAAGAATGGTCAAATTGGGTCAAATACCCATTTGGGACCCAATGGGTCAAGATGGGTATGCTCCAAGGTAAATGGGCTAGATGGAAATGTAATTGGGCCATAGGCCCAATGGTGATCCATTTAGAGTGGGCTTAATGAAATTCAATCACCCTAAGTAATTTGGAATTAAACAATGGTGGTGTGGCCAAGTGGGACCCACCTCCACCTCATCAAGTGAGGTGGCATGTGGGCCAAGGTTTGGTGGGGCCGACCACCATGGTTGAATTAGTCAACCATGGGTGGATTCATAGAAGGAAGTTAAGAAATGGAATTAAATTAGGTGGGAACTAATTAACCTAAGGTAATTAGTTAATTTATTAAATGATTAAAATAATCAAATGAGGGTCAAATGGTCAAAAAAATGGAAAACCAAATGCCATCTTATCTTAAGGCATCAAAAAAACGTTGGCTCACCATAAAGCATAAAAATCCCATGAGGTTGGTGGGCATTAAATGTGGAGTGTAAGTTACACCACCACATGAGATAAGCCTTATCTTGTTTTCCCATTCTCATTTTCACTAACTCCATCTCTTGCACTCTCTCATGGCCGTTCCACTCTAAGAAAAAAAAAAAAGAGGAGAAGAAAATTAAGGAAGAAAAGAGAAGAGCTCAAGGAGAGGAAGAAAAGGTTGGACCACCATCTCAAGGTAAAGATCTTGAGACATTTTTCCATCTCCATCCTCTTCCCTCTCTCAATTCAAACCTAACATGGCTGATTTTAAGGTTGGGAGTTGCCACCCTTGATCAAAGATCTTGACCTATAAAAGATCAAGAAGAAAGAGAGAGGAGGCTACGGAGACCGACGGGAGCGGCGGAAATCGGAGGAGACGTCGGATAGTGAGTATTTCTTAACTAAAAGAATTTTGGATTTTAGGGTTTAGGAAATGGAATTTATTTTTGTGAAATTAATGGTGGATAGGTGATTTTATACTATGGAATTTAGATACATTAAATGGAAGGGTGGAAGATGGAGAAAACCCTAAATGGGTGAATTAGGGTTAGGGTAAGAAATTGGAAAAATATATTGTGTGCATTGTGTAATTAAATTATTAAGCATGGAATTATGTGGAATTGGAAGGTAATGTGTGATTTTCTTAGGGTTTTAAGATATGGAGGACATTGTGTAATTTAATTATGTAAAAATGGAAGCATGGAGAATGTTAATGATTTTAGGGTTTTAAAATGATTAAATGTAGCTAATTTTTGAAAAAAAGTTTTTATGAGGGAATCCATGGATGAATGTAAATATTTTAATGGCCTCAAAAGTGGTGGATGAAGGTGAATGTTTTTATGTCTTGAATATCACCTATGAATGATGAATCAAGTATTTTGGAACCATGAAGAATGAATGGAATAAGGGCTAAGTTAATGGACTCAATTATGGTGAAGAATGATAGTTTTAAAAGCATGATGTAAAATCCCTCATGGGAGGATTCATTTTGGGCCTAAGTAATGTAAATAGGTCCAATGAAAGATAAGGAAAAGACATCATGGGTTCGACCATGGTGTATGGCCGAACCCATGATTCATATGAGAACCATTTTATGGTCCAAGATTAGGGTTTATGTAAATGATTAAATGAATGGGGATGAAGTCAATTAAGTGGCTGATTTTAATAATTCTATGATATGGTTGATGGGTCACTAATGGATGTAGGTTATAGATCAAGTATGGACTTAATTATACATGGATTAAATGAATGATTAAACATAGGAGAGGTAGTGGCAAAACCGTAATTAATGACCCATTTGTAGGTCATGCTATGGGCTAAGTTTAGGATCTATGTCCATGCATTAATGAGGCTAAGTTGAGGGCTAATTCTTGATAATCTTATAACTTAGTTAATGATCATATGACATGGTTAATGGTACATAAATGGATCTAAGTTTGTGATAAGTTAGGGACTTAATCGTGGATAAAATATGGACTGATTTGGTACTGTATAATAAGGTATCGGGACATCGCAAACGGTGCGCGATTGGCGACCGGAATTATAAGACGAAAACGAAAAAGGACGCGAGTCGGTATTCGGTAGGATTCCTACCTTTTTGTAAGCCATGGATTGTGTGATGGTTTCATTGATTTATTTTGGGAATTTTATGGTTTATTTTATGATGAGTTTTAAATCATGGCTTATGTATCTTATATGGCATAATGCAAGATTATGAGTTATATGCTAAGTTATGAAGGCTATATCATGACTATGGAATATACATATTACATAGCATAATGCATTACATCTCATGCATGGCATGGGCAGAAAAAAAATAAACAAACCGGAGTCCATGCTCCGTCGGGGCGACCGAGAACAGGCATGGGAACACCTTGACGAGGCTTTGCCGTCAAGGGGGATATTTTACGATTGGACAGATCTTGACGAGGTTTTTCCGTCAAGAGGGATATGACAGTATATGGCAGGAATGATGGGTGGGATTCATAACATTGACACCCATGGCATATCATTTACTTATATTTTAGTATATGGTGGTTTATAGTTTCATTTGTGTTATTATCTGTATATGGTTATTACTAACCCATGTGCTAGCCCTACTCGGAATCCTACTGGGCGCGTTGTTCTAACGCCCTACTTCTACCCTAGCTGACAATGCAGGAGATGGCGGACCGGAAGGGCGAGACGGAAGCCAAGCTTAGGAGCTTGGGGAGGCGGGTTAATTATTTTGTTGTACTTTATTTTGGAAAAGATGTATTTGTATAGTTAGCTTGTCGGAAATGTAATAATTTAGGTAGTTTGTTATGTTTAGGTATTATTTTGGATAATACAGTATAATGGCATTTTCGTAATTAATTGGGTATTTCTTCCCTGCTATCTGAAGAACTGGTAAGATAGTTCTATGATCATCCGCATTTATTTTTATGTTCCGTGAGCTTACTTGCTACGCGTGAACCGTACTCGTGGACTTATGTTCCACGCACGCGTAGGGTTGGCCAGTTAAGGGCCGGGCTTTAGAAGCTCGGAACTTAACTCGCGTCGTGACGTCCGCGCCCTTTGTCACTTTTATTAAAAAAAAAAAAAAAAGTACTCTGATTTTACGGTGAAAAGGGGCGGGCGTTACACATCTAGCCATTTTGACCCATTTATCCAAATTTGACCCAAATATGATTCTTGACCGTTTAAATTTATCTTACCCATTTATTTGTTTTGTAAACCAACTATCATCCTTTGGGTCTTGATTGAGCCATTGACCCATTTAAATTCAAATCAATTTTTATCACAATGGCAATTCCGTAAATATGAATATTTTCATATAAACTGATAACTTTGAAATTCCAGGGTGTTACATTTCCTACCTTTATTGTAACCACACTCCTATTTACTGTTTAAGTTGATTTTGATAAGTTTTGGTGAATGTAAAGTTATATTTCTAAATGTAATGTTTGCATAGACATCTCATGCATCGCATGGGATAATGGTGTTGTAACCGGAGGCCAGACTCCGTCGGGGCGTCTGAAAGACCACTGTGGGGTACCTTGATGATGAGAATCCCATCAGGAGGAATCCAGAGGCCACACTCCGTCGGGGCGTCCGAAAGACGACTGTGGGTTACCTTGACGATGAGAATCCCGTCAAGTGATGGCTACGTTGAGTGGTGATGGGTGGGACTCATTACATGTTCATTTCATACATAGCATGTTTTTATGGAATTTTGTCACACTTGTATTATTATTATACTATTTGCATGTTTTCGACTAACCATGTGGTAGCCCTATTCGGAAACACTACTGGGCGCGTTGATCTAACGCCCTATCTATATCCTTAGTGGATGACGCAGGAAAGTCAAAGATTGAGGATCGAGAAGGGGACCAAGCAAAGAAGCTTGGGCGGTTTGAATGATTGGAATGGATTATGAATGGACCATTTATGGACTTGTTATTTGATTTATTTGCACAATGTAATTTGGTAATTAGATGTGTTGGCATGTAATAAGTAGTTAGGTAGATGCTATGGTTTGTTTTATTTTGGATGGTTTGGAATGAATGGTAGACTAAGGTTATTTGGTAATAATGGAAAATAAATCTTGTACTTTACTATCTTAAGTTATAAAATTGAGTAGATATAGGTTCTATTATAACCTCAGTTAGACTAAGACTAAGTATATTCCGCATGTTTTATTGGTACCATGTGTGGATCAGTTTTATGGACTTAGTTCATACGCACATGGGCTTGGCCAGTTAAGGGTCGGATTTAGAGATTCGAACTTAACTCGCGTCGTGACATTCTCCCCCGATCACTTGTTGATTATTATTATATTTAAAAAAAATAAACTCTGATTATTAAGAGTGAAAAGGACGGGGTGTTACAGTTTCACCCCAACCACCACCACCAAGGACATGCAAGCCATACTTACCCATGTTGGTTGGTCAAATGGAGGAGAGTAACCCAAGCCACCAAGATGAGATGGGAATGGGTCTAGGGTCTCATCTCATCTCCATCTCTTCATTCCCTCTCCCAAAACCGTCCTCCCTCTCTCTCCCAAGGAAAACACCAAGAAAGAAGAAGAAACTTAGAAGAAAAGAAGGAAAAAAACTAGGCTTGGCCAACCACCACCCCAAGACCCAAGCTTGAGATACTTTTCTATCCCTTCCTCCCCTCTCTCTCTCTCAAAATCTAAACCTACCTTAGCCAATCCCTAACCATGGAGACTCCATCTTAAACAAGCACAAAGTGGCCAAACAAGAAGAAGAAGAAGAGAAAGAGCTAAGGAAAGCAAAAGGACAAAGAAAGGCCGGAGGAGTCGTTGGTGTGGTAAGAAATTCTTAGACAAGAATTTATATTTTTTTAAAGGTTAAGATGTAATTATGGAATCCATTTCTTAGAATGAATGGTGGCCACAAATGTTAAGGGCCTTAGATCTAAGATCCATTCAATGATAAGATGAGAAATGGATGAAAAGGGGAGAGATAGATTAAGAAAAATAATAAATAAAAGGATTAAGGAGGTTATGAAATTAAATGGATTTAAGCATGGAAGTAATGGGTTTTTGAATGGATAGATGGACCATAGGGTTCGGCCATGTAGTGTGGCCGAACCCCATGGTAAATGATTGGTGATTTAATTAGGGTTTTAAGGTTTAAAGGCTATGGAGAATGATTATGATTTTAGTCTTGTAAATGATTAAATGTTGGAAAAATTTAAAGGGGTTTAAATGAGGAAAAATCATGGAGTGTGTGAATGATTTTGTAGCCTCAAGAGGCATAAGAAAAATGGTGAATCATGAACCATGGGTTCGGCCATGGTGTATGGCCGAACCCTATGGTGATGAAATGATGAATTAAATGGTTATGAAAGTATGGAAATTAGTGGAAAAAGGCTAATGGTAATTAAGTGGATTGTTTTTGTAGTAGTTTAAACAAGGTGTTAAATGAATGGAAATGAGGTTTTAAAATAAAAACTATGGACCATGGGTTCGGCCATGGTACATGGCCGAACCCCATGGGGAGACTTTGAGGAATTTAGTGTTCTTGGAACCTTGGAAAATAAAATGGAATGATGGTTAAATTAAATGGATCAAAGTATGTCTCATGATGGTTATGAAAGAGTGATTTAAATGTATGATTTAAATTCATTTATGGTAGGACCAAATGAGGTAAAATGGACCCAAGAAAAATGGAAAATAGGCATCATGGGTTCGGCCATGGTGTATGGCCGAACCCATGACCCATTTGTAGGTCATGTTATGGGCTAAAAATTAAATTATGTATGGGATTAGATGATTGGAAATTTAATTAAATTAAGTTGCTGATTTTAGGGATGTCATGTCATGGTCATTAAATCATTAATGGGACTAAGTATGTGGATGAATTATGGACAAAAATGTACATGGATGGAGGAGATATTAAACCATGGAAGTATAATGGCAAAAGCGTAATTATTGGCCACAATGAAGAACAATGGGTTTGGCCATGGTACATGGCCGAACCCCATGGAGGTTGGACATGAACTTGGGTGCATTAAGATGGCATTATGAGTAATTAAATGAAACTTAGGGTTGCTGCATTTTTGGCTCACAAATTAGAATGTTTAAATGGGCAAATTTTGGAATTATGAATGTGTTTAAATCAATGGAAAATGAGGCTAAGTTAAGGGCTGATTTTGATAACCTTGTAACATAATTAGGGACTTAATCATGGATAAGATATGGACTAATTTGGAAAATGTATGATAAGGTAACGGGAAATCGTAAACGGTACGCGATCGGCGACCGGATTATCGAACGGAAAACGTAAAGGGACGCTAAGCGGTATTCGGTAGGATTCCTACCTTTTTGTAAGCAGTGGATTATGTGTATGTGATGGTTTCCGTATTTTATTTCGGTAATTATATGATTTATTTTAAGATGGGTTTTAAATGCTATGGATTATACTTTAATGCTATGGATGATATTTTAATGCTATGGATGATAATTTTAAGGCTATGGATTATATTCCAATGCTATGGATTTTATATTATGGAAATGAATTATATATATACTACATAGCATAATGCACTTACATCTCATGCATAGCATGGGAGAGAAAATAAAGGAACCGGAGTCCATGCTCCGTCGGGGCGACTGAGAACAAACATGGGGACAACTTGATATGCTATAACCGAAGTCCATGCTCCGTTGGGGCGACCGAGAAGCAAACATGGGGACACCTTGACGAGGCTTTGCCGTCAAAGGGGATATGACATTTTATGATGATATGGATGATGGGTGGGACACATGACATAGGCACCCATGGCATGGCATTCATTTTATGGGTTTTATCATATTATTATCTGTATGCTTGTTATCACTAATCCATGTGCTAGCCCTACTCGGAGTCCTACTGGGCGTGTTGTCTAACGCCCTACTTCTACCCTAGTTGATGACGCAGGAGACGGCGGAAACGGTGGACGCGACGGGAGCCAAGCGTAGGAGCTTGGGAAAACGGCTACTTAGTTTACTTAAGCTTTATTTTGGAAAATTGTAATTTAAGTAGCTTAGCTTGTCGGCAGGTAATAATTTTAGATTTCTTGCTATGGTTTGGACTATACTCTAGACGTTATCATTTTGAGACATAATTATGAACATAGGGGTATTTTAGTAATTTAGTAATGTATCTTCACTTCTATCTAAAACTGGTAGGATAGTCTCTATTATAATGTTCCGCCTTTAATTATATTCCGCTAGCTTACTTTCTACGCGTAAACCGTTCTCGTGGACTTCGTTCCGCGTACGCGTAGGGTTGGCCAGTTGAGGACCGGGCTTTAGAAGCTCGGACTCAACTCGGCTCGTGACGTCCGCGCCCTTTGTCACTCTTCATTTAAAAAAAAAATAGACTCTAATTTCGGTGAAAAAGGGGCGGGCATTACAATTGGTATCAGAACAAAATCGAAAGAATGAATCTCTCGAAGTATGATTAAGACGGTTTCACGTCTCACTGACGGATAAGAATCCCAACTGACCGACTCTTCGGAGTCCGCTGCACGGGGGTCGGGTTAATCTACTTCGATTGACTCAAACTGAAACATTCATTCTGAGAACCACATTTGACGTAAGGAAATGATAGCGAGGGAAGAACAATCATTATAACATTGATGGATTTATCAAATGAAAAAAAAAAAAATTCCCCGATTTCACCAAAAGGAACAATACTTAATACTTAGGAATTTTCCCCAAAAAACAAAGTATGCATATTTGGCAATCTTCCCCCAAAATGAGAGACGACACTTAAACACTTCCACAAAAACAAAGTATGCATATTTGGCAATTTTCCCCCAAAATGAGAGACAATACTTAATACTTAGGAAATTATCCCCTCAAAGACTAAGTATGTCGGTATTGGCAAATTTTTCCCAAAACTAAATGTATATGAACGCACCAACATTATGAAGGGACTAAGTCAATAAATGTTTTCAATGATTTAGGAAATGCCGCCAAAGAGAAGAACTCGTAAAAACCGACGGGTAGAAGAAGAAGGTACCACCACCTTGTCAGGAAGAGGAGGTACAGCCGCCTCATCAAGAAGAGGGACAAAATAGTGTAAACATACCTGTTGTACCTCCCAAGCTGAAGGAGTTAGTTCAAGCAGTGGTCACCTCTGTTCTCCAACAGCACTTGAATGGGGACGCGACCACCAGCGACTCCAACAAATGGAACATGGTTAGAGATTTCCAACAACAACGCCCTCCCTACTTCAGGGGAAAAGAAGGGGCTGTCGGAGCTGAGCATTGGTTAAAAAGGATCACTCAGATCTTGAATTTGCTCCAGATCTCCAGTCCCGCTGATAAGATCTTACTGGCCACTTCTCAAGTGATCGAGGATGTCGGTAGTTGGTGGGAAATTGTGGAAAAACAGCGAGCTCTGGTGCCGGAAAGGGAAAGGACCATCATGACATAGGAATGGTTCTAAGCCACTTTTCTGGAGCAGTATTTTCCAGAGTAGGAAAGAGAGCGCCAGACTCAAGCCTTCCTATCGTTGGTGCAAAGCAATATGACTGTGGCAGAATACCACAGAGAGTTCCTTAGTCTATCCATCTATGCATTTTATATGGTGGATACCGAACACTGGAGGGCCCAGAAATTTGTACGGGGCCTTCGACCAAACATCAGAGCCAGGGTGACAATTTTCAAGGAACCCACACTGGCAGGGGTGGTCAGCAGGGCCACTATCGCCGAACGAGAGTTAAATGAGATAGTACGGTTTGACAACCGCCGAGGGCAAAGTGGGCGGGGTGCATTTCAACCCAACAAGAAGTTCCGCCCCAATTCTAGCAAACCCTCACCCTCCACGGGATCTACAGGGGGTTTTTGCCCCAATCAGCCCACCCCATCAGCATCAGTCACACAGGTTCCCCGGGGTGGGAACACATGCTATCAGTGTGGCCAGCAGGGCCACTTCAACACGGAGTGTCCACAGATCAACCGACCCTCTAACTCCAGGGGTTCTTTCCGCCCTCCAGCTAGATCAACTAAGTCGCGAGGAGGCAGAACATACAACGAGGCAGGACGGGCGCCAAACCCTACAGGATCTGGACGGTTTTTCAACATACCGTCTCCAGTAGCAGGTGGATCGTTCGGTGATGCAAGGTATGGCTGTAGGTGGTAGTTCCTATGCTGTTACATTATTTGACTCTGGAGTTTAACATTCATTCATATCTGCTGCATTCATATCTACTACGGGCACATTAGTACAAAACCTGTCCACATCACTTACCATTGTATCCCCCGTCGGAGACACATCATTAGGACTCATACGCACGGCATTGACCACTGAACTCGCTGGATTTAGATTCGAGTTCAACTATTTAGTAATCGATATGGCTGAGTACGATGTTATATTTGGCATGGACTGGTTGACTACATATCAGGCCCATATTGATTGCCATCTTCGTAGGGTGATATTTTGGTCACCCGAGGGAAAGTGGTACGTAGTACACGCTGACAGACTAGGCATCCCTAGAAAGCTGCAGGAAGAATTGAACCATCTTGCCTTAAACAGCCTCAGATTAGATAGGGTACCAATAACTGAACTTCCGGTGGTAGTAGCAGATTATACCTAGGTATTCCCAATAAAGCTCCCTGGTTTGCCACCCAAGAGGGAGATAGACTTTGAAATCAAGTTATACCCCGGCACCGCTCCAGTATCATTACCCCATTATAGGATGGCACCAGCTGACATGACCAAGTTGAAATAGTAGATTGATGAACTTCTCAGACTGGGTTTTATTCGGAACAGCACATCCGCATGGGAAGCCCCAGTGTTATTTGTGAAGAAGAAGGACGGTACTCTTCGAATGTGTTGTCGATTATAGAAAGTTGAACCAGCTGACTGTCAGGAATAAGTATCCCCTACCCCTAGATTGACGATCTATTTGATCAACTTAGGGGTTCCTCTCATTTCTCCAAGATTGATCTGATGTCTGGATACCATCAAATTCGGGTTAGAGAGGAGGACATAGAGAAGACAGCTTTCAGGACACTGTATGGCTTATATGATTATGTGGTCATGCCATTTGGACTTACTAACGCACCGGCTGTGTTCATGGACCTAATGAATAGGATATTCCGTCCTTACTTGGATCGGTTTGTGATCGTTTTCATTGATGATATTCTGATCTATTCCAAAAGTCAGAAGGAACATGCCGAGCACCTGCAGATAGTCTTAGACACCTTGAGGAAGAATCAATTGTATGCCAAAGCCAGCAAGTGTGAATTTTGGCTATCTGAAGTCAACTTCTTGGGGCACATTATATCAGAGGAAGGTATAGCCATGGACCCGACTAAAGTAGTGGCAGTGAAGGAGTGGAAAGCGCCGACGAATGTGACCGAGATCCGCAGTCTTCTGGGATTAGCCGGTTACTACTGGAAATTCATCATGGACTTCTCCAAGATTGCAGCTCCATTTACCCGACTCACTCAGAAAGGAGTCAAATTTCAGTGGTCAGATCTATGCAACCAGAGATTTGAGGAGCTAAAGGAGAGGATTACGATCGCTCCTATTCTGATCTTGCAGGAAAGAGGCAGAAATTATGAGGTGTACTGTGATACCTTTGGTGAGGGACTGGGGTGTACACTCAGTCAAGGTAATCGTACAGTGGCGTACGGATCAAGACAGTTGAAAATTCATGAACGCCATTATCCCACACATGATCTGGAACTAGTAGGGGTAGTCTTCGCTCTCAAAAGCTGGAGACACTACCTTTATGGTGAAAAGTTTGAGGTGTTCTCGGATCACAAGAGCCTGAAGTACTTATTTGATCAGAAGGAACTCAACATGAGACAGCGCAGGTGGATGGAATATCTGGCGGATTATGAGTTCGCACTGCGGTACCATCCTGGCAAGGCGAACAAAGTGGCGGATGCTCTCAGCCGCATGTCACATATGACAGTAGCCAGCTTGATCAGGACGGAATGGGAGGTATTGAATACCATTAGAGAATTTAAACTCTACTTCAATAACCATGGGACCATGTATAATTTGATCACACGATCCAACATGGTCTCCGAGATTGAACAGTAGCAACGGACAGATCCAGAGGTGGAGGAGATTTGGGCTAAGATGGCTACCGGTGAGGTTGTACCGAAGTGGGAGTTACGACCAGGAAATGGCCTTATGTTCCGAGGTAGGACATATGTACCTAAGAATTGCAGAAGAGAGTTGCTGATGGAAGCACACCAAACCAAACTCTCTATCCACCCGGGCATCACCAAGATGTATTATGATCTTAAGAGGCATTATTGGCAGCATGGACTTAAGAAAGATGTAGCAGCATTTGTTGCTTGTTGCCTAACTTGTCAACAGGTTAAGGCAGAACATCGAAAACCACCGGGTTTACTCGCACCCTTACGGTGCCAGAATGGAAATGGGAGCACATAACCATGGACTTTGTGACAGGGTTGCCAAGGTCATCAAAGGGTAACTGATGCGATATGGGTCATAGTGGACCGGTTGACCAAGTCTGTACATTTCCTTCCCATCAAGATGATAGATTCATCAGAGACTTTGGGTCGACGGTACATCCGGGAGATCATCAGCTTACATGGTATTCCTCGGTCTATCGTGTCCGACAGGGATGGACCGATTCACCGGCAGAGTATGGCAGGGCATGCAGTCGGCTATGGGGACCGACGTATTGACTAGCACAGCATTTCATCCACAGATTGATGGACAGTCGGAGAGGACGATACAGACACTAGAGGATATGCTGAGAGCATGCATGCTAGACTTTAAGGGCGGATGGAAGGATCATTTGCCACTGGTGGAGTTCTCTTACAATAACAGTTACCAGGCAAGCCTCCAGATGGCTCCATTTGAGGCCTTGTATGGTAGGCCATGTAGATCGCCAGTGTGTTGGACAGAGGCCAGTGAGCTTGCCTTAATTGGACCGGATTTGGTTGCGGAGACTACAACACAGATTAAGTTGATACGGCAACATCTACTCACTGCACAGAGCCGTCAAAGAGCTATGTCGACAAGAGGAGAAGGTTCCTCGAGTTTGAGGTGGGAGACTTAGCATTCTTAAAAGTCTCACCACGGAAGGGGCACATGAGGTTCGGGAAAAAGAGGAAACTGTTGCCTAGATTTGTGGGGCCATTTCCGATCCTGAAAAGGGTGGGGGTGGGGGGGGGGGGGTGTAGCATATCAGTTGGCACTCCCTCCACAATTATCATCTTTACATGATGTATTCCATGTATCCATACTGAGGAAGCACAACCCCGATCCTTCTCATGTGTTGAATGTTCAAGACATCGATGTACAAAGCGATGTGACATATATGGAGAAGCCGGTCAGAGTGATCAGGAACGAACAAAGGGTGCTGCGGAACCGCTCCATTCAGTTCGTCAAGGTGGTATGGGAACGACATGGCAATGAAGAGACCACCTGGGAACTTGAGTCGAAGATGAAAGCCGCTCATTTGGAGCTCTTTGCATGAGTTGTTTTGAACCCCTAGTTCGCTCGAATTTTCGGGACGAAAATTTCAAAAGAGGATTCTATTGTAATAGCCCGAATTTTTAAATCAACATATATATGGCATTTATTTATTTTAATGATGGAAAATTTGGAATTTTGATATTATGGATGTTAAATGGATCAAATTTTGGGGCAAAAGCCCAGGTATGGTCCAATGGGCCATGGATTGGATGGAATCCATTTAAAGGGTCAATAATGGTCAAAGTGGGCCCGATAACCATGTGGGACCCAATGAATCAAAATGAGTCAAGCTCTAAGGTAAATGATAGAAAATAATTTAATTGGGCCATGGTCCCAATGGTGATCCAATTAATTGGAATGGGTTGAATTGGAATTAAACCACCTAAGTGAATGATGAGATGATGGCATAACCAAGTGGGACCCACCTCCACCTCACCAAGTGAGGTGGCGTGTGGATCAAGGAAAAGGTGGGGCCGGCCATCATGGTTGACTTGGTCAACCATAGATAAGCTAAGGAGACTAAGGAGAACTTAAGTAGATTAAGTTGATTAAATTATTTCTAAATCATCTAAGGTTAATGGGGTTTAAGTGACATGGACGAATGGGGCCCACCTCCACCTCATCAAGTGAGGTGGCGGGTAGGGTAGGTGTTAGTGGGGACTGTCCACCATGGTTGACTTTGTCAACCATGGGTAGATTTCTTAGAAAGAGAATTTAATGGAATTAAATTAAATGGGAATTAATTAATCTAAGTAAGGATTTAATTTAATTAATTAGATTGGTCCAAATTAGGGTCAAATGAATAAGTCAAAGAGACAAGTCAAAGGGTGGTTTCATTCCATTGAAACCACCGAAGGAAACATAAAGGAAACCATGGACTTAAGGTGGTGGTTTCATCTCAACTACCACCACTCAAGGTATGAGAGCCCATACCCCTCTCCATGATGGGTAGTCAATGGACTTCATGGGCAGACCAAACCACCCCCTTAAAGACCCAAAACCATTGGCATGGTGGTGGTTTCATCCCAACTACCACCACCAAGGACATGCAAGCCATACTTACCCATGTTGGTTGGTCAAATGGAATGATGGAGGAGTGTAACCCATGCCACCAAGATGAGATGGGAATGGGTCTAGGGTCTCATCTCCATCTCTTCATTCCCTCTCCCAAAACTGTCGTCCCTCTCTCTCCCAAGGAAAACACCAAGAAAGAAGAAGAAACTCAGAAGAAAAGAAGGAAAAATACTAGGCTTGGCCAACCACCACCCCAAGACCCAAGCTTGAGATAATTTTCTATCCCTTCCTCCCCTCTCTGTCCTCTCAAAATCTAAACCTACCTTAGCCAAACCCTAACCATGGAGACTCCATCTTAAACAAGCACAAAGTAGGCTGAACAACAAGAAGAAGAAGAGAAAGGGCTAAGGAAAGCAAAAGAAGAAAGAAAGGCCAGAGGAGTCGTCGATGTAAGTAAGAAATTCTTAGACAAGAATTTATATTTTTTTAAAGGTTAAGATGTAATTATGGAATCCATTTCTTAGAATGAATGGTGGCCATAAATGTTATGGGCCTTAGATCTAAGATCCATTCAATGATAAAATGAGAAATGGATGAAAAGGGGAGAGATAGATTAAGAAAAATAATAAATAAAAGGATTAAGGAGGTTATGATATTAAATGGATTTAAGCATGGAAGTAATGGGTTTTTGAATGGATAGATGGACCATAGGGTTCGGCCATGTAGTGTGGCCGAACCCCATGGTAAATGATTGATGATTAATTAGGGTTTTAAGGTTTAAAGGCTATGGAGAATGATTATGATTTTAGTCTTGTAAATGATTAAATGTTGGAAAAATTTAAAGGTGTTTAAATGAGGAAAAATCATGGAGTGTGTGAGTGATTTTGTGGCCTCAAGAGGCATAGGAAAAATGGTGAATCATGAACCATGGGTTCAGCCATGGTGTATGGCCGAACCCTATGGTGATGGAATGATGAAATAAATGGTTATGAAAGTATGGAAATTAATGGAAAAAGGCTAATGGTAATTAAGTGGATTGTTTTTGTAATAGGTTAAACAAGGTGTTAAATGAATGGAAATGAGGTTTTAAAATAAAAACTATGGACCATGGGTTCGGCCATGGTACATGGCCAAACCCCATGGGGAGACTTTGAGGAATTTAGTATTCTTGGAACCTTGGAAAATAAAATGGAATGATGGTTAAATTAAATGGACCAAAGTATGTCTCATGATGGTTATGAAAGAGTGATTTAAATGTATGATTTAAATTCATTTATGGTAGGACCAAATGAGGTAAAATGGACCCAAGAAACATGGAAAATAGGCATTATGGGTTCGGCCATGGTGTATGGCCGAACCCATGACCCATTTATAGGTCATGTTATGGGCTAAAAATTAAATTATCTATGGGATTAGATGATTGGAAATTTAATTAAATTAAATGGCTGATTTTAGGGATGTCATGTCATGGTCATTAAATCATTAATGGGACTAAGTATGTGGATGAATTATGGACAAAAATGTACATGGATGGAGGAGATATTAAACCATGGAAGTATAATGGCAAAACCGTAATTATTGGCCACAATGAAGAACCCCATGTAGGTTGGACATGAACTTGGGTGCATTAAGATGGCATTATGAGTAATTAAATGAAACTTAGGGTTGCTGCATTTTTGGCTCACAAATTAGAATGTTTAAATGGGCAAAATTTGGAATTGTGGATGTGTTTAAATCAATGGAAAATGAGGCTAAGTTAAGGGCTGATTTTGATAACCTTGTAACAGAATTAGGGACTTAATCATGGATAAGATATGGACTAATTTGGAAAATGTATGATAAGGTATCGGGACATCGTAAACGATACGCGATCAGCGACCGGATTATCGAGCGGAAAACGTAAAGGGACGCTAAGCGGTATTCGGTAGGATTCCTACCTTTTTGTAAGCCGTGGATTATGTGTATGTGATGGTTTCCGTATTTTATTTCGGTAATTATATGATTTATTTTAAGATGGGTTTTAAATGCTATGGATTATACTTTAATGCTAATGGATGATATTTTAATGCTATGGATGATAATTTTAAGGCTATGGATTATATTCCAATGCTATGGATTTTCTATTAAGGATATGAATTATATATATACTACATAGCATAATGCACTTACATCTCATGCATGGCATGCGCGGGAAAATAAAGGAACTGGAGTCCACGCTCCGTCGGGGCGACCGAGAAGCAAACATGGGGATAGCTTGATGCACTATAACCGGAGTCCATGCTCCGTTGGGGCTACCGAGAACAAACATGGGGATAGCTTGATATGCTATAACCGGAGTCCATGCTCCGTCGGGGCGACTGAGAAGTAAACATGGGGACACCTTGACGAGGCTTTGCCATCAAAGGGGATATGACATTTTATGATGATATGGATGATGGGTGGGACACATGACATAGGCACCCATGGCATGGCATTCATTTTATGGGTTTTATCATATTATTATCTGTATGCTTGTTATCACTAATCCATGTGCTAGCCCTACTCGGAGTCCTACTGGGCGTGTTGTCTAACGCCCTACTTCGACCCTAGCTGATGACGTAGGAGACGGCAGAAACAGTGTACACGACGGGAGCCAAGCGTAGGAGCTTGGGAAAGCGGCTACTTAGTTTACTTAAGCTTTATTTTGGAAAATTGTAATTTAAGTAGCTTAGCTTGTCGGCATGTAATAATTTTAGATTTCTTGCTATGGTTTGAACTATACTCTCGACGTTATCATTTTGAGACATAATTATGAACATAGGGGTATTTTAGTAATTTAGTGATGTATCTTCCATTCTATCTAATACTGGTAGGATAGTATCTATTATAATGTTCCGCATATAATTATATTCCGCGAGCTTACTTTCTACGCATAAACCGTTCTCGTGGACTTCGTTCCGCGCACGGGTAGGGTTGGCCAGTTGAGGGCCGGGCTTTAGAAGCTCGGACTCAACTCGCGTTGTGACGTCTGCCCCTTTGTCACTCTTCATTTCAAAAAAAAAAAATAGACTCTGATTTCAGTGAGAAAGAGGCGGGCAGTTACAGATAGAACCTTGAGATGAAGCTCTAAGTCTTTTTGTCTTGAGGTGTGGTCGGCCAAGAGATGGTTTGAAGGAGAGAAAACAGCCAAGAGGGAGAGGGAGAGAGTGTAACACCCCGGATATTCAAGTTATTAATATATATGAAAATTTTCCATTTAATTTGTGAATTATTAGATATGGACCTTATATGAGTAAAATGTTAGGTCATTGCCCAATTAAGACCCAACGGATTGTGGAAATGGTTTCAATAAAATTAAATGGGGCTTAATTAAATTAGTACTGCATTATCTCTATAATTAATTATTATGCGCATAAAAGGAATGTAGAAGATGTCTTAGCCGTGTATGAGATATCTAATCCATGATTATGTGCATGGAGAGAATTAGAGATAGATTGCATGGCCTAGTATGAAGATATGCATATCCATGAGATATGCGCATACAATATAAGATATGTTAAGAGTATTTTGTTAAAAGGAGTCCTTTCCTTGGTTAAGAGTGAAACTAGGGGATTGCTAAATAAATAAGGTGTCCAAATAAAGATAGGATTGCCTTTTCGTGTGGGAGTTATGCGCCAAAAGGGATCCTTCCCTTGGTGAAATACGGCATTAGGCAATTGCCAATTTAAGGGGATCTTGACATCTTCTAAGGATAGTACCGTGTGGAATTTTTTCTAAAAGAAAGGAAGAAAGGTAATGCGCACGGCATACTCATTCAAGGAGAGGGCAGCCAGCAAGTGAAAGATCAAGGAGGAGAGGAGGCTAAAGAAGAAGAAGGATTGGAAGAGCAAGAACAACTGAAGGAAAACCGGAGGAGTCGCAGAACCAGTTAGTATTTTGATAAATAAGGAACCATAGGGTTCGGCCATGGTGTATAGCCGAACCCCATGGAAGAAAATTAGAGAATGATCATGATAATTTCAATGAAAAGGATGAACCATAGGGTTCGGCCATGTTGTATGCCCGAACCCCATGGAAGGACTTTGGTGATTTTTAATGGAAGGTTATTGGTTATTTTTAAGGAATGAAAACCATGGAAAGACATGGTTCAATTTATGGGTTTTTGAATGATGAAAACCATGGAATATTATGATGATGTGAAAGGGTTTAAAGTGGATAAGAATCATGGATCATGGGTTCGGCCATGGTGTATGGCCGAACCCCATGGAAAAATATATAGATGGATTTAATATGGTGATTGATTAAATGGAAGATCAAGGATTAATAATTGTCAAAGAGAAGATTATGAACCATAGGGTTCGGCCATGGTGTATGGCCGAACCACGTGGAAGATGGTTATTAATTTAGAAAGTTTCTAATTATGGACTTTTAGATTAAAAAAAGGAAAGAACCTTGATTAATGGATTCAAGAATGGGAATTGCTATAATTGGAATTTAGACATTATGGGCTTGGCCATGGTGTATGGCCGAACCCCATGAATCAATTTCATGGATCGTTTATGGAGGGTTTTGTTTATGGTTCTATGGTTATGGATCATTGGTGGATCCATGTACAAAATGTCTAAAATTAAGGAGATGAAAGATCATGGGTTCGGCGATGATGTATGGCCGAACCCCATGAGATTGGTTTGTGGAACAAAACATGGACTTAGGCATTTGTTAATGAATGAAAGGATTAGTTATGGAATGTTAGCCACTAATGACAATATTGTAATTTAAATGGAAATAAGGGACCATGGGTTCGGCCATGGTGTATGGCCGAATCCCATGGGAATTATTTGGTGGACTTAGGGTCTATGTATGGTAGATTAAAATGCATGAAAAGTTAACTAAGGATTAGACCAATGGCAAAGTTGTAATAAAGGGTGAAAGTGATGGATCATGGGTTCGGCCATGGTGTATGGCCGAACCCCATGAGGAATGTTTTGGTTATGGTTTTGAACTATGGCAATGATGTAAATAAGTGTAAAAATGATAGACCATGGGTTCGGCTATGGTGTGTGGCCGAACCCCATGGGGATTGTTTTGTGGACTTTGTTGTTATCAAGGTTTGATGAATTTAGGGGTTATTGATTAAACCAAAAGAGGGCCTAAGAACCAGGTGGGTGAGGTTCGGCCATGTTGTATGGCCGAACCCAACCAAGACATATTTATGGACTTAATTATTGTAAATAAAGGGAAACATGTTTTAATTTATTGTTATATTATAAGGTAATGGGACCTCACAAGGTGTGTACGATTGTGAGCTGCTACCGGATGAAAGCGCAAAGACACGTAGTGGTCTTTGGTAGGATTCCACCTCTTTGAAACCATGGGTTTATGCACAATATTTTTATCTTATTTTTTATGAATTATGCTGGAAAAGTTATGTTTCAAATTGTGAGTTTTAATGCTATGTTTATATGATAAAATAGCATGTGTTTCAATGGCATCTCATGCATGGCATGGGGTGAAGGATATGTAATCAGAGGGGCCACACTCCGTTGGGGAGTCTGAAAAACCTATGTGGGATACCTTGATGCGCTTTTCCGTCAAGAAGAAATCGGAGGGGCCACACTTCGTCGGGGCGTCCGAAAGACCTATGTGGGGTACTTATATGTACTTGTGATGGGTGGGACTCATTGTATTTGACATCATGACATGGCATGGTTTATATGGTTTTTGACATTATGATATTATTATTATGCATGTTTTGTACTAACCATGTGTTAGCCCTAATTGGAATACCTACTGGGCGCGTTGTTCTAACGCCCTACTTCTACCCTACTGGATGATACAGGAAACAAGGGGAACGATGAACGCGAAATGGGCCAGGCATAGGGGCTTGGATGATTATAGTTTATATTTTAATTAAGTTACATATGGATTTGTAATTTGAGTAACTGGACTTCGGACATATAATAATTGTTGGTCAAGCTAGCCAAATATCTAAAATAGTCCTAGAGGGGGGTGAATAGGACTATTGGGGAATTTTAAAATCTATTTAAATATTGGGCACTTTAATGATATTCAATACAAATTTGCTCAATTAATGTTCTAAATGTGATTTATAAGTAAGATTAAGTTTAAGCAAATTTGTGTGCAATAAGATATGAGCTAAGCAAGTGCACAAAATAAGGTGAAAGAGATGAGAAGAGATAGAGGATTGTGACACAATGATTTTTACGTGGTTCGGCAACCTTGCCTACATCCATGCCTCAAGACACCACTTGAGGATTTCACTAACCTTCTCCTTCACGGGTGGAGAAGAAACCAATTACAAAGCTTAATCTACTTCACGGGTGTAGATCGGCCTAATCACGAAGAGAAAACCTCTCTTGAAAGCCAATAGAGTTACACCAACCCTTTACAATATTTCACAATTTATAGAAAGAAGTTGTGCTTTGAAATATACCAAGAACTTAGCCTTGAGTTACTTGAAGTAGCTTGGGCTTGTTCTTGAATGTCCTCCTCTTCTTGGTTTGATGTAAATGCTCTAATGAACGCCAACGAAGGTGATAGCAAGGTGGTCTAGGGTAATTAAATGTTTTCTTATGAGGATTAGGACCCTAGAAAGAATATCTACTTAACACATTCAACTTAGAGCATAAGATGCTCAAGATATGCCTATGAGAGCTTTTAATGTGTTTGAGATTAAGAATCAAAGCTTAGAGTATTATAACTATGGAGTTTGTAAGCTTTGGAAGTTGTTTGAAAGCTTGGAAGAATGTATGAATAAATTGGGCTCAAGTCATCAATCTTTTTCTCTCCGAAAAGCCTTATATTTATAGGCTAGAAAAGTTCCAATGGATCTATCTTCGGACCTTCCGAAGATAGGTCTCGGATATTCCGAGGTTGCAACGGTCGGATTCCCAACGGTCATATTACAACAGCTCTTTTGGCCTTGCAATGGATAGCTTCTGATCGTCCGAAGGTTTCTGTTCGGAACGTCCGAAGTTCCCAGGGATACGTGGGTTCGGAATATCCTCCGACGTTCCGAGACCCTGTTCTCAGAAGTTCCGACTGCCCATAAATCCCAACGACTGATAGATGAAAGGAATATCTCGGACGTTCCGAGACATGTTCTTGGAAGATCCGAGCTGCCCAGAAAAACCATTTATCACTAAGTGTTGGAAACTTGAGATTTTGTGAAAAACGTGCACATGGTGGAGAGCTCATGAGTGTTCTATGCAATCAGTTAGATTTAACTATAATGAACATTTTAGATTGCAAGGACACACAAGATATGGAGATATTTGGTAGATTATAAGAGCTTTGCATAGGGCAGAGAGTGGGATTAGAAACCCTGTTTGTATTATACCAATTTTAACCAAAAAGACTTCTAAGGCTTCTAGGTCAGTCCTATGGTCCATATACCTGTGATGGTTGGCATTCAAAGAATTCTTCCGGTTTTGGTGCGAGCTTTCAAAACAACGTGTCTTCTAGAGCTTCAAGCTTGATTTGGCAGTGCATGTCTTCTAGAGATGAGGTCTTAGACACGCAGACGGTCACGACTCAATCAAAGAAATTGACAACTTAGGACTCAGTCGGACACAGTCACGGAATTGACAAATTAGTCTGACTCAAGAGAGGCAGATTTAACTTTTAGGCCAACAATAATTTAGATGGTTTGCTATGGTTGGATGTTTATTTGGATAATTGAGTTAACTTTAATTATGATTAAAGACTTGATGTACTGTGCTATCTGAAATGGAATAGAACTAGGTTCTATTATAATTCCGAAATTTTGACTTTAATTCCGCATGTTAATGTTGTTATGTGTGAACCATTTTCATGGACTTAGTCCATGCACACATAGGGTTGGCCAGTTAAGGGTCGGACTTTAGAAGTTCGGACTTAGCTGGCGTCGTGACATCCCGCTCTGGCTCACTCTCCTATTTATTAAAAAAAAATAGACTCTGATTTTCGGAAAGCAGCGAGTGAAAAAGGGCAGGGCGTTACAGTTGGTATCAGAGCGAACCAAAAACATTGAATCTTTCGGAGTAAATTAATCCGGCCCTCGTGTATTAATTTACTTCGTTAGACTCAAACGGAAATGATAGCAAAGGAAGTATAGTCAAAATAATTGGATTTATCAAACGTAGCAAAGTAGGATATATTTTCCCAAGAACAAAGAAAAATCAAGAGTGTTTATTTGGGAATTTCTCCAAAATTAGGAAAATACAAACTTTACGATGAAAACTAAGCGTTGATATTTTTCAAAGGCTTAGGGAAAAATGCCTCCAAAGAGAAATACCTGACAAAACCAGAGAGAGAAGGAAAAGGAGGTAAAAAATCTCAACACGAAGAGGAGGAACGACAATCTAGACATGAAGAGGAAGAAGAACCATCCCACCAAAAGGGGGAGGAACAAAGCAGCGTGAATATACCAGTTGTGCCTCCTGAACTACAGAACTTGGTTCAAACGGTGGTCACTTCGGTGCTTCAACAGCACTTGAATGGGAATGGAACCACCAACGAGACTAGTGACAGGAGCATGGTCAGGACTTCCAGCAACAGCGCCCTCCTTACTTGAAAGGGAGAGAAGGGGCCGTCGGAGCAGAAAACTGGCTGAAAAAGATTACACAGATCCTGAATTTATTAAAATCAGGAGTCATGCTGACAAGATTTTACTGGCCACATCGCAACTGATCGATGATGTCGGTAAATGGTGGGTGGTAGAGAAGCAGCGGGCACTTCTTCCGGAAGGAGAGATGACTGCAATGACTTGGGATCAGTTCTCGGCTACTTTCTTGGACCATTATTTCCCTGAGGAGGAGAAGGAGCGCCAGACCCATGCTTTTCTATCTTTGGTACAAGGTACCATGACGGTGGCAGAGTACCACCAGGAGTTTCTCAGTTTGTCTTGTTATGCAGTCTATATGGTGGATACAGAGTATCGAAGGGCATGGAAGTTTGAGCGGGGCCTTCGGCCAAGCATTAGGGCCAAGGTAACCATATTTAAGGCAGTTACATTGGCAGAGGTGGTCAGCAGGGCCACTATAGCGGAGCAAAAGATGGCTGAGTTAGTGCGTTTTGACAATCGCCAAGCTCAGAGTGGGAGGTGTACATTTCAGCCCAACAAGAAGTTCCGATTGAACTTTAGCAGACCCTCACCATCCACTTGGTCAACAGGGGGCTTTCATCTCAATCATCCCTCCCCATCTGCATCAGTCACTCAGGCTCCCAGAGGTGTGAACAACTGCTTTCATTGTGATCAGCCGGGCCATTTTAAGAGGGAATGCCCACAACTCAACAAACCCTCTTATTCTAGAGGTTCATCTCACCCACCAGTTAGACCAGCTAACTCAAGTAGAGGCAGGACATTTAACCAGGCGGGACGGGCGCCTACAGGATCTGGGCAATTATTCACCTTAGCTCCTCCTAGTAGCAGAGGATCACTCTGTGATTCAAGGTATGGCGGTAGTCAGTTGTTCCTACACCTTTGCTTTATTTGATTCTGGAGCATCCCACTCTTTCATATCTGCTGCATTCATTTCTGTAACTGGAACTTTAAGTACAAAAACTGTCCACATCACTCACCATTATCCCTCGTCGGAGACACATCATTGGGGCTTATATGCACAACAGTGAATACTGAACTCGCTGGACTCAGATTTGAGTTCAACTATTTGGTACTCCATATGACCGAGTATGATATTATCTTCGGCATAGACTGGTTGGCTAGCTTTCAGGCCAACATTGATTGCTATCGCCACAGGGTGACATTTTGGTCACCCGAGGGAAAACAATACGTGCTGCGTACTGACAAACAAAGCAGACTGCATGAAGGGTTGAATCATCTGGCATTGAACAGTATCAGAATCAACAAGGCACCAGTGGCTGAACTTCCGGTAATAGTAAAGGACTCTGCGGACGTATTCCCAACAGAACTCCCTAGCTTGCCTCCCATGATGGAGATTAATTTTGAAATCAAGATGTACCCTGACACTTTACATGTGTCATTACCACACTGCTGGATGGCACCAGCAGAGATGTCCGAGTTAAAGAAACAGATTGATGAACTGCTCAGACTGGGTTGCATCCGGAACAGTACGTCGGTTTGGGGAGCTCCGGTTTTATTTTTGAAAAAGAATGATGGTTCACTCCCTATGTGTGTGGATCACCAAAAACTGAACTAGTTGACCGGTCAGAAACAAGTACCCTCTTCCCAGAATCGATGATTTATTTGATCAACTTAGAGGTTCCAGTTATTTCTCTAAGATTGACCTGATGTCCGGATACCATCAAATATGAGTTAGGGAGGAGGGCATAGAAAATATAGCCTTCAGAATGAGGTATGGACTATTTGAGTTTGAAGTCATGCCGTTTGGACTCACCAATGCGCCGGCAGTATTCATGGATCTAATGAACAGGATTTTCCGTCCTTACTTGGACCAATTTGTCATTGTATTTATTGATGACATTTTGATTTATTCCAAAACTCAAGAAGAACACGCTGAGCAGCTGAGGATAGTTTTGGACACTTTGAGGAAGAACAAGTTATATGCCAAAGCCAGCAAATGTGATTTCTGGCTACCAAAGGTTAATTTTCTGGGGCATGTTATATCAGAAGAAGTATAGCCGTGGATCCGGCTAAAGTGGCGGCAGTGGGAGAATGGAAAGCGCCAAAGAATGTAACCGAGATCCGAAGCTTCTTGGGATTGGCTGGTTATTACAGAAAGTTTATTATGGATTTCTCCAAGATTGCATCTCCACTGACCCGACTCACTCAGAAAGGAGTCAAATTTCAGTGGTCAAATTTGTGCAACCAGAAATTTGAAGAGCTGAAAAATAGACTTACAACTGCACCTATCTTAATTTTGCCGGAAAGAGGCAAGGGTTATGAGGTAGAATGCGACGCTTCAGGAGAAGGACTCGGGTGTGTCCTCAGTCAAACTCTTCGTGTGGTGGCTTATGGTTCAAGACAATTGAAAATACATGAACGCCTCTATCATTTTTCCATCTATGTTAACCCTTTTAAAACATTATAAAACCAACAATAATTTCTAATCATATTCATACTCTTTATAACCCATAAAATGGCCCATGGAGTTCGGCCATACACATGGCCGAACCCTATGGTTCTCTTGATTCAAACCTTCCTATTTACACATGGTTTATACCCCACATCTTAGCCATAATCATAGTATGGTTTAGCCATCCAATGAGTATGGCCGAACCCCATGGGCCATTTTATGGGTTATATAGAGTATGAATATGATTAGAAATTATTGTTGGTTTTATAATGTTTTAAAAGGGTTAACATAGATGGAAAAATGATAGACATGGATGGTTAATGGTTATTAAGAAGAATGGCAAAAAGGAACACCAAAACCAAAAGGGGTGAGGTTCGGCCATGGTGTATGGCCGAACCCCACCAAGTGCTATGTATGGAATTTGGTTTTAAAAAGGTTTAAAAATATTCCAATGGATGGGGTTATGAGAACCATTCTTTGATGGATAAAGGTTTTGATGGATAAAAGGAATTATAGGGTTCGGCCATGTGTAGGGCCAAACCCCATAGAGTGACAATGATGGAGGACTAAGGGCTAGGTAATTAGATGATTGGAATGGCATTTGGATTTAATTAGAAAGGATTAAAAAGATCAAATTTGAGTTGGTCAGGTTCGGCCATGGGACATGGCCGAACCCCACTAAGGTGGATTGTTATGTGGACATGGGTTATTAGCAATATTAAACAAAGGGAGGAAGGAGTGGCAAAAATCTAAATATGGCCAAAAGTGATGGACCATGGGTTCGGCCATGGTGTATGGCCGAACCCCATGGGGGATATTTTTATGGACTTAGGTTACTATCAAGGTTAAATAATTATGGTACAATTGATTAGATGTATGAATCAAGGTAGTTTGATCTTGGTTTTAAATTAATGATCAAAGGACTATAAGAAAGGCACCAAAATAAGGAAATGAGGTTTGGCCATGATGTATGGCCGAACCCCACAAGCTTGTATTTTGTGGACTTAGGTGGTTACCAATGGTAGATGAGTAATTGTTAAAGGATTAACTAAGTGGTGATGGAGTAATAGATCAAAGAGGGATCAAACAAAGTAAGTGAGGTTCGGCCATGGTGTATGACCGAACCCCACAAAGTGTGTGTAAGGACTTAGACTTAATTGGAAATTATATAGATATTATCTTGACTTGTTGATATATAAACAAGGTGACGGGACCTCACAAACGGTGCAAGACCTTGAGCAATTGCCAGATTAAGAAGCAAAGGACACTTGAGCGGTCTTTTGGTAGGATTCCTACATCGTTGAAACCATGGATATGTATTATGTACTTTTGACGATTTTATTTCATGTTTGATAAGTTATTTTGGTATCAAACAATATGTTGCAATTATGGGATTTTCATGCTTATTTTGTAATATTCTGTAGCATGTTTGGCATTTGCATCTCACTGCACGGCATGGGAGGGATGGAATGTAACCAGAGAGACCCACGCTCCTGTCGGGGCGTCCGTAAATCGTGAGGGGTTTTTAACCGGAGCTCCACACTTCGTCGGGGCCTCCATAAAGTGAGGGATACTTTAACCTGGAGACCCACTCTCCGTCGGTGCATCCGTAAGTCGTGAGGAGTAATTTGATGAAGAGAATGAGCAATTTGATGAAGAGAATGAGCAATTTGATGAAGAGAATGAGTAATTTGATGAGAAGAATACTATCATGAGATTATATGTATGTGATGGGTGAGACTCATTGCATAAGACATATGCTAGCATTACATGGCATTGAATCGGCATGATATGATCTTTATTATCATGCAAGTTTACTGGTTTTTTATCTGTATGATTGGATCTCTTTATCATACATGATTTTGATACGATGTTTTATAAGTATGATATGGTATATTATATCTGGATTTTATATACTAACCCATGTTTTAGCCCTAATTGGAATACCTACTGGGCGCGTTGTCTAACGCCCTACTTCTACCCTAGTGGATGACACAGGAAGGGAAAGAACGAGATCGTGATTGGAGCCAAGCATTGGAGCTTGGATATGTGCTTAGATATTAATCTATATGTTGTTTTTGTTAATTGGAATTGTAATAACATAGATTTATTTGTCATGGTTTGGATATTTGAGTTATGTTAATATAATTAAATAATGGATGTACTTTGCTATCTCATTTGGAATAGGATTGTTATCCTATTGTTATTCCACATTTAAGTATTATTCCGCAAGATTTAATTAGTACCATGTGTGGATTGGTTTCCGTGGACTTAGTCCATGCACACATGGGTGGCCAATTAAGGGTCGGATTTTAGAAGTCCGAACTTAGCTCGCGTCGTGACGCTCCCTGCTCTTTTCCAGATTTAATTATATAAAAAAAAAAAAACAGACTCTGATTTTCGGAAGGGTGGAAAAAGGGCTGGGCATTACATCTAGTACAGCCAGTGGTCACTTCCGTTCTACAGCAACATTTGAACGGCATTGGAGATGCAACCTCCAATGAAAAACAGGATCGAACCATGGTTAGAGACTTCCAACAGCAGCGTCCCCCTCATTTCAAAGGGAAAGAAGGACCTGCAGGAGCGGAGAATTAGCTAAGAAATATCACCAAGATCTTGACATTGCTGAAGATCACCAGTAATGAAGATAAATACTGCTGGCTACTTCACAATTGATCGATGATGCCGGCAAGTGGTGGGAAGTAATTGAAGGACAACAGGCACAGATTTCAGCGGAGGACAGGACTAAGATGACATGGGACCAGTTCACTGGAATGTTTCTAGATCACTATTTTCCAGAAGAGGAGAAGGAGCACCAGACACAAGCGTTCATATCTTTGGTTTAGGGCACCATAACTGTGGTGGAGTATCATCAGGAGTTTTTCCGTCTATCATGTTATGTTTTATACATGGTGGACACAGAATACAAGAAGGCTCGTAAGTTTGAGCGAGGCCTTCGACCAAACATCAGGGTCAAGGATGACTATTTTCAAGTCACCTACATTAGCGGAAGTGGTCAGTCGAGCTACCATAGCTGAGCAAGAGCTGACAGAGACAGTTCGGTTTGTGGACAACCGCTGAGGTCAAAGTGGGGGGAAATGCTTTCCGTCCAAACAAGAGATTCCGACCCAACTTTGGGAGGCCCTCACCTTCTACTGGGTCAACTGGAAGTTTTCGTCCCAATCAGTCCTCCACATCAGGATCTGTCTCTCAGGCTTCTCGAGGGGTTATCACATGTTTTCAGTGTGGCCAGCAGGGCCATTTCAAGAGGGAGTGTCCGCAGAACAATAGACCTTCTTACTCCAGGGGCACCTTCCGACCTCCAGCTCGTTCGCAGGCATCCAGAGCATACAACCAGACAAGTCCGGCACCTATTCCAACAGGATCTGGACGACTGTATACTTTGGCTCCTCCTCCAGAGACGGTGGATCACTCGGTGATTGAAGGTATGGCAGTAGTTGGCAGTTCTTATGCTTTTGCATTATTTGATTCAGGAACATCCCACTCCTTTGTATCTGCTCCATTCATATCTGCTACTGGCACTTTAGTACAACAATTGTCCACTACACTTACAATTGTATCTCCCATTGGAGACACATCACTGGGACTGATATGCACATCGGTAAACACTGAACTGAACTTGTGTGGTTCAAATTTGAGTTCAGCTATCTGGTACTCGAAATGACAGAGTACGACATCATATTCGGCATGGATTGGCTGGCTAACTTCCAAGCGAGCATTGACTGCCACCTTCGCAGGGTGATATTTTGGTCACCGAAGGGAAAACGATATGTGGTACATGCTGACAAACAAAGCATTTCAATGACCAGGAGATTGTACGAAGAAATGAATCGTTTAATACTGAACAACATTAGACTAGACAAGGCACCAATGGCTGAACTACCTGCGGTAGTGAAAGACTACGCAGAGGTATTTTCGATAGAACTCCCTGGTTTGCCTCCATAGAGGGAGATTGATTTTGAGATCAAGTTGTATCCTGGCGCTGCTCCAGTATCATTGCCGCATTACCGGATGGCCCCAACTGAGATGTCGGAGCTAAAGAAGCAAATTGATGAACTACACAGACTAGGATGTATCCGGAACAACACTTCATCCTGGGGACCACCAGCATTATTTGTAAAGAATAAGGATGGTACTCTTCGAATGTGCGTAGATTAAAGGAAATTGAACCAACTGACAGTCAGAAACAAGCACCCTTTACCTATAATTGATGATCTATTCGATCAACTCAGAGGTTCTAGTCATTTCTCCAAGATTGATCTGATGTCAGGCTACCATCAAATTTGTGTAAGGGATGAAGACATAGAGAAGACGGCTTTCAGAACTCGGTATGGACTATAATGTAATGGCCCAGAATTTGTAAATTAATATATAGGTGGATATTATTTATTTTAATGATGGAAATTGGGAAAATTGATGGAATAAATGGTAAATGGGCCAAAATTTGGACAAAGGCCCAAGTAGGGCCCAATAGACTATGGATTGGACTTAAATTCATTTAAGGGGTCAATAATGGTCAATTGGGCCAAGGATGGTCAAATTGGGTCCAATACCCATTTGGGACCCAATGGGTCAAGATAATGTAAGCTCTAAGATAAATGGGTAAGGATCAATGTAGCCGGGGGCCCAATGGTGATACAACTAGTGGGAATGGGCTTAATGAAATTTAAATCACCTAACTTAGTGATAAATTGACCAAGGTGACATGGTACAATGGGACCCACCTCCACCTCACCAAGTGAGGTGGCGTGTGGACCAAGAATTAGTGAGGCCTGCCACCATGGTTGACTTGGTCAACCATGGGTGGATTTCATAGAGGGAATTTAATGGAATTAAATTAAGTGAGAATTAATTAACTTAACCTTATGATCAAATTAATTAAGTTAACTAAACTAATCTAATCATGGTCAAAGGGGTCAAAAGTGGGGAGACCAAAATAATCCTATCTTCAAACACCAAAAACGTTGGGACTTGATGGTGGTTGGGTCAAAAAGCATAAAGCATGATAAAGATCTTGTGTGATTGGTGGGAAATAAATGGTAAAGTGTAGCTTAAGATAAGCCTCATTTCTTTTCCCCATCTCTTATCCTCTCCTAATTTTACTCTCCCCATTTTTCACTCTACCAATGCTGTCCTACATCCAAGGAAAAGGGAAGAAGAAAACCAAGGAGAAAAGAAGAAGAGAAGAAGAGAAGAAAGGGCTAAGCTTGGGCCCTCCACCTCAAGGCCAAGGAAGCTAGACATCTCTTTATCCTCTTCTCCCTTCTCTCTCAAATCAAACCCTACCATGGCCGAACCCAAGCTTGGGGGTTTTCACCATTGATCAAGCATTTTAGCCAACCAACAGAGGAGAAGGAGAAGGAAGAAGGTTAAGGAAGCCGAAGGGAGTATCGAAAGTCGGAGGAGGCGTCGGATCGTAAGTATTTTTCTAAACAAGAGATTAAATTTTTCTTAGGTTTTAAGAGGATATGAAATCCATTGTTTTTGGATTTAGAGGTGGCCAAAACATCATGGCCTTGGATCTCAAATCCATTTCATGGAAGGATGAATAAATGGACAAAATGGAAAGAAAAATTAGGTTAAGGAAAATAAATGGATTAAGGACATTATGTAATTAAATTAATTAAACATGGGTATATGTGGATTTTTGAAGGATGCATTAAGGATTTTATATATTAAAAAATGTACTTAAGCATGGTAGGTGATTGATTTAATTCTTAGGGTTTATAAGAATGGAAGCCATGGAGGATGAGTTAGGGTTTTAAGATTTTAAATGATTAAATGTAGTAATTTTTGAAAGGATTTTAAATAAGTAAAATTCATGAAAGTGCAAAGGGGTTTTATGGCCTTGAAAGGTATAGATGGGAATGAAGAATGAACCATGGGTTCGGCCATGGTGTATGGCCGAACCCTAGGTTATTGTGTTGTGAATTTAAATGGGTTTGGAAGGATGGAAGATGTGGAATGATGATGGATGTAAATGAATGAAAAAAAAAAGAATGGGGAATGTTGGTGGTGTTGGTGGACCAATGTAAACTTAATGTTGATAGTTGTAATGGGAATGTGGCTAAGTTAATGGACTTAAATGTGATTAAAGAATGATGAATTAAATGTATAGTTTAGGTTCTCTCAATGGAGGGATTTGTAATGAATCTAAAGTGTAACCAAGGACCAAGGAAAAAATGGGGATTTGGTTAAGTTGAAAGGGCTGATTTTTAATGAACCCATGACCCATTGTTATGAGCCACTTAATGGTCTAAGTATGGGGTTATATATTTATGTTTTAAATAAATGGAGGTTAGGTTAATTAAATGGTTAATTGCTAATGTTCTTATGTCATGGTTAATGAGACATCAATGGACCCATTTTTGTGAACTGTAACACCCCGATTTCTCAATAAGATGAATATTTACGAAAATGCCCCTGGATTGGTGAATTCAATAAATATGATTGTAAATAAGGAAATGGTGGGGCCCATTTCTCAAATTAAGGCCATATGAGCACATTATAAATGTCAAGTTTGATTGGATGGGTAATTTCTCAATGAAGTGGATAATTACGAAAATGCCCCTGATGTGTTAAATTAATTATTTTGTGATGTTAAGTAAGGAAATAGTGGGGCCCATTGCTCAAATTAAAAATCATATGAGCATATTATGAATGTTAAGTTTGATTGGTTAAGTAATTTACACCAATTGGGTCAAAAATGGCTAAATGGGTCAAAAGGCCCAAATGGGACCCATCGGGTCTTACTGAATTATTTGACCGTTTTGTGAACTTAAATTAAATGGGGTTAGGCTAATTTATTGGCAATCAAGTAGAGGAAAAATGGGTAGGCCTGATCCACATGCAAAAACCAATTACAAATGACCAAAATACCCATAATTGTGTCATGAAGTCAAAAACGGGTCAAGGAGCCAAAAGTGGACCCAACGGGTCGGGTTGACTAGTTTGACCACGGATGACCTTGTGGGCCCTCAATGGAACTCAAGTGTGAGATAATTCAGCTTGAGTTGGACTGATTTGGAGTGAGTCTAGATTAAGAAAAAAGTTGACTCAAAGATGGAGCATTAAATGTGATGAGTTGGGTTGGAATAAAAATATCTTGAGTTGGGTGAGTCAAAATGGAAATCCATGGGACTGCAACTCAGTGAACTAAGTGGAAATTTGAAGAGGTTGGCTGGTCTTAAACTAACCAAAACAAGTCCCACACGTTGGGGACTTGTTTTGGTGAGTTCCATGATGAATGGTAAATGAAATGCATGGGTTTGAGGTGAGTTACTTGGGAATCTGAATGGCTGCATTGGTAGCTGCAAGGGGTGCCTTGGAGGGCACCCAATGCCCATCGTTTTGTGCATGAGTTGATGAGGAAGTGGAGAGGTGTTGATGGCTGAAATACAAAACCAATGAACACCATCATTTGGCCAATTTATCATTGCAAAGCCTAAGATTTTCCTCATCTCTCTCTCCCTCTCTCCTCTCTCCAATTCGTTCTTCTTCCTAGCTGGAACATCAGAGGATTTTACACTAGTAGATCAAGCACAAAACAGCAAAAGAAAAGAAGAAATAAAAGGGAGAAAACAAGGATCAAAGACAAGGAGGAAGTTTGGAAAATTTGGTAAGTATCTTTATGATATTTTGGTTTAAAAACATAAAACAAGTAGGGTATGTATTGGGCCATGGTCATGGCCGAATACACCAATGTTTAACCTTGATTATGGAGGATTTAAAATGGTGAAAATAACCATTGGGTTCTGCCACCATGGAGGGCCGAACCCCATGTAAAAGATTGCATGGTTTTCATGTTTTGGAAACATGAAAACCATGGGTTTTATGGACTGGTTTTTGGGTCATTTTGTGGCCGAAATAAGTAAGGTTTTAAAGTGTGATGATAAAGATTGAAAGCATGGATTTGAATGTCATAATTTGACCATGCTATGGCCGAATTTGACAAGGGTCTAAACCATGTAAGAGATGGCTTGGTTTTCATGTTTTGAAACGTGAAAACCATGGATTTTGTGGACTGTTTTTGGGTTTTGATTTAAGATTTAAATACATATTTTAGAATGGTTAAAAACATGGATCTGAATGACATAGGGACTGAAGTTTATATGGTCTAAAATCAGTGGATTAAAAGATGGAAATGGACCATTGGGTTCGGCCACTTAGCATGGCTGAACCCCATGGAAACAAGTGGTTGTTTTTGATAGTTTTTGGAAATTAAAAACCATATAATTTGGGACTGATATTAGATGTTATTGTTGGATTTAAAATGCATGTTTTAAGGAGGTTAAAACATGGATTTGGGTGTTGGTTTCAGACCCAAGATAAAGGGTTAAATGTTCAAAACCAAAGGTCATGGTGTTCGGCCAATGAGCATGGCCGAACCCTATGAAATTGGGCTAATTTTTGGATGTTTGTTTGAAAGGTAAAACCTGATTTTAATATACTGTTATTACATGATTATCTGAGGTTTAAAAATAGTAAACATAACCATTGGGTTTGGCCACCATGGAGGGCCGAACCCCATGTAAAAGAATGTTGGTTTTCATGTTGGAAAAACATGTAAACCATAGACTTTTTATGGACTGTTCTGGATGGTTTCTTTGAAAGTTAAAACCTAATATTAATATACTGTTTATACATGATTATTGGAGGTTTAAAAACAGTAAGAATAACCATTGGGTTCGGCCACCATGGAGGGCCGAACCCCATGTAAAAGAGGGTTGGTTTTCATGTTGGAAAACATGGAAACCATAGACCTTTGTGGACTGTTTTTGGGAGATTTTTATGTAGTAATGGATAAGGGAACCATTGGGTTCGGCCAAAGGTATGGCCGAACCCCATGGAGTAAGTTTGGTGGATTAAAGATTGGATGACTAAGTAGATTGGTTGGAACCAATGGTAAAAATTGTAAATATGGGCAATAATGGAAGGACTTGAAAGAAGGACCAAATCAAGATGTTTTGGGTCTTATATGTGAATGGACATTTAAGTGACAATATGATTTACTGATTATTGAATCACAAGGTGACGAGAGTTGAACAACGAACGAGTCGTGACCGGATAAAGCCTAAGAAAGAACGGACGCTGAAGTGATTCTTCAGTAGGTTTCCTACCTACTTGTAACCACGGTTTTACCCCGGTTTTCTTTATAAGATTCTTGTTTATTTTATGTGGTTTCAAATGATATATTATGCATTGACAAATGGCATACAGGCATTGACATCTCATGCATAGTCATGGGATAATGAATGAAGTTCTACAGTGATGGCTACGAATATACATGATGGGGGTTGCTCATTGCATGTACATATTTTATAGAAGAGATGAATGTGTGTTGTAATTTACCTTGTCGGTGCAAGGCACGTCAAGTGATGGCTACGAATGTACATGATGGGGGTTGCTCATTGCATGTACATATTTTATAGAAGAGATGAAAGTGTGTTTTAATTTACCTTGTCGGTGCAAAGCACGTCAAGTGATGGCTATGAAAGTACATGATGGGGGATGCTCATTGCATGTGCATATTTCATAGCATTGTTTTACCTGTTTTTAATGATCATGTAATATGATATATATGCATGTTTTATATGCTGACATGTGGTAGCCCTGATTCGGGAACCTACTGGGCGCGTTGATCTAACGCCCTAATTCTATCCTCAGAAGAGATTGCAGGTACAAGTAAAGGGAAAAAGAAGGTCGTTGACCGGGAGGGGAGCCAAGCCTAAGCGCTTGGATGATGGATTGGACTACTTTTATATTACTGTCATTTGAATACTTTTGTTGGACATGTAATAATTCACTACTTGCTATGGTTTGATTAGGTTGATAACATTTGGATGGTTGATCTATGTTAAATAATGTTTAAGACTGTTACTTGCTATCTGGTCTTTCTATTCCGCAATTAATCTAGGTTATTCCACATGTTAATGTTAGTTCCATGTGTGATTTGTAATCATGGTCTATTCCATGTACACATGGGTGGACAGTTAAGGTTCAGACTTGGGTAGTCTGAACTTAACTCGCGTCGTGACGCCGCCCGCTCTCTTTCGATGTTTTATTATAACTTAAAAAAAAAATTAGACTCTGAAATTCTCGGAAACGGCGGGGCGTTACATGAACCAATGGATAGGCTGGGATTAAAGTCGATGGATATGCTTTAGCTAATGGGGATTAGGTTAAGATATGGTTGTATCTCATGATTGGTGAGTGTATGGATCAATCATGAATAAAGGGAATGAGTGGATAATGGACTCATTGTGGGTTAAATGCATGATGTAAACCCCATGGAAAGATTTGATGAATTGGGTATTTTGAACGCATGATCCATTAACCATTTAAAGGGTTAAGTATGGGGTTTTGTACGGGTTTAAAGGAATAAGGGTTAGGTTAATAAAATGACTAATTTTATGATCATATCATATGGTTGTTGGGTCATAACGGACCTAAGTTATGGATCATTAATGGGTCTAAGTTATGGATCCATTATAGACCATAATGTATATGGAAGAGGGAATGAATTATCCATGGAAGGGTAATGGGAAAACCGTAAATATTGGCCAAAATGAGGAAAACCCACTAAGACATGATGTATGGGCTTAGAAATGGTTAAAACATGGACTAATTGTTAATATGTAATAAGGTACCGGACATCGCAAGCGGTACGCGGATCGGCGACCGGGTCTATCGGGCGGAAACGAAAGAAAGAACGCTAGTCGGTATTTGGTAGGATTCCTACCTTTTTGTAAGCCATGGATTGAGTGATGGTTTCTTTGAATTAGTTTGCAAATTATATGGCTTGTTTTAAGATGGGTTTTGGATTTAGTATCATGTGATGTTTTCCTCTAATTTATTTTGGTAATCATGTGGTTGTTTTTAAGATGGGTTTTTGGATTTTGGGATTATGTGATGGGTTTCCTTTGATTTATTTTGATAATCATGGCATTGTTTTTAAGATGGGTTTATGACTATGAGTTACATATATTACATGGCATATGGCATCTACATCCCATGCATGGTATGGGAGGGATATGACAGGGGAAGGATGAAATGAAATCGGAGTCCATGCTCCGTCGGGGCGATCGATAAACAAGCATGGGGATATTTCATATATGTATTATTATACCTTGATGAGGCTTTGCCATCAAGGGGGACCTTTGTAATTATGATACCTTGATGATGGTTTTTCCATCAAGGGGGATGTTGTATTTATTGTTATACCTTGATGATGGTTATTCCATCAAGGGGGATGCTTAGTGTGGATCGCATCTTGATGAGGTTTTTCCATCAAGAGGGTCATCGCACGATGATGGTATGGATTTTATTTGGAACACTGTGTATGGTTGAAAAAGGGACATTGTACAATGATGATGAGATTGATGGGTGGAATTCATGACATAGAACACCCATTGCATAACATTGCCCAAAGTGCATGGTTTTATTATAGTATTATCTATATGCTTTGTTATCACTAATCCATGTGTTAGCCCTACTCGGAGTCCTACTAGGCGCGTTGTCTAACGCCCTACTTCTACCCTAGCTGATGACACAGGAGATGCCAGAAGCGAAGGATGAGACGGAAGCCAAGCTGAGGAGATTGGGAAGACGAGCTAGATAGTTTACTAATGTTTACTTTGGATAATGTAATTTGAGGTAACTTAACTTGTCGGAAATGTAATAATTTAGATTACTTGCTATGTTTTGGAAATTACTTTGGACATTATGATTTTGAGGATGTTTGGTGATTGAATGAATGTAACTTCCCTGCTATCTAAGAATTTGTAGGTTAGACTCTATTATAATTTTTCGCGCTTGGTTTAAATGTTCCCCGATTCTTACTTCTACGTGTGAACCGTTCTCCGTGGACTTCGTTCCATGCACACGTAAGGTTGGCCAGTTAAGGGCCGGGCTTTAGAAACTCGGACTTAACTCGCGTCGTGACGTCCGCGCCCTTTGTCACTCTTCTTCTTCAAAAAAAAAAAATAGACTCTGATTTCGGTGAAAATCGGCGGGCGTTACATATAAGAGTATGTGGTCATGCCGTTTGGACTCACCAATGCACCAGCTGTGTTCATGGATCTGATGAATAGGATCTTTCGTCCTTACTTGGACAAGTTTATAATTGTTTTCGTTGACGATATTCTGATTTATTCTACCAGTCGAAATGAGTATGCGAAACATTTAAGGATAGTTTTGGACACCCTGAAGAAGAATTAGTTGTATGCCAAAGCAAGCAAGTGCGAATTCTGGCTATCTGAGGTTAACTTCTTAGGGCATGTCATATCAGTGGAAGGAATAGTCGTAGACCCGACTAAAGTGGCAGCAGTTAGAGATTAGAAAGCTCCAAGGAATGTAACCGAAATCCGCAGCTTTCTGGGATTTACTGGTTATTATCCGAAGTTTATTATGGACTTCTCCAAGATTGCAGCTCCATTCACCCAACTCACTCAGAAAGGAGTCAAATTTGAATGGTCTGATATGTAACACTGAGATCTTAAACCCAGGAAATAAAGGAAATTCCCTCTTAAGAGTGAAATTAAAGGGTGATTAATTTATTAAGATGAGTCAAGGTAAATGGGTTTGGAATGTAATTGAGTAGAGGATAAATTTAATTGGGTCAATGGCCCAATTAGGATCCAATAGATAGTGGATACGGTTAGAATATATTTAATTGGACCAATCAAGACCCAACGGGTCATGAATAGAGTTTGAATGAAGATAAGCGGATAAGTGTGATTTAATTGGGTCAAATGCCCAATTGGGACTCAATGGGTCAAGATGAATTGATGATTAGGGTTTGATTTGAAAACAATTGGTAAATGTACTTAAATGGGCCAATTGCCAATTTGGGACCCAATGGATCATTTATGAGCTGATTTTAAATAAATGGGTAGACTTAAGTTAATTGGGTCAATTACCCAATTAAGACCCAAATCCATCTCATCAAGTGAGGTGGCAAATGATTAAATACAAATGAGGGCACGGTCGATTAAGCCATGATTGACTTGGTCAATCATGGGTGAACCCAAGTATTGAGTTGAATTATTTTGAGTTAGAAATGGATCAAAATTGAATTAAATTGAGTTGATTTTAATTGAGTTAAATAGAGTTGAGTTGATGAATGAGTTCAAGTGGGATAAATAATGCTTGAGTTGGAAGTGAATTCACATGAGTTGAGAATTTATTAATGTGAGTTCAAGTGCTTGAGTTGGAAAATGAGTTCATTTAACTTGAGTTGAGTTGAATTGAAATGAGTGGAGTGGGAAGATGGAGGGTTTCCATCTCATGGTGGAAACCCAAGGACACACGGTGGAGGTGAATGGATGCCATGGTGAAGACCAAGGGACACCTTGGTTGGTCAATAGTTAAGATGGGGGGGTTTCCATCTTGAATGCACAAGTTGGGAAGGTGGAGGGTTTCATCTCATGAGATGAAACCCATGGGTACAGGTTGGGGAGATGGAAGGTTTCCATCTCCTGATGGAAACCCAAGGGGCACATGGTTGGGGAGTTTCATCTCATGGGATGAAACCCCATAGGAAACATTAATGTGGGAGGTGAAAGGTTTTGGTTGTTACAAAGGGGCATAACCCAAGAGACACCACACCTTTGGCTGATTGGATCTTATTGGAACAAAGAAATTGTGCTCTCAAACTCTCCCTTGGCCGGTCCTCTCACTAAGACAAGAAAGACATAGAGATTTCTATCTCAACTCCTCTCCCTCTCACTTTTTGGGTCGATCTCTCACAAGACAAGGAAAAGACTTTGGGTTTTCCATTCTCTCCTCGTCTCACTCTCTCAAATCTCTTCCTTGGCCAAACCACTCTAAGGATTGTTATCTTAATCAAGCACCACTCTTTGGCCGAAAATCAAGGAGGAAGAAAGAAAAGACTAAGGAACGAAAGAAAATCAAGGAGGAGAAAGAAAAGAGCAAGGCGGAACGAAAGAGATCGGAGGAGTCGCGGAATCGGTATGTTTGGTTTATTAATTAAAGGGAGGCTAAGGGAGCTGTAAACGCCCCATCCTTTTTCACTCGCCGGAAATCGGAGTCTGTTTTTTTTGTTAAATAGAAGAGTGAGAGAGAGCGGGACGCCACGACGCGAGCTAAGTCCGAGCTTCTAAAGCCCGACCCTTAACCGGCCAGCCATACGTGTGTGCGGATCAAGTCCACTAAAACGGTTTACACGTACTCAAGTTAACATGCCAAATAGATCATAAATGCAGAATTATAATAGAATCCTAATTCTATTCCATTGTAGATAGCAAAGTAGTTCGTCGCTTAACCATAATTAACTTAAGTTTCAATATCCCAAAATTAAACATTCAGACCATAACAAAATATCTAAGTTATTACATGCCCAAATGCTAGCTACTCGAATTACATAGTCCAAAAGTAACTTAAACAAAATGAAATTAAAAACATCAAAGCTCCTACGCTTGGCTCCGTTCACGTTCATCATTCCAATCAATTCCTGTGTCATCAACTAAGGTAGAAGTAGGGCGTTAGACAACGCGCCCAGTAGGTACTCCAAGTAGGGTTAACACATGGTTAGTACAAAATCATATCGATAACATATTAACAAAACCATGTAAAACAATGCCATGCCATGGTGTCATATGCAATGAGTCCCACCCATCACAAATACATGAAACCTCTTGATGGAATTCTCCTCATCAAGGTATTCCCACAGTTGCCTTACGGACGCCCCGACGGAGTGTGTTCTCCGGTTACTTCTTGATGGATAATGCACATCAAGGTCTTCCCATGGATGCCTTACGGACGCCCCGACGGAGCGTTGTCTCCGATTACAAATCATCCCTCCCATGCCATGCATGAGATGCAAATGTCCACATGCTATGTAATAGAATAAATCATAGCATAAAACTTCCATATTTGAAACATAACATTTGATACAAATTAACTCATCAAAAACATGAACTAAAGTCATATTACATGTCCCATGGTTTCAAAGAGGTAGGAATCCTACTAATGATCAACTAACGTGTCCTTGCGTTTTTTGTCCGGAAACCGATCACCGATCGTTCACCGCTTGTGAGGTCCCGTTACCTCATTACATATCAATCAATCAAACTCATTTTCCATTTGATTTACAATCATGTCTAAGTCCATAAATACATCTTTGCGGGGTTCGGCCATACAACATGGCCGAACCTCACCCACTTGAATTTGGTCCCTCTTTTGATTTAACCAATCACATCCAAGTAAATCATTTTAAAAACCCGAAGTCCACAAAATACACCTTTGTGGGGTTCGGCCATACAACATGGCCGAACCTCACTCCGTTGGTTTTGTGCCCTTTTTTTTTAATCCTTTGATCTTTTAAATTAAATCCAAGGTCATGCCATCTTTGTTTCATTAATCTATTCACTTATAGGTTAATCATTTATCATTAATAACCACCTAAGTCCTTAAAACATTCCTCATGGGGTTCGGCCATACACCATGGTCGAACCCATGATCTTTCATTTTACCCATATTTACTTCCTTGCCATTATTTCCATCATCTTATGTTTAGGTCCAAAAACATAGATCCATGACTAAACATTTCATGCATGGATCCGCCAATGACCATCAACATAGAAACCCATATTCAAATCCTTCAATCTCCTAGCATAATCATTCATTTATTTAATCACAATTAGGTCTCTAAATGACCCTTTAAAATGGTCCATGGGGTTCGGCCATACACATGGCCGAACCCATGATGTCTCATTTTTCCAATTTTCTCCTTTAAATGGTTTACCCTCTTAGGTCCATACTCAAAGTCCCTCCATGGGGGTTTAACCATATATTTAGGTTCATCCTTTTGGATCATCATTAACCATATTTAAGATCAATTAACATTACCAACATTTCCCATCATTTCCATGATCTAATTACATGCACATAATTCAATAATTCTTTATGGGGTTCGGCCATGGAGTCTAAGTTCTTCAACAACTGTAACGTCCCGCCCTTTTCCACCCTTCCGAAAATCAGAGTGAAAGAGAGGGGCGGCGTCACGAAGCGAGTTAAGTTCAGATTACTCAAGTCTAAACCTTAACTGGCCACCCATGTGTACATGGACTAGACCATGATAATAAATCACATATGGAACTAACAACTTGCGGAATAAACTAAACTATTTGCGGAATAGAATGACTAGATAGCAAGTAACAATCTCAAATATTAATTAACATAAATCAACCATCCAAAGTTAATAACCTAATCAAACCATAGCAAGTAATAACTTATTACATGTCCACAATCTATAATTCAAATGACAGTAATAAAGAAGTCCAGTTCAACATTCAAGCGCTTAGGCTTGGCTCCCCTCCCGGTCATCGACCTTCTCTTTCCCTTTCCTTGTACCTGCATTTTCCTCTGAGGATAGAATTAGGGCGTTAGATCAACGCGCCCCGTAGGTTCCCGAATCAGGGCTACCACATGGTTAGCATATAAAACATGCATATATATCATAGTACATGATCATCAAAAACATATAAAACCATGCTATGTATGTATGCAATTGTAATGAGCCCCACCCCATCACACATACATAGTCATCACTTGACGGGACTCTCACCGTCAAGGTAAATCACAATACACTCCCATCTGGGTCTCACATGATAAGGTAATCCACAGTAATCCTCGTTACCTGTGGAAAGACGCTTCATCATTGAGTTGATTCATATCACATATTAGTCCTCCTGGCGGGACTCTCATCGCCTAAGGAGACCAATGTGACTATGATCATCATGTTCCCTTGGTTCCAAAACTCCAACATTCATACATAATTTTTTGTTATGATTGCTACATGCTTCAGCCATCCCATGACCAACCAAAACAGCAAGTTAATATTCATTTAAAATCACATAAGAAACCCATAAACTTGTATGCTCTTGATCTCCTAAAACCATCACATATTACCATAAAATGTCATACTATCTCATGGGGTTCGGCCAACACAATTGGCCGAACCAAATGGCTTACAATTTTAAACCTTATTAATCAGCCACTTAGCCTTATTAAAACATGTAACAACCTCAATGATTTTGCATGGTTTTTGACCTTCTAAAAACCATCAAAATACCAACATCCATTCATGGGGTTCGGCCATCCAAAGTGGCCGAACCCTATGTCCATGCCTTGGACCTTGTGAATATGTTTTAAGTCTCATTTAGACAAGTATTAATCAGTATAACATTACTGCATTTTTACCCCTCAAAACCATCCAAATAAATTCATCACTTTGTCCAAATGACCATAACACTTCATGGGATTCGGCCATCCAAGATGGCCGATCCAAATGGTCCATTTCATCAATTTTAATCCACTGTTTAGACCCATGCTAACTTCAGTCCTTATGTCATTCAAATCCATGTTTTTAACCTCTTTAAAAACATGCATTTGAATCTTAAAGAAACCTCAAAAATAGTCCATAAAAACTCCATGGTTTCTATGTTTCAAAACCTCAAAACCAACCTATCTTTTACATGGGGTTCGGCCCTCCACGGTGGCCGAACCCAATGGTCATCTTTACCATTTTAAAACCTCTATTAATCAAGGTTAAAACCTTGGTGTATTCGGCCATAACCCTGGCCCGATACATACCCCATTTGTTCCATGTTATTAAACCAAAATAACACATAAATACTTACCAAATTTTCCAAACTTTCTTCTTGCCTTTGATCCTTGGTTTCTCCCTTTTATTTCTTCTTTCTTTCCTTAATTCTTTGCTGGTTTATGCTTGAATTACTAGTGCCAAAAACCTCTGCTGTTCCAGCCAGGAAAAATGAATTGGAGAGAGGGAGAGAGAGATGGGAATTCTTGGATTTCCAAAGTAAAAATCGGCCAAGATTGGTAATATTTTCCTTTTGTAGTTTCAGCCCCATCTCCCATTCATCCTCCCTCATTTAATCTTGCCAAAACCGATGGGGCATTGGGTGTCATTCAAGACACTCCTTCACCCAAACGGTGCATCTATTCACATCAGCCATTGCATCTCATTCAATGAGATAATGCCGCCCCAACCTTGGTGTCTTTTGGCTTTGCCAAAGCACCCTTTCACTCCCAACGGTTGGGATTGATTCTCCAAGGGTTGTGTGTGATTAACAACACCTTTCAATATCCATTTAACTCACTTGACTCAAGGAACTTTTATTCCAACTCAACTCACACCACTTAGCACACTTAATGCATCTCATTTTAATGCATTTGAGTCAACACATTTTCTTAATTAAAAACCCAATGCAATTCAGTCCAAACTCAGCCTGAATTAACTCACACTTGAGTTCAATTGAGGGCCCATACGGTCATCAGTGGTCAACCTAGTCAACCCGATCCATTGGGTCCCCAATCAGCCCCTTGACCCGTTTTGACAACATGACCCATTCATGGGCTGATTTTTGCCATTTTTAATTGGTTTTCACTTGTGTTTCAAGCCTGCCCATTTTTGCTATACCTGATTTCCATTCAGTTCAGCTTGACCCCATTTAATTTGAGCTTACACGATGGTCAAAACATCCATTTTGACCCATTGGGTCCAATTGGGCCCTTGGACCCATTTAGCCATTTTCGACCCAATTGATGTTCATTACCCATCTAATCAAACCTGACATTTATAATGTGCTCATATGACCTTAATTTGAGCAATGGGCCCCACCATTTCCTTATTTGACATCACAAAATAATTAATTTAACAACTCAGGGGCATTTTCATAATTTTCCACTTCATTGAGAAATTGGGGTGTTACAATATAACCCTCTTTTTAAAATATTCGTCCCGAAAATCGAGTGAAGTAGGGTTCTCAAATTAAATTGCACAAATAATTCGGGGTGAGCTGTTCTCATCTCCGATTCAAGTTCCCATGTGGCCTCTTCATCACCATGCCGGTCCCATACCACTTTTACGAACTGAATCGCTCTATTTCGCAACACCCTTTGTTCGGTCTCCACTATCCTGACCGGCTTCTTGACGTACGTCACGTCGATTTGCACTTCAATATCCTGAACATTCAAAACATGGGACGGATCTGGATAATACTTTCTTAGCATTGACACATGAAACACATCATGTAGAGCTGCTAACTGCGAAGGAAGTGCTAACTGGTAAGCTACATCCCCCATCCTTCTTATGATGGAAAACGGTCCCACATATCTTGGTGACAGTTTTCCTTTCTTGCCAAACCTCATGTGTCCTTTCCGTGGCGAGACCTTTAAAAATACCCTGTCCCCCACTTCAAATTCCAGAAACCGTCTCCTTTTATCAGCATAGCTCTTTTGTCGACTCTGTGCAGTCAATAATTGTTGATGTATCAACTTAATTTGTGCGGTAGTCTCTACGACTGATTCCGGCCCAATCAATGCAGGCTCTCTAGCCTCTATCGAACATACCGGTGACCTACACGGTCTACCATATAATGCCTCGTAAGGAGCCATCTGAAGGCTTGCCTGATAGCTATTATTGTAGGAGAACTCCACCAGTGGTAAGTGGTCCTCCCATCCACCCTTGAAATCTAACATACATGCTCTCAGCATGTCTTCCAAGGTTTGTATCGTCCTTTCTGACTGTCCATCAGTCTGTAGATGGAAAGCGGTGCTAGTCAATAAGTCTGTCCCCATGGCTGACTGCATACTTTGCCATACTCTGCCGGTAAAATGGCCATCTCTGTCCGATACTATCGTTCGAAGAATGCCATGTAGCCGAATGATCTCTTTAATATACCGCCGACCCAACGTCTCAGATGAATCCGTCATCTTGATAGGAATGAAATGTGCGGACTTAGTCAGTCGGTCGACTACGACCCATATGGCGTCATTGCCCTTTGAAGACCTCGGCAACCCCGATACAAAGTCCATGGAAATGTGTTCCCATTTCCATTCTGGTACTGCTAAGGGTTTGAGTAACACTGGTGGCTTTTGGTGTTTAGTCTTAACTTGCTGACAAGTTAGACAATGTGCCACGAATTCCCCCACATCCCTTTTTAGTCCATGCCACCAATAATGCCTCTTTAGATAATGGTACATTTTGGTGCTGCCCGGATGGATAGAGAGCTTGGGCTGATGTGCTTCAATTAGTAGCTCTTTCCTGCAACTCATTGGCACATATGTTCTTCCCCGGAATAAAAGACCATGTCCTGGTCTTAATTCCCATTTCGGCACAATGGTGCCAGTAGACATCTTGGCCCATATGTCCTCCACTTCCGGATCCATACGTTGTTCTTGTTCAATCTTGGTAACTATGTTGGATTGTATAACCAGATTGTATATGGTCCCACGGTTGTTATAGTAGAGTTTAAAATCTCGGATGGTATTTAACATCTCCCATTCCGATCTGATCAAACATGCGACCAATGCATGTCGTATACGGCTGAGGGTATCCGTTACCTTGTTTGCCTTGCCTGGATGATATCTAAGTGCAAACTCATAATCCGCCAGATATTCTATCCATCTTCGTTGCCTGAGGTTGAGCTCCTTCTGATCAAAAAGATATTTTAAGCTCTTATGATCAGAGAACACCTCAAATTTCTCGCCGTAGAGGTAGTGTCTCCAACTCTTGAGGGCGAAAACCACTGCAGCTAATTCCAAATCATGTGTGGGGTAAAGACGTTCATGTATTTTTAACTGCCTTGAACCATACGCCACCACACAATTACTCTGACTGAGTGTACAACCCAGTCCCTCTCCCGAGGCATCACAATATACCTCGTAACACTTGCCACTTACCTGCAAAACTAAAATAGGGGCAGTGGTAAGTCTTGTCTTCAGCTCTTCAAGCCTTTGATTACATAGATTTGTCCACTCGTACTTGACTCCTTTCTGTGTGAATCGAGTCAATGGAGATGCTATTTTTGCAAAATCCATGATAAATCTTCTATAATAACCAGCCAATCCCAAGAAGCTACGAATTTCAGTTACATTCTTGGGCGCTTTCCAATCTTTCACTGCTGCCACCTTAGCCGGATCCACATCTATACCTCCCTCAGATATAACATGTCCCAAGAAATTGACCTCGGATACCCAGAATTCACATTTACTGGCCTTGGCATACAGCTTATGCTGCCTCAAGTATTCAAAACTATTCGTAAGTGCTCTGCATGTTCTTCCTGACTCTTCGAATATATTAGAATATCGTCAATGAATACGATTACAAATTGATCCAGATAGGGACGGAAGATTTTGTTCATTAAATCCATGAACACAGCCGCGCATTTGTGAGTCCAAATGGCATGACCACGAACTCAAACAGTCCATACCGCGTCCGAAAGGCTGTCTTTTCTATATCTTCCTCCATAACTCGGATTTGATGATAACCAGACATCAAATCAATCTTTGAAAAATGGCTGGAACCCTTCAATTGATCGAATAAATCATCGATCCTGGGTAGAGGGTACTTGTTCCGGACTGTTATCTAATTCAGCTTCCGGTAGTCCACGCACATCCGTAGTGAACCGTCCTTCTTCTTCACAAACAACACTGGTGCTCCCCATGATGATGTACTGTTCCGGATGCAACCCAGCCTAAGCAGTTCATCAATCTGCGTCTTTAGCTCCGACATCTCTGCTGGTGCCATCCGATAGTGTGGTAACGACACTGGTGCTGTGCCAGGGTTCAACTTGATTTCAAAGTTAATCTCCCTCATAGGTGGTAAACCAAGGAGTTCCTTTGGAAATACATCCGCAAATTCTTGTACAATTGCCGGAATTTTAGTAACTGTAGCTTTATTTATGGTGATATTATTCAATACCACGTGGTTTAACACTTCCTGCAATCCACTCTGTTTATCTGCACGAACTACGTATTGCTTGCCCTCGGGTGACTTAAATGTCACTCTTCGACGATAACAGTCGATATTGGCTTGAAACTTAGCCAACCAATCCATGCCGAATATTATATCATACTCAGACATGTCAAGCACCAAATAATTGAACTCAAATCTGAGTCCAGCTAATTCAGTGTTAACAGCCGTACATATAAGTCCCAATGCCGAATCTCCGACAGGGGATACAATAGTAAGTGTTGTGGCTAATCTTTGAACTAATGTGCCGGTAGCAGTAATAAATGATGCAGCTATGAAGGAGTGTGATGCTCCAGAATCAAATAGTGCATATGCATAAGAACTACTCACTACCGCCATACCTTGTATCACAGCATGGTCCTCTTCTTCGGAGAAGTTAGAGTAAATAATCGTCCAGCTCCAGTAGGATTAGATCCTCGACCTCCCCGACTTTGCATTCTGCCTCCTCTGGAGTTTACCGGTCTAGCTGGCGGACGAAATGATCCTCTGGAGTATGACAGCCTGTTGAGTTTTGGGCAGTCCTTTTTGTAGTGACCTGGTTGATCACAGTGAAAGCAGGTGTTCACTCCTCTAGATGCTTGAGTGACTGCTACAGATTGAGTGGGCTGGTTAGGGCGAAAGCCCCCACTAGATCCAACAGACGGCGAGGGTCTGTTGAAGTTTGATCTGAACTTCTTGTTGGGTTGATACGCACCCCTCCCACTCGGAGCTCGGCGGTTGTCCACTCTTGTAAATTCCGGCATTTCCTGTTCCACAATGGTAGCCCTGCTGACCACTTCCGTCAGCGTGGCTGCGTTGAACACGGTTACCCTGGCCCTAATGTTTGGCCATAACCCACGCTCGAACTTGCGAGCCTTCCAATATTCTGTGTCCACAACATAAAATGCATAGATTGACAAGCTGAGAAACTCTTGGTGGTACTCAGCCACCGTCATCGAGCCTTGCACTAATGTCATAAAGGCCTGAATCTGACGTTCCCTCTCTTCCTCCGGGAAATAGCGCTCTAAGAATGTCGCTGAGAATTACTCCCAGGTCATAGCAATTCTTTCTCTTCTTGGCACAAGGGCCTGTTGTTTCTCCACTACTTTCCACCATTTAGCAGCGTCATCTATCAGCTGTGACGTGGCCAATAGGATTTTGGGTGCATGACTCTTGATATTCAAAAGAGTCAGTATGTGGGAGATCTTTTCCAACCAGTTCTCCGCCCCGACAGGCCCTTCTCTGCCCTTAAAGTATGGTGGGCGCTGTTGTTGAAAATCTCTGACCATGTTACGGTCATTAGTTTCACTCGTGCTTCCACCTCCGTTCGTATGTTGTTGGAGGACAGAGGTAACTACAGCTTGCACCAAACTGTGTAGTTCAGGTGGTACATAAGATACTGTTACATTGTTGTTCCCTTCTTCCTCGTCGATATGACGAGTCATATTCTTCCTCCTCGTCCCGTCGATACGTAGGATCACTATCCTCCTCCTCTCACCGAGAATGATGCGACTCTTACTCATTGCGCGATCGTTCATGAACTGACCTCTCCTCATCATGAATTGACCGCTCTCTGTCATGTACCGATGGCACCTTCTCATGTACCACCTTCTCTCGTTGGGGTATCACTTTCCCTTGCGGCATGATTATTAACACCTCATCCTTCTTTCTACTGTCTTGTCGGGTCCTTCTCTTTGATGCCCCCTCACCTAATTCGATTTGCAAAACTTTTTCCTTTCCCTTCGGATTCTTTATAACCTTTTTCTGTGGCGCCATTTATTCCTAATTCATGGAAACATCAGACTTAGTTTCCATTAACAATATGCATTAAATGCCATAAATCCTCATAAAATCATAAAATCGCATACTTTATATAAATTCATACTTCATCTTTGTACAAAGGTGGGTAGGGTGAAACAAAACCCTATATAAAAATATACACCCTTACAAAATAACCCTCTTTTTAATACCCTTTCATACTACTTCCTAGCCTAGTCTTCCGTAGAAGATTCCGCATCATCAGCGAACTTGAAACGGTTATCAGGACACGTCATCGCCGTGTGCCCCAATACTTCACAAGTCGTGCAGGGTATTAATCCAGGTCCTCCAATATATGGACAATTAGTCCTCTCCTCTCCATGCCCATGCAGTCCACAGAACGGGCAGACAATGCCTAAAGGGTGAGGACAATATCTACAGTTGTGCCCGTCTTGATTGCACAACTCACATGTATCGTAGGGATCTATCTCCCCAAGCAATTCCAATATAATAGGAACATCTACAATAGGATCCTCCAGAAAAGGTGCTAGATCCTCTTCTTCTTCCTCAGGAGGTCCCACTAACCAAGGAATATCTTCCATAAGATACTCCGGTAATGGTACTAGGTTCACCTCCTCCAATGGCGCTAAGTCCCATTCCTCCTCCTCGGGAGGCCCCTCTTGAAGGTCCGCATTGACTTCCATGCTGATACTGTTGGAAGTCGATACCAAATCTACTGGACAACTAGGGTGTCCCTTTATCCCATAACTCTGTGTATTCCTCGTTGCTCGACATATCTGTGCCACAACATTTAAAACACAAGAGTATTCAACAACAATTCTAAATAAACCACTCTTGGTTTTCAGGGGAATTTGATCATGCATAATATCATGTACTTTGTTTGGGAAGATTGCCAAATCATCACTCTTTGTTTCTTTCATTTCTGGGGAAATCTCTAAATTCCTATTGTTTGTTTTTCAATGTGGGAGTTTCAGGGGAGTACATCCTACTTTGCTATGTTTGATATGTCCAGTTATGATGACTGTACTTTACTTTGTTATCTTTCATTGTCGTTCTCAGATTGATTGTTCAGTCTGAGTCACTCGAAGTAAATTAATCAGGCCCCCAGTCAGCGGACTCCGAAAAGTCGGTCAGTTGGGATTCTTATCCGTCAGTGAGACATGAAACCGTCTTAATCTTACTTCGATGATTCAACTTCCCGTTTCTCTCTGATACCAACTGTAACGCCCCGCCCTTTTCCACCCTTCCGAAAATCAGAGTCTGAAAATTTCTTTTGAAAGAAACATAGAGTGAAAGAGAGCGGGCGGCGTCACGACGCGAGTTAAGTTTAGACTACTCAAGTCTGAACCTTAACTGGCCACCCATGTGTACATGGACTAGACCATGATAATAAATCACACATGGAACTAACAACAACTTACGGAATAAACTAAACTATTTGCGGAATAGAATGATTAGATAGCAAGTAACAGTCTCAAATATTAATTAACATAAATCAACCATCCAAAGTTAATAACCTAATCAAACCATAGCAAGTAATAACTTATTACATGTCCACAATCTATAATTCAAATGACAGTAATAAAGAAGTCGAGTTCAACATTCAAGGTCTTAGGCTTAGCTCCCCTCCCGGTCATCGACCTTCTCTTTCCCTTTCCTTGTACCTGTATTCTCCTCTGAGGATAGAATTAGGGCGTTAGATCAACAAGCCCAGTAGGTTCCCAAATCAGGGCTACCACATGGTTAGCATATAAAACATGCATATATATCTTAGTACATGATCATCAAAAACATATAAAACCATGCTATGTATGTATGCAATTGTAATGAGCCCCACCCCATCACACATACATAGTCATCACTTGACGGGACTCTCACCGTCAAGGTAAATCACAATACACTTCCATCTGGGTCTCACATGATAAGGTAATCCACAGTAATCCTCGTTACCTGTGGAAAGACGCTTCATCATTGAGTTGATTCATATCACATATTAGTCCTCCTGGCGGGACTCTCATCGCCTAAGGAGACCAATGTGACTATGATCATCATGTTACTCCTCTTGGCGGGACTCTTATCACCTAAGGAGGACGTAACTCATATTTGTAACACAGTATATCCTCAGTCATCATCCCATGTCCATGCATGAGATGCCAATGCTTTGTATGTCAATTGTAAATGCATAATTCATCATTCAAAATATGGTAAGTAATAGTATGTCAATATCTCATAAAACCCTTCATGAAAACAGGTGTAAATGTGGTTACAAGTAGGTAGGAAACCTACTGAAGATTCACTTCAGTATTTGATCTTTCTTTAGCGTCACCCGATCACGACTCGCACGTCGTTAAACTTCCGGTACCTTGTCCATACAACAATCAGTAAATCATATTATCACTTACTTGTTCATTCATATCTAAGACCCAACCACATCATATGCGGTTCGGCTATGCCCTTGGCCGAACATCACCAACTTAGGATTTAACTTCCTTTTTCATTTAATCAACTCGTAAATACTTAACCATTTAACCCATTCCATCAAATAATTGTTGATGGGGTTCGGCCGTGCTACATGGCCGAACCACATCCTATGGGTTTTTATCCCACTTTCCATCATCAACCATGATTTGTTATTTGCTTACACTAAGTTCACTAAATTCCATAACTTAGAAACTTTACAACCATATAAAATGGTCCATGGGGTTCGGCCATACATATGGCCGAACCCAATGGTTCCCTTGGTTCCAAAACTCCAACATTCATACATAATTTTTGGTTATGATTGCTATATGGTTCAGCCATCCCATGACCAACCAAAACAGCAAGTTAATCTTCATTTAAAATCACATAAGAAACCCATAAACTTTTATGATCTTGATCTCCTAAAACCATCACATATTACCATAAAATGTCATACTATCTCATGGGGTTCGGCCAACACAATTGGCCGAACCAAATGGCTTACAATTTTAAACCTTATTAATCAGCCACTTAGCCTTATTAAAACATGTAACAACCTCAATGATTTTGCATGGTTTTTAACCTTCTAAAAACCATCAAAATACCAACATCCATTCATGGGGTTCGGACATCCAAAGTGGCCGAACCCTATGTCCATGTCTTGGTCCTTATGAATATGTTTTAAGTCTCATTTAGACAAGTATTAATCAGTATAACATTACTGCATTTTTACCTCTCAAAACCATCCAAATAAATTCATCACTTTGTCCAAATGACCATAACACTTCATGGGATTCGGCCATCCAAGATGGCCGATCCAAATGGTCCATTTCATCAATTTTAATCCACTGTTTAGACCCATGCCAACTTCAGTTCTTATGTCATTCAAATCCTTGTTTTTAACCCTCTTTAAACACATGCATTTGAATCTTAAAGAAACATGAAAACCAGTCCATAAAAACTCCATGGTTTCTATGTTTCAAAACCTCAAAACCAACCTATCTTTTACTTGGGGCTCGGCCCTCCATGGTGGCCGAACCCAATGGTCATCTTTACCATTTTAAAACCTCTATTAATCAAGGTTAAAACCTTGGTGTATTCGGCCATAACCCTGGTCCAATACATACCTCATTTGTTCCATGTTATTAAACCAAAATAACACATAAATACTTACCAAATTTTCCAAACTTTCTTGTTGCCTTTGATCCTTGGTTTCTCCCTTTTATTTCTTCTTTCTTTCCTTAATTCTTTGATGGTTTCTGCTTGAATTACTGGTACCAAAAACCTCTGTTGTTCCAGCCAGGAAAAACAAATTGGAGAGAGGGAGAGAGAGATGGGAATTCTTGGATTTCCAAAGTAAAAATCGGCTAAGAATGGTAATATTTTCCTTTTGTAGTTTCAGCCCCATCTCCCATTCATCCTCCCTCATTTAATCTTGCCAAAATCGATGGGGCATTGGGTGTCATTCAAGACACCCCTTCACCAAACGGTGCATCTATTCACATCAGCCATTGCATCTCATTCAATGAGATAATGCCGCCGCAACCTTGGTGTCTTTTGGCTTTGCCAAAGCACCCTTTCACTCCCAACGGTTGGGATTGATTCTCCAAGGGTTGTGTGTGATTAACAACACCTTTCAATATCCATTTAACTCACTTGACTCAAGGCCCTTTTATTCCAACTCAACTCACACCACTTAGCACACTTAATGCATCTCATTTTAATGCATTTGAGTCAACACATTTTCTTAATTAAAAACCCAATGCAATTCAGTCCCAACTCAGCCTGAATTAACTTTCACTTGAGTTCAATTGAGGGCCCACACGGTTATCCGTGGTCAACCTAGTCAACCCGACCCATTGGGTCCCCAATCAGCCCCTTGACCTGTTTTGACAACATGACCCATTCATGGGCTGATTTTTGCCATTTTTAATTGGTTTTCACTTATGTTTCAAGCCTACCCATTTTTGTTATACCTGATTTCCAATTAGTTCAGCTTGACCCCATTTAATTTGAGCTTACACAATGGTCAAAACATCCATTTTGACCCATTGGGTCCAATTGGGCCCTTTGACCCATTTAGCCATTTTCGACCCAATTGATGTTCATTACCCATCTAATCAAACTTGTCATTTATAATGTGCTCATATGACCTTAAATTGAGCAATGGGCCCCACCATTTCCTTATTTGACATCACAAAATAATTAATTTAACAACTCAGGGGCATTTTGTAATTTTCCACTTCATTGAGAAATTGGGGTGTTACAACAACATACATCCATTTAAACCCTTTAAAATCCTTGATAAAACACTAATATCCTTTCCAGGGGGTTCGGCTGTACAACATGGCCGAACCCTATGGTTCATCATTTCCCTTTTATAAAATCATACATTTAAGATTGATCTTTTGATGGGGTTCGGCCATACACCATGGCCTAACTTCATCCAAGCCTTCCTTTGTCCTTAATGGTTTTATACATAAAACCTTAGGGTTTGGCCATGCAAAGGCCAAACCATGATCTTTGATCATCTTTTCTTACTTAATAAAAATCTATCAAGTATTTACCGATTCCGCGACTCCTCTGGTTTCTTTCACTCCTTCTTGCTCCTTTCCTTCCTTAGCCTCTTCTTCCTTCCTTCTTGATCCTTGGCCTAGATTGATCTTGATAAAATCTCCAGGAGTGGTTCGGCCAAGAGGTATAGGTTTGAGAGAGGGTGAAAGAGAGAAGATTTGAGATAAAACTTTAAGTGTTCTCGCTTTGTCAATGAGAGAGGATTGGCCTTGAGTGAGAGGGAGAGAGTGAGATGAAAATACTCTAAGTGTTCTTGTCTTGAGGAGTGGTTCGGCCAAGAGAGAGAGAGAGGGAGAGAGTGAGTTGAAACAAAAGTCCTTTCTTAATTAATGAGGGTCGGCCAAAGGTGGTGTCCTTTGGTGATGCCCTTTTGTAACTCCCATGCCCCTTCACCTCCCTCCTTAATGTTTCATTTGGAGGTTTCATCCATGAGATGAAACACTCCCACCGTTTGACCTTGGGTTTCCATCTTGAGATGGAAACCCTCCATCTCTCCAACGTGTGCCTTGTGTAACCTTGTGTAACATCAACAAAAACCCTTCATCTTCCCACTCCACTCATTTAAGATGAAGGTCCCATTAACTTCCCATCCAACTCACCATAACTCAATTATTTTTAATTCTTTTAAACTCAAAACTTGTACTCATTCATTAACTCAATTGAACTTAATCCACTTTAATTCAGCCACACCTTAATCACATTTGAATTCATATGGTGGTCGGCCAACTCAACCATGACCCATTGGATCCCAATTGGGCATTTGACCCAATTGACAATCTTGACTGAATTAAATAAATCTCACCCATTTATTTCAATTGAACCATATCCACAATCCGTTGGGTGTTAATTGGGTAATTGACCCAACACCTTGCCATCTAAGGTCCATATCCATTAGTTCACAAATTAAATGGGCAACTTTCATATATATATATATATATATATATATATATATATATATATTCATAACTTGAAAATCTGGGGTGTTACAGGAGCATTCCATAGAAATTGGAAATGGTTGGCCAAAATATTAGAGGCTATGGATTTAAGATCCATTCAAAGAAAGGTAAAATGAGGTTCGGCCATGTTGTATGGCCGAACCCCATGGAGAAATGTTAATGGTTTTAAAGGTGGTTAGACCATGGTAGGATGGAAACAAAGGACCATGGGTTCGCCATGTGTATGGCCGAACCCTATGAATTATTTTGATGAGTCATTTGGTAGATCTATGCATGTTAAGTGATTGAATGACCAAGTTAAGAAATGAAGGGCTTATCATGAACCTAGGTGTATGATGAAGATGACATCTTTATGGACTTAGGTTGTTAAATTATTAACTTATGTGATTGGATGAATAAATCAAAAGATGGATGGTGTTGACCCATTTTGTTTAAGATAAAACAACGGTTAAAAAGGGGGCCGGGGGGGGTTCAAAACCAAAGAGTGAGGGTCGGCCATGTCGTATGGCCGAACCCCACAAGTGAGCTTTGGTGGATAGTGGACAGTGGGTGGTGGACAGTGGACAGTGGGTAGTGGACAGCAGGTAACCGGGTGATTTTATAAATGAAATATTTATATGATTTTCCAAATGGTTAGGTTAATTGGAAGGATGAAGGGAATAGTTTAAATCAATTTGAATAATTAAATTGGTTATTTTATGGAATTAAATGGATCACCAAATTGATGTATGTATATACTAAATGTAATAAGGCAACGGGATTTCACAAATGGTGAACGATCGGCTTGACGTGATCGGTGATCGATTTTTGGACGGAAACACAAGAACTCGTTATTTGGACGTTGGTAGGATTCCTACCTTATTGAAAACCATGGAATATGTATACATGATAATTTTAATTCATGTTTTGATGAGTTATTTTGGTATCAAATGATATGTTTCAATTATGGAATTTTAAATGCTATGATGTTTATTATTACATAGCATGTTGGCATTTGCATCTCATGCATGGCATGGGAGGGATCAAATAGGGGGAATCCACGCTTCCGTTTGATGGGACCGATAAACAATTGTGGGAAGGAATCTACTGATTCCTTTGGATTTGTAACCGAAGTCCACGCTCCGTCGGGGCGACCGATAAGGCATTCGTGGGGATACCTTGATGAGGATTTTCCATCAAGAGGATACTATGTTTGTAATGTAACAGGAGTTCACGCTCCGTTGGGGCGTCCGTAAGGCATTCGTGGGGGGTACCTTGATGTCCATTATCCATCAAGAGGGATGTATGATTGATTTGTAACAGGAGATCCACGCTCCGTCGGGGCGTCCGTAAAGCATTCGTGGGGTTACCTTGATGAGGATTTTCCATCAAGAGGATACTATGTGATTGTGATATAGATGATGGGTGGGACTCATGGCAGCATATAACACCCATGGCATGGCATTGAATCAACATGATTATGATCTCTATTATCATGCACTGTTTCTGGTTTTTATCTCTATGATTGGATCTCAATTATCATACACTGTTTTGGATACGATGTTTTACAGATACGATATGATGTATTATATCTGGATTTTTATACTAACCCATGTGTTTGACCCTACTTGGAGTACCTACTGGGCGCGTTGTCTAATGCCCTACTTTTACCTTAGATGATGACATAGGAAATGGATGGAACGAAGGACGTGATCGGAGCGAAGCTTAGGAGCTTGGATAATTTAGTTTCACTTTATTTAAGTTTATTCATGGACACTGTAATTTGAGTAGCTAATATTTGGGAATGTAATAGCTTAGACTATTTTCTATGGATCGAATGATGATTAATCTAGATTAAGTTAATTTATATTGATTGCCTTCTTTGCTAAGTAAATGTTGTAATCCGATGTTATTTCAGCAATGGGTATTCCACAAGTCGTAGTATCGCGTGTGAAATGTTTTAGTGGACTTGTCCACGCACATGCATGGTTGGCCAGTTAAGGGTCGGGCTTTGGAAGCTCGGACTTAGCTCGCTTCGTGACGCTCCCACTCTCTCTCACTCTTTATTTTTTAAAAAAAATAGATTCTGATTTTCGGCGAGTGAAAAAAGGGCAGGGCGTTACATGATGTATGGAACCGAAGATTCGAAGACCTAAAGGAGAGGCAAGGGCTATGAAGTATATTGTGATGCTTTAGGAGAAGGACTTGGGTGTTCTCTTACTTAAAGTCAACACATAGTGGCTTATGGTTCAAGGCAGTGGACAGTTCATGAACGCCACTATCCCACACATGATCTGGAATTAGTCGCAGTGGTCTTCGCTCTCAAAAGCTGGAGACATTATCTTTATGGCGAGAAGTTTGAGGTATTCTCATATCACAAAAGTTTAAAGTATTTGTTTGATCAGAAGGAACTCAATATGAGGCAGCGCAGATGGATGGAATATCTGCAAGATTATGAGTTTGTGCTTCGATATCATCCTGGCAAGGCGAACAAAGTGGCGGATGCCCTCAGTTGCATCTCACATGCAACAGTGGCCAGTTTGATTATGAAGGAATGGGAAATGCTGAATACCATTCGAGAGTTCAATTTGTACATCAAGAATCAAGGGAGTATGTATAATCTGATAGTACGGTCCAGTATAGTTTCCAAGATTGAGTAGGAACAGCGGACAGATCTGGAAGTGGAAGAGATATGGGCTAAGATGTCGATTGGTGAAGTCATATCTGAATGGAATTAGGACCGGGACAAGGTCTTTTATTTAGAGGCAGGACGTATGTGCCTCAAAGCTGTAGAAAAGAGTTGTTGATCAAAGCACACCAAACAAAACTCTCTATTCATCCGGGTAGCACCAAGATGTACCATGACCAGAAAAGGCACTACTGGTGGCATGGACTTAAAAGAGATGTAGCAAATTTTGTTGCTCATTGCCTGACTTGTCAGCAAGTGAAGACTGAACTCAGAAACCAACAGGATTACTCAAACCCTTACCAGTGCCAGAGTGAAAATGGGAACATATTTCCATGGATTTTGTGGCGGGGTTGCCAAGGTCATCAAAGGGCAACGACGCAATATGGGTCGTAGTAGATCGATTGACCAAGTTTGCACACTTTCTTCCAATCAAGATGACGGATTCATCTGAGACTTTGGGACGACGATACATCAAAGATATCATCAGGCTACATGGTATACCCAGAACCATAGTGTCCGATAGAGATGGCCGATTCACCGGTAGGGTGTGGCAGTGCATGCAGTCGGCTATGGGGAACAACTTGTTGATCAATACAGCTTTCTATCCACAAACTCACGGTCAGTCAGAGAGGACAATATAGACATTAGAGGATATGCTGAGAGCATGTATGTTAGACTTCAAATGTGGTTGGGAAGATCATTTACCACTAGTTGAGTTCTCTTACAACAACGTTACTAGGCAAGCCTCTAGATGGCTCTATTCGAGGCGTATTCTGGTAGACCCTGTAGATCACCAGTGTGTTGGACAGAGGCTGGTGAACCTGCACTTATTGGACCTGATTTAGATGCAGAGGCCACGGAACAGATCAAGGCAATACGACAACATATGGTCACTGCATAGAGTCGTCAGAAGTGCTATGCGGACAAGAGAAAGAGATTCCTTGAGTTTGAAGTGGGAGACTTAGTATTTTTGAAGGTCTCGCCACGAAAGGGACATATAAGATTTGGAAAGAAAGGGAAGTTCTCACCTAGATTTGTGGGACCCTTTCCAATCCAAAAGAGGCTGGCGGAAGTGGTTTATCAATTGATACTTCCTTCACAGTTGTCATCACTGCACGATGTATTTCATGTATCTATGTTGAGGAAGTACAATCCTGATCCCTCACATGTACTGAACGTACAAGACATAGAAGTGCAAAGCGACGTAACTTAAGTCGAAAAGCCTGTCAGAGTGGTGGAGACAGAACAAAGGGTGTTACGGAACCGAGCAATTCAATTCGTCAAGGTGGTGTGGGATCAGCATGGTAACGAGGAAGCCACTTGTGAACTTGAATCGGAAATGAGAACAACTCACCCTGAGCTATTTATTTAATCTGTTTGAAACCCTACTTCCCTCGATTTTCGGGACGAAAATTTCAAAAGAGGGTAATATTGTAATACCCGGATTTTTCAATGCATAAATATATTGGATTTTTGTCTATTTTAATTGTTAAATTTGTTGAATTTAAGATTTAATGGATGGAATGGATTTTAGGTGGGTAAGAATTGGGTCAATAGCCCAATTATGATCCAATGGATCAAGGATGGAATTCGATTTCAAAATAATTAAGTAAGTGTGATTAAATGGGTCAACTACCCAATTTGAAACCCAATGGGTCAAGGGGAATGAATTTTGAAAGTAAATGGGTAACGGATTAATTTAATTGGGTCAAGTACTCAATTAAGATCCTAGGCATGGGATCCACCTCAAAAAGTGAGGTGGCGTGTGAGTGAAATGGCCACGTGGGACCCCAATCCACCTCATCAAGTGAGGTGGCAAGTGGTTACTGTAACATGCATGGTCGGCTAACCATGGTTGACTTGGTCAACCATGGGTGAGTTCAATAGAGTGAGTTGATGAATGAGTTCAAGTGGGATAAATAATGCTTGAGATGGAATTCACATGAGTTGAGAATTTATTAATGTTGAGTTCAAGTGCTTGAGTTGGAAAATGAGTTCATTTAAGCTGTGTTGAGTTGAATTGAAGTGAGTGGAGTGGGAAGATGGAGGGTTTCCATCTCAAAGGAGGAAACCCAAAAGCCATATCCAAGGTGTACACGTTGGGGAGATGGAGGGTTTCCATCTCATGGTGGAAACCTAAGGGGCACAAGATTGGGGAGCGCAAAGGTTGTCTTGGTGTTAGCCAAGGGGTGTCTTGGTTAAGCCAAGGGACACCTTGGTAAGAGGAAATCATTAAGGAAGGGAGGTGAGAAGGCTTGTGCCTGTTACAAACACATCAACCCAAGGGACACACTCCCCCCCCTTTGGCCGATTGCACCTCTCTTTGAAACAAAGAGATTTTCATATATATATATATATATATATATATATATATATATATATATATCCCTCTCTCAACTACACTTGGCAGATTCTCTCACTCTCTTGAGCAAGAGAATTTCATCTCCTCTTCTCATCTCTCTCTCTCCCATTTTCGACTCTAGACTTGGAGAAATCAGCGAAGAACAAGAAAGGAAAGAGAAGGACTGAGGAGTAAGTTCAGATTAAAGAGAAACAAAGGAGACACTGAAAAAGGTATGTAATGTTTAACAAGATAGGACTGAATGAAGGAAAGAAACTAAGGGAACCATGGTTTTGGCTATGGAATGGTCGAAACCATGGGGTTCATATTTGATTTAAATGGACGGTCAAAATGTTATGGGACCATGGACTTTGAAATCCATTCAAGGAATGGTTAAATGTTTGGAACAAAAAGGAAAAGACCCTAGCCTTGTTTGGTGGGTAATATAAACTTGTTAAAATGAGATATGATGATAATGATCATGTTTAGACAAGATTAATGAATGAATCTCGTGAAAGGAAAAAAAATTATAAATAATCAAACAAGAGGACTAAATACGGGTTACACTGTCTGCTGGACGGGTACTAACGTCCGCGGACGGGTTTCTACCATTCGCGGGACGTGATTCGACAATCCGTAGGACAGGTAATAGACTGGACAGGGTGTTGTCTGCGAACGGGTTGCACTGTCAGTAGGAAGGGTTTCTACCTCTGCAGGACGGGTTTCGACCGTCCGCAGGACGGGTAATGGACTGGACAAGGTGTTGTCTGTGGAAGGGTTGCACTGTCTGTAGGATGGGTTTCTACCGTCCGCAGGACGGGTTTCAACCGTCCGCAGGACGGGTAATAGGCTGGACAGGGTGTCGTCTGCGGACAGGTTGCACTATCTGTAGGATGGGATTCTACCGTCCACGGGACGTGTCCGTAGGACGGGTAATAGACTGGACAGGGTGTTGTTTGCAGATGGGTGTGGATTGTCTGCGGGACGAGTAACGGATGTAAACAAAGTGTTGTCTGCGGACGCGTGTGGACTGTCCTCGGGACGGGTTTCGACCATTCGCGGATGTAATACTTCGGAATCCCATGTCATCAATATTTACAGAATTTGCCATTTTAATTGTGAATTAACGGATATGAACCTTAGATGGGTAAGGTGTTGGGTCAATGGCCCAAGTAGGACCCAACGGTTATGGTATAAGGTTCAATTTAAATTAAATGGGGCTGAATTAAAATGGTAATGCAACATGTCTATAAATAAGGGATTGTCTGGATGAGGATCACACACACATGCATACACCACAAAGGCTAGATTTTCTCTCAGAAAATAAAGGAGTTATAGCTGAACAAGGATTGTCCTAAAATGAGCAACACGTGTAGATGGGTTGGGATTAGGCAATGACATCTGATTGCCTAATCCAAATAAAGAAGATGTCTAAAAAAATTAATTATAGATAGCTTGGCCGCATAGGAGATATGCGCATCCATGATGATGTGTTAGAGTATCTTTAAAAAGAGTCCTTTCCTTTGTTAAAAGCGGCACTAGGCAATTGCTAAATTTAAGGGGCACTCGGCATCTTCTAAATATAGGACTGATGGAAGTTTTATAAAAGAGAGGCAACAGGGGTTCACAACATACACAAATCAAGGAGGTCTCGACGCTGTGTGCTCTGTCAACAAGGGTTCTCGGCAGTGTGCAGAGAAGGAGAGAGCAACCAGCCGTGTGAAAGATCAAGTGGAAAAAGGAATACATACAAAAGAGGCCAAGGAAGGAAAGGATCGGAAGAACAAGTCGGAGCGAAGGAAAACCGGAGGAGTCGCGGAACCGGCAAATAGTTTGATAATTTTGTTTAAAGAAAGGAACCATAGGGTTCGGCCATGGTGTATGGTCGAACCATAGGATTTGGCCATGGTTGGAAGAAAAATTAGGGGAGGATTATAGCAATTTAATGGAAGGATGAACAATAGGGTTTGGCCATATGTATGGCTGAACCCCATGGAAAGACATTGGTTATTTTATGGGTTTTTGAGGGATGAAAACCATGGAATGTTATGAATGTTTTAAAAGAGTTTAAATGGATGTTTTTGGTGAAAAACCTTAGACCATGGGTTCGGCCATGGAGTATGGCCGAACCCCATAAAGAATTATGGAATTATGTTCATGTATTTAGATCATGGAAATGATGGGGAAAGTGATAAGTTTAATTGATTTTAAACAAGGTAAATGATGATCCAAAAGGATGAACCTAAACGTATGGTTAAACCCCATGGAGGGACTTTGAATATGGACCTAAGAGTGTAAACCATTTAAAGGAAAAAAAAGGGAAAATGGGACATCATTGGTTCTGCCATGGTGTAAGGCCGAACCCCATGAACCATTTTTAAATGGGTCATTTGGTATTATATCTTGACTTGATGAACCATTTATGTAACTAGGAGTATGGATCAGATATGGATCCAAGAATGGGTAACTTAAATATGTGATTATCATGTAAGGAAAGAATGGCCAAAAAGGGAAATTAAAGGACCATAAGGTTCGGCCATGGTGTATAGCCGAACCCCATGGACATGTATTTGGATTAAAGAATTATGTAAGGATCATTTTTGGAACGTAAGCCTTATGAAAATAAGCAAGGTAAATAGCCATGGATAGAATAATGACAACGATGTAATTAAGTGAAAATAATGGACCATGGGTTCGGCCATGGTGTATGGCCAACCCCATGAGGAATATTTTGTGGACCTATGTTTTTGGACCTAAAACTTAAGGTGATGGAAACAATGGCAAAGAAGTTAATATGGGTAAAATGAAAGATCATGTGTTCGGCCATGGTGTATGGCCGAACCCCATGAGGAATGTTTTTGATGGATTTAGGGTTTATGTATGTTAGGTTAATGAATAAAAGGGCTATGATCTTGGAATTTAGCTAAAAGATCAAAGGACTCAAAGAAGGGCACGAAACCAAGATGGTGAGGTTCGGCCATGTTGTATGGCCGAACCCCACTAAGGTGTATTTTGTCGATTAAATGATTAAATGATTAACTTAGGGGTGATTGGTTAATAAACCAAAGGAGGGACTAAAACCTAGTAAGTGAGGTTCGGCCATGGTGTATGGCCGAACCCCACAAGTTGGGTTTATGGACTTGGACATTATTGTAAATCAAATGGGATATGGTTTTAATTGATTGATATATTATAAGGTAACGGGACCTCACATGGTGTGTACGATCGTGAGCGGTTGCCGGACGAAAGTGCAATGACACGTTAGTGGTCTTTGGTATGATTCTACCTCTTTGAAACCATGGGTTATGTATGATGTTTTTATCTTATTATTTACGTTATAAAAGATATGTTTCAAATGTGGGTTTTAATGCTATGTTTACAATATAAAATAGCATGTGTTTCATTAGCATCTCATGCATGGCATGGGGTGAAGGATATGTAATCAGAGGGGCCACACTCCGTCGAGGCGTCCGAAAAACCTATGTGGGATACCTTGATGTGCATTTCCATCAAGAAGAAACCGGAGGGGCCACACTCCGTCGGGGCATCCGAAAGACCTATGTGGGTACTTATATGTACTTGTGATGGTTGGGACTCATTGCATTTTACATCATGACATGGCATTGTTTATATGGCTTTTGACATTATGATATTATCTATGATTTGTACTAACCATGTGTAGACCCTAATGGAATACCTACTAGGGCGCGTTGTTCTAACGCCCTACTTCTACCATAGTGGATGATACAGGAAACAAGGGGAACAATGAACGCGAAAAGGGCCAAGCATAGGAGCTTGGATGCTTTTAGTTTTTATTTTGCTTAATATACTCATGGATTTGAAATTTGAGTAACTAGACTTCAGGCATGTAATAATTTAGATAATTTGTTATGGATGGATGTTTATTTGGATAATTATGTTATGCTAATTATGGATAAGACTTGGAGTACTTTGTTATCTAAAATTGACTAGATTTAGGTTCCATTATAATTCCACAGTTATGATTTTAATCCGCATGTTTATATTATTATGTGTGAACCGTTTTCATAGACTTAGTCCATGCACACATAGGGTTGGTCAGTTATGTAACACCCTACTTTCTCAATAATATGAATATTTACGAAAATACCACTGGATTGGTGAATTTAATAAATGTGATTGTAAATGAGAAAATGGTGGGGCCCATTGTTCAAATTAAGACCATATGAACATATTATAAGGGCCAATTTATCATGAATGGGTAATGAACATCAAATTGGGTCAATATGGTTAATTGGGCCAAAGGACCCAATTGGGACCAATGGGTCATAATGGACTTATTTGACCATTGGTTGAGCCCAATTTAATGGGGTTAAGCTGAATTGATTGGAAATTAACTGGAGCATAAATGGGTAGGCTTGATGCAAATGGGTAAGCCACATTCAAAGGGACTAAACCACTCATAATTGGGTCTAGGCGTTATTGGGTCAATAAGCTAAATGGGGACCCAATGGGTCGTGTTGACCATGTGGACCATGGTTGACCGTGTGGACCCTCAAATGAGCTCAATTGTGAGTTAAATCAGGTTGAGTGGGATTGAATTGAGTTGGGTTTAAATTAAGAAATGGAGTTGACTCAAGTGCATTAAATGAGTGTCATTTAATGTGGTGAGTTGGGCTTATGAGTTGGTTGAGTTGAAATGGAAATCAAAGGGGTTTTGTATTCTCATTGAGTCAAAGGGAAGATGAGGATTTTCCATAACCTTAAACACCATCAAGTGAAGTCCCACACGTTGGTGGGTTGGAATTAAATTTTGGTGCATGGAAACCAATGGAATGAGATAAAAATCTCATGGGAATATGGAGGGGTTTCCATCTCATATGGAAACCCAAGCCTCCAACGTTGGGATGCCAATGGGTGCATTAGTTGGCAGCAAGTGTCTCATTGGTTTAAGCAAGAATTGATGGGCACTAATGAGAAGAAGTGAGGCTGATTAACAAAAGGCATACACCACCATACTTGGCCGATTTTCATCCCAAGGAAACCTTAGAATTCTTATCTTTCTCCCTCTCTCAAGAACAACCCTCCTTGGCTGAACCAGCTAGTGGTGTCTTCACCAATTGATCAAGCATACATCCGGCTAGGGACTAAGGAAGAAGAAAGGAAACAAAAGGGAAGGAAGTAAAGATCAAAGGCAAGAGAGAACCAAAGGAATTTGGTAAGTATTTCCATTGAATTTTGTTTAATAAGATGGGACAAGTGGAACATGTTTTGGGCCATGGGTATGGCCGAATGCATCAAGGTTTAAACCTTGGGTAATGGTGGTTTAAAAATGATAAAATGGATCATTGGGTTCGGCCACCTTGGATGGCCGAACCCGATGAAATTATTTGGTTAGATTGATGGTTTTGAAGGCCAAAAACCATGCAAAAAAACCATGGAGATTGTACATGTTTTAATGGACATAAGATGTAAGCTAAAAAGGTCCAAATCATGGGCATAGGGTTCGGCCACCTTAGATGGCCGAACCCCATGAATGTGTTTGATATTTTGCTATGGTTTTTGGAGAGATAAAAACCATACCAATGGTGGAGAGTTGTTATGTTATTTAAATGGAGTTAAGGTGTTTAAAAATAAGGATAAAGTGTATATATTGGGTCGGCCAATATATGGCTGAACCATGTGTTGATCATGGTTAAATTAGCATGCCAAAACCATGAATAATCATGGGAAGCATTGAACCAAGAGAACCATTGGGTTCAGCCATGGGTATGGCCGAACCCCATGGACCATTTTATAAGGATTTAAAGGATGGAAATGATGGTGAGATTTATGGACTGTTTTGTTGAATTAAAGGGTTTCAAACTTGAATATCATGGAACAATATGAAGGGTTTAAAAAAAGGGGGTTCTAAGTGAACATTTGGACAAGGCATGGGTCAGCCATTTCGTGGCCAAACCATGGCGTTACTATGGCTAAGTTATGACATAGAGATTCAAATGTGAAAGCCATAGGGTTCGGCCATATGTATGGCCGAACCCCATGGACCATGGCTATGGGTTTTATGACTCAATTTCATGGAAATAATTGGTGGTTTTAATGTCTAAGCATGATATAATTATGTATTGGTAGCAATGGCAGTTTTGTGAATAAGGGTAACCATTCAAGAGTTGAAAGAGGGGACCCAAGTGAATAAGTGAGGTTCGGCCTAAGGTGTATGGCCGAACCCCACTTATAAATATTTTTGGATATTAATTTTAATGAACTGCTTTAATGAAGCTAATGGATGGAATTACTAAATCAAGGGACTTGATCTGGGGCCTTTAAAACAATGACAAAAAATGGGACATAGAGACCAAACTTAGATGATGAGGTTCGGCGATGTTGTATGGCCGAACCCCATCCAAATGAAGTATGGGATTAAAGTTGATTCATGGTTTATGTGAATACGGTGACGGATCTCTTTGACGGTACACTAGTCGTGAACAGGTGATGCTTGGAAGGAATGGATACTTAAGCGAATTTTAAGTAGGTTTCCTACCTACTTGTAACCACATTTACACTTGTTTTCATGATGGTTTTTATGAGACATTGTTATACTATTATTGTAACGCCCCGCCCTCTCCGAGAAATCAGAGTCTAATTTCTTTTTTTTTTAAATAGTAATAGAATAACATCGGAAGAGAGTGGGCGACGTCACGACGGGAGCTAAGTCCGGACTATCCAAGTCCGACCCTTAACTGGCCACCCATGTGTGCATGGACTAAACCCATGATAAATAATCCACACATGGAACTAAGTAAAACTTGCGGAATGGACATAACTGATTGCGGAATAAGTCAAATATGCGGAATTATAATCAATACTCAGACTGCTCCATTATCAGATAGCAAAGTACAAGTCAAGTTTGCTTTAACATAATATCCTCATTAGACTATTCTCAAATTAGCATTTATCCACAATAACTTAATTCATATATCCAACATCAAGACTATAATTCAAACCATAGCAAAGATACTAGCTATTACATGTCCATAAAGATGTATTCAATATAACAGTAATATAGAAATCCCAATCATCATTCAAGCGCTTAAGCTTGGCTCCCCTCCTGGTCATCAACCTTCTCTTTCCCCTTCCTTGTTCCTGCATTATCCTCTAGGATAGAATTAGGGCGTTAGATCAACGCGCCCAGTAGGATTTCCGATTAAGGCTACCACAGGGTTAGTGTATAAAACATGCATATATTATAGTATATATGGTCATCAAAAACAGATAAATCAATGCTATGTATGCAAATGTAATGAGCCCCTCCCCATCACACATATGCATAGCCATCACTTGACGGGACTCTCACCGTCAAGGTAAATCACAATACACTTTCATTTGTGACTCACACGATAAGGTAATCCACAGCAATCCTCATTTTCTGTGGAAAGACACTTCATCATTGAGTTGTTTCACAGTGTTCTTTCATTGGGACTCACATGATAAGGTAATCCACATTAATCCTCATTTTCTGTGGAAAGACACTTCATCATTGAGTTGTTTCACAGTGTTCTTTCATTGGGACTCTCAAGTCAAGGTAATCCATAATCATCACCCCATGCCATGCATGAGATGTCAATGTACATGTATGTCATTTGTAAATACATATCTCATCATTCAAAACCACATTTGAAACATAATATCAAAGACAACATATCTCATAAAAACATGATAAAACAAAATCTTATTTGTGGTTACAAGTAGGTAGGAAACCTACTGAAGGTTCACTTCAGTGTTCGATCTTTCTTTAGCGTCACTTGCTCACGACTTGCCCGCCATTCACTTTCGTCACCTTGTGATGTAACAGTAAATAAATCATACTATCATTTAAATGTTCATTCACATCTAAGACCCATCCACATCTTGTGGGGTTTGGCCATGCCCATGGCCGAACATCACCAACTTAGGATTTAACCTCCTTTTTCATTTAATCAATTCTTAAATACTTAACCCTTTAAACATGTCTTGGTATGGTTCGGCCATACACCATGGCCGAACCATACCACCTTGGTTTTAACCCTTCTTTCATGTCCTTTCTAAACTTTCTCTACCCATATTTACATTATTACTCGTATTTACAGCTTTGCCACTAGGCTAAGCCATATCAAAAACCATTGTCCACAACACAATGATTAATCTTGCTGATCATCATTATCCAAAATCAATCCATCTTAGTGGGGTTCGGCCATACCACATGGCCGAATCTCACCATCACACTTTTGATCCATTTTATTCTTCATTCATAATACTTGGTGGGGTTCGGCCATACCCATGGCCGAACCTCACCCCTTTGATTTTGGTGCCCCATTTTGCCTTTCTTTTTGATGAACATTAACATCCAAATCCATCACTCTTTCAGTTATATTAAACCCTTTTAAAACATCATGGAATCAATAACAAATACTACCCATAAACTTAGTCTATTTAACCCATGTAATGGTCCATGGTGTTCGGCCATACACATGGCCGAACCCAATGGTTCCCTTGGCTCATTTGTTCCAATATTTGTATATCAATTGGACTCTACCCTTTAACTATGTTAACCACATGGTTCAGCCATCCAATGGCCAACCCAAAACAGCAAACTTATATTCATTTAATTCCATAAAAACACCATAATCTTGTATGGTTTTTGTCTCTCAAAACCATCAAAAACACCATACCATAATCATATGATTTCATGGGGTTCGGCCATGCTCATTGGTCGAACCCTATGGCTTTTGGTTTGAACCTCTTAGACATTCATCTTATGTCTAAATTACTCTCCCAAAACAGTAACTCATTTGCATAGTTTTATCTTACAAAAGAAACCATCAAAATTCCAACATCATTCATGGGGTTCGGCCATCCAAGGTGGCCGAGCCCATGGTCCATTTTTTCAATTTATATCCCTGGTTTAGACCCATGATACCTTCAGTCCTTTATGACATTCAAATCCATGTTTTAACCCTATTTAAAACATGCATTTTAAATCCAATAAAAACATCTAAACCAGTCCCTCAAATTGCATGGTTTTTATGTTTCAAACACCATATAAAACCAACCAATTATTTCATGGGGTTCGACCCTCCAAGGTGGCCGAACCCAACGATCCATTTTACAATTTTAAAACCTCCATTACTCAAGGTTAAAACCTTGATGAATTCGGCCATACCCATGGCCCAATACATGCTCCATTTGTTCCATCTTATTAAACAAAATAACACCTAAACACTTACCAATCTTCCTTTGCCTTTGCTCCTTGCCTTCTTCCCTCTTGTTTCCTTCTTTCTTCCTTAATTCTTTGTTGGTTTATGCTTCATCAATTGGTGCAAACACCAGTGTTGGTTCAGCCAAGAAAAGAGTTTGGAGAGAGAGAGAGAGAGATGGGGTTTCTTTGGATTTTCAATGTGAAAATCGGCCAACAATGGTGGTCTTTCCCTTTTGTACTTCAGCCCCCAAGACCCCTCCATTCCCTCATTACTTCTTCGTAAAAACAATGGGATATTGGGTGCCATCCAAGGCACCCCTTCATCCAAACGTTGCCTCCATTCATTTTCAACCCATGCATCTCATGAGATGAGATGCATGACACCATTACTTGGTGTCCCTTGGCTTTGGCCAAAGCACCCTTTCACTCCAACGGCTAGGATTTGTTTGATTAGGAGTTGTGTGAGATTAGAACTCCTTTCCACTTCCTCTTGACTCACTTGACTCATGATCTTTTTATTCCACCTCAACTCATCCAACTCAACACATTTAATACACCATATTTGAGTCAACTCTTTTCTTAATTAAAACTCACTCCAAATCAGTCCAACTCAAGCTGAACTAACTCACACCTGAGCTCATCTGAGGGCCTACACAGTCATCCATGGTCAACTTAGTCAACCCAACCCATTGGGTCCCCAATTAGTCCCTTGACCCGTTTTGACAACATGACCCATTAATGGGCTGATTTTGCCATTTTTAAATGGTTTTCATGTAACGCTCGTCCCCTTTTCACCAAAATCAGGGTCTATTTTTTTTTCTAAATAAAAAGTGACAAAGGGCGTGGACATCACGACGCGAGTTAAGTCCGAGCGTCGAAAGCCCGGGACTTAACTGGCCAACCCTACGTGTGCGTGGAACGAAGTCCACAGAGAATGGTTCACACGTAGGAAGCAAGCTTGCTGAATATTACCGTAAGTATGGAAATTACAATAGTGGCTAACCTACCATTTTTAGATAGCATTAAAACCCATTTTAAACCAATCATATGCTTACCGGAATAAATCAAGTAAAAGCCCCTACATAATACATAATTCAAAACCAATCTTAAAACATACCATATAATTTCCAAAATAATTCAAGGAAACCATCACTCAATCCATGGCTTACAAAAAGGTTAGAATCCTACCGAATACCTACTAGCGTCCTTTCTCTCTTCTGTTCGATAAACCCGGTCGCCGATCGCACACCGCCTGCGATATCCAATACCTTATTACATACACACAATCAGTCCATATTTTAACTATTTCCAAGCCCATTAATCATTTCCAAGTCCATATGAAAGATCGGTCACCATTTAGGTTTTGTGGGTCCCATTTAATCCATTAAACCCCTTTCATTTGTGAATTTAAAACAAATTAGCCTTCCTAGGTTTTATTTAACCATACATAGACTTGATACTTAGAGCCCCTAAGTCCTTGGTCATCTCCCATGGAGTTCTTGAATTTGGCCATTAATTACGGTTATCTTCTCCATGGTTAATGACTCATTCACCCTTGCCCGACTAAGTTCATAATTGATCATAGACTTGGATCCATTCATGACCCATCAACCATGACATAAAAATTATTAAAAATAACCATTTACTTAATCTAATCCCCATTAATAAATCCAAATGCATACACTTTAACCTTTGTCCTTAAAAACGACTTATAATTAAATCATCATTCTTAGGCACATTCTTGGGTCCATAATTGACCCATCACCCATATCACAAGATCACTTACATCAGCCATTTAATTTTAACCTAAAGTCCATTTACTTAAACATATACCTACACATTCGTCTTAGGCCAAAATGATCTACCATTGGTTCATTAACAATCAACCCCTTTTAACTTAACCAAATGCCCATTTTTTTCTTTGGCCTATTTACACATTTGCACCCATCACAAGCCCTTCATGAAGGTTTTAATTTATACATTTAAATCATCATTCTTAATCACATTCAAGTCCATAAACCTAGCCATATTCCCATTACAACTAATAACATTGGGTCCCTTTTGGTCCATCAACACCACCCACATTCCCCATTTATTACTCACATGCATAATACCAAATTTAACCCATAACATGACCTACAAATGGGTCATGGTCTACATATATGACTTAGCTCCATCACAAGTCCCTCCATTGAGAGAATCTAAACCATGCACTTAATTCATCAATTCTTAATCATTATTTGATACATTTAGGGTCCATCAATCTTAGCCATAATTCCTTTTTCTTTTCAACATTAGGTTCATCATTTGGAGTTCATCAACCTTACCAATCTTCCCCACCATTCTTCCATGTTTTTCATTCAAGATCCCTTGTAAAAGAATTACCACATTTAGTCACTTAAAATCCTAACATCATTAATCATCCTTTCATGATACTAACCCTAAAAACTCCATTTAAAATCCCTAATTAAATCACTTAAACACCCACTATGGGGTTCAATCATTCATTCATGCTTCTTAATGCCATAACAACCATTTACATTCCCCGTAAATTTCCTCATTTACAATCCCTTAAAGAAATTACTACATTAACTATTAAAACCCTAAAATTACAACTTATCCTTCCATGATTTTTAAATCTTAAAATTCCATTAAATCTCCAAATTAGCTTACATGTCTTCCATTTTTACAAAACCTAATTAAAATACTCCATCATCTACCATTGTTAAGGCCATCAACATCATGCACTTCTCCCATGCATTTCTTCATTTACCATCCCTTTAAAACAATTTACCAACATTTAATCATTAAACCCTAAAACCATAATTCATCCTTCAAAATTTTAACCCTAACACCCCATTAAAATTTCCTCAATTATTTTTCCTTAACCTAACCCTAATTTACCCATTAGATTTTGTCCACTTTCCATCCTTCAAATTGATGGATTTAAAATCCATGGCATAAAATCATTTGGCCACCATTAAATTTACAAATTGAATCCCAAATCTTAAACCCTAAAAAATCCAAAATTTCTTGTTTAAGAAAATACTTACAATCCGATGCCTCCTCCGACTTTTGCCACTCCCGTCGGCTTCCTTAGCCTCCTTTCTCCTTCCTCTCCTTGTTTGATCGGCTAGGATACTTGATCAATAGTGACAACTTCTAATCTTAGGATCGGCCATAATAGGGTTTGAATTGAGAGAGGGAAAGGAGGAGATGATGAGAAGAAGATGGTAGATCTTGACCTTAGAATGGTGGACCATGCTTGCACCTCTTCTCTTCTTAGCTTTCTTTTCTTCTTTCCTCCATGGTTTCTTTTCTTCTTTCTTCTCCTAGTGTGGGACAGCAATGGGAGTACATGAGAGGGAGAGAGTGAAAGACTTGATAGAAAAGATGGAGAAAATGGGATAAGGCTTATCTTATTTAATTACTTTTACTTACACTTTAGCATTAAAGCTCCCAACCACCCCACATGAGATATTTCTCATGCTTTATGGTGGTGGTTGGAACCCCACCACTAACCAACGTTGGTGCTAAAAAAATAAGATGACTTTTGGTCTTCTTTGACCATTTGACCACCTTTTGTTTATTTTATTTAATTAATCAACTAGATAATTACTTAGGTTTATTTATTTCCTACTGAATTTAATTCCATTAAATTCCCTCTAAGAAATCCACCCATGGTTGACCAAGTCAACCATGGTGGCCGACCCCACCAATTCTTGGTCCACACGCCACCTCACTTGGTGAGGTGGAGGTGGGTCCCATTGGACCATGTCACCTTGGTCAACTCATCACCAACTTAGGTGATTCAAATTTCATTAAGTCCATTCCCACTAGTTGGGCCTACCATTGGGCCCATGGCCCAATTACACTCATCCTTACCCATTTATCTTAGAGTTTACATTATCTTGACCCATTGGGTCCCAAATGGGTATTGGGCACAATTTGACCATCCTTAGCCCAATTGACCACCATTGCCCCTTTAAGTAAACTTAAATCCAATCCATAATCCATTGGGCCCTAGTTGGGCCTTTGTCTAAATTTTGGTCCATTTACCATTTATTCCATCAAATTTCCCATTTCCACCATTAAAATAAATAATAACCACCTATTTATTGATTTAAAAATTTCGGGCCACTACAATACAATCCTCTTTTAAAATTTTCGTCCCGAAAATTCGAGCGAAGTAGGGTTTCAAATCATCTTATACAAAGAGCTCCGGATGAGCGGCACTCATCTCTGACTCCAGTTCCCAGGTGGTTTCCTCATTGGCATTTCGTTCCCACACCACCTTGATCTGCGATGTAGTCTCCGTAACCAACTCCGGTCCAATCAGTGCAGGGCTCACCGGCCTCTGTCCAACACACTGGAGATCTACACGGTCTACCATATAAGGCCTCAAATGGAGCCATCTGGAGGCTTGCCTGGTAACTGTTATTGTAGGAGAACTCCACCCGTGGCAAATGATCCTCCCATCTACCCTTGAAATCTAGTATATATGCTCTCAGTATATCCTCCAATACAAGGACAGTTAGTCCTTTCTTTCCCGTGTCTCTGTAGTCGACAAACAGGGCATACCACTTCAAGAGGGTAGGGACAGTATGTGCAGTTATGCCCAACCTGGTTGTACAACTCGCACATATAATTGGGTTCTATTTCCCCTACCGACTCTTTTATCATCGGAAAGTCTTCCACATCCTCTTCAGGAAGAGATGCTAAATCCTCTTCATCTTTCTCTGGAGGTCCCTCCTGAAAGTCCATGCCAACTTCTATGCTAGAAGCAGACACCAAATCTATGGAACAACTAGGGGTTTCCTTATCCCATAATTCCGTATACTCCCCGTCACTTGACATATCTGTATTCATAGAATACAATAGAACACAAAAATCATCAACAGCAATTTCCAATAAAACCAATCTAGATTTTGGGGAATTTCTTATGTATATCACAATGTATTTTGTTTGGGGAAAGATGCCAAATAAGCACACTTGTTTTTCCTTTGTTTCTGGGGGGAATCTCTAAATTCCTATCATTTGTTGTTCAAATCTGGATATACCGGGGAAATGCATCCTACTTTGCTTAGTTTGATAAATCTATCACTGTTTCATCAATTTGGGGGGGAATTTCGTAAGTATCAAAGTATTGTGTTCTCATTTTCGGGGGAAATACGTCCTATATTGCTACGTTTGATAAATCTAACTTAGGACTGAATTTTTTTCTTCCCTTGCTATCATTCCTTTACGTCAGACGTTGTTCTCAGATTGAATGCTTCCGTTTGAGTCAATCGAAGTAAATTAACCCGACCCCCGTGCAGCGGACTCCGAAGAGTCGGTCGGTTGGGATTCTTAACTGCCAGTGAGACATGCAACCGTCTTAGTCTTATTGGACTAAGTTTATGGGTTGTGTTTGTTATTGTTTCCATGATTTTGTAAAGGGTTTAAAAATATTTCAATGGAGAACCATTTGGTGATGGATAAGTCGGAATACAAGGTTCGGCCAGGTATAGGGCCGAACCCCATAAAATGACAATTGTTTGATATGGTGGCAAAGCTGTAAATAAGGATGATAATGGATAAAGAAAGGTCATGAAAGAAGGTTAAACCAAGGAGGTATGGTTCGGCCATGATGTATGGCCGAACCCTACCAAGACATGTTTAAAGGGGTAAGTATTTAAGAATTGGTTAAATGAAAAAGGAGATTAAATCCTAAGTTGATGATGTTCGGCCATGGGCTTGGCCGAACCCCACATGATGTGGTTGGGTCTTAGATGTGAATGAACATTTAAATGATAGTATGATTTATTTACTGTTACATCACAAGGTGACGGAAGTGAACGGCGGGCAAGTCGTGAGCAAGTGACTCTAAAGAAAGATCGAACACTGAAGTGAATCTTCATTAGGTTTCCTACCTACGTGTAACCACAATTATGATTTGATTGCATCATGTTTTTTATGAGATATGTTGTATTTGATATTATGTTTCAAATATGGTTTTGAATGATGAGATATGTATTTACAAATGACATACATGTACATTGACATCTCATGCATGGCATGGGGTGATGATTATGGGTTACCTTGATTTGAGAGTCCCAATGAAAGAATACTGTGAAACAACTCAATGATGAAGTGTCTTTCCACAGGTAACGAGGATTACTGTGGATTACCTTATCATGTGAGTCCCAATGAAAGAATACTGTGAAACAACTCAATGATGAAGTGTCTTTCCACAGGTAACGAGGATTACTGTGGATTACCTTATCGTGTGAGTCCCAAATGAAAGTTTATTGTGATTTACCTTGACGGTGAGAGTCCCATCAAGTGATGGCTATGTATGTGTGATGGGGTGGGGCTCATTACATTTGCATACATACATAGCATGGTTTTATATGTTTTTGATAATCATGTACTATGATATATATATATATATATATATATATATATATATATATATATATATATATATATATATATATATGCATGTTTTATATGCTAACCATGTGGTAGCCCTGATCGGAAAACCTACTGGGCGCGTTGATCTAACGCCCTAATTCTATCCTTAGAGGAAAATGTAGGAACAAGGAAGGGGAAAGAGAAGACGATGACCAAGAGGGGAGCCAAGCTTAAGAGCTTGATACTGGAATGGATTTATATTTGCTGTTATTTGATACTTTATTATGGACATGTAATAATGTAATTACTTGCTATAGTTTGTTTAGGATATTATCGATGGATGGTTGGTTTATGTTATTTACAAACTGAGACTGGTACTTGCTATCTATTCAACCTAATTCTGCAGTTAGTCTAGTTTATTCCGCTAGTCATTGTTTAGTTCCATGTGTGTATTATCTATCATGGTTTAGTCCATGTACACATGGGTGGCCAGTTAAGGTTCGGACTTTGGGTAGTCCGAACTTAGCTCGCGTCGTGGCGCCTCCTGCTCTTGTTCACTCTATGTTTCTTTCAAAAGAAATTTTTAGACTCTGATTTTCGAAGTGTGAAAAGGGCGGGGCGTTACAACCTGCTGACAAGTTAAGCAACAAGCAACAAATGCTGCTACATCTTTCTTAAGTCCATGCCACCAATAGTGCCTCTTAAGATCATGGTACATCTTGGTACTGCCCGGGTGGATAGAGACTTTGGTTTGGTGTGCTTCAATCAACAACTCTCTTCTGCAATTCTTAGGTACATATGTCCTGCCTCGGAACATAAGACCCTGTCCTGGTCGTAACTCCCACTCCGGTACAACCTCACCGGTAGACATCTTAGCCCAAATCTCCTCCACCTCTGGATTTGTCTGTTGCTCCCGTTCAATCTCGGAGACCATGTTGGATCGTATAATCAGATTATATATGGTCCCATGATTATTGAGGTAGAGTTTAAATTCTCTGATGGTATTCAGTACCTCCCATTCCGTCCTGATCAAGCTGGCTATTGTCGCATGTGACATGCGGCTGAGGGCATCCGCCACTTTGTTCGCCTTGCCAGGATGGTATCGAATGCGAACTCATAATCCGCCAGATATTCCATCCACCTGCGCTATCTCATGTTGAGTTCCTTCTGATCAAATAGGTACTTCAGGCTCTTGTGATCCGAGAACACCTCAAATTTCTCACCATAGAGGTAGTGTCTCCAGCTTTTGAGAGCGAAGACCACTGCTGCTAGTTCTAGATCATGTGTGGGGTAATGGCGTTCATGAACTTTCAACTGTCTTGATCCATACGCCACTGCACAATTACCTTGACTGAGTGTACACCCCAGCCTTTCACCGGAGGCATCAGAGTAAACCTCATAATTTCTGCCTCTTTCCGGCAAGATTAGAATAGGAGCGGTTGTAAGCCTCTCCTTTAGCTCCTCAAACATCTGGTTGCATAGATCTAACCACTCAAATTTGACTCCTTTTTTAGTGAGTCGGGTAAGTAGAACTGCAATCTTGGAAAAGTCCATGATGAATTTCCAGGTGGTAACCGGATAATCCCAGAAGACTGCGGATCTCGGTCACATTCGTCAGCGCTTTCCACTCCTTCACTGCCGCTACTTTAGTCGGGTATACCTTCCTCCGATATAATGTGCCCCAAGAAGTTGACTTCAGATAGCCAAAATTCACACTTGCTGGCTTTGGCATACAATTGGTTCTTCCTCAAGGTGTCTAAGACTATCCGCAGGTGCTCGGCATGTTCCTTCTGACTTTTGTAATAGATTAGAATATCATCAATGAAAACAATCACAAACTGATCCAAGTAAGGACGGAATATCCTATTCATTAGGTACATGAACACAGCCGGTGCGTTTGTAAGTCCAAACGGCATGACCATATATTCATATAAGCCATACCGTGTCCTGAAAGTTGTCTTCTCTATGTCCTCCTCTCTAACTCGAATTTGATGGTATCCGGACATCAGATCAATCTTGGAGAAATGAGAGGAACCCCTAAGTTGATCAAATAGATCGTCAAACCGGGGTAGGAGATATTTATTCCTGACAGGTCAGTTGGTTCAACTTTCTATAATCCACACACATTCGAAGGGTACCGTCTTTCTTCTTCACAAATAACACTGGGGCTCCCCATGCGGATGTACTAGTTCCGAATAAAACCCAGTCTGAGCAGTTCATGAATCTGCTTCTTCAACTCGGTCATCTCAGCTGGTGCCATCCTATAATGGGGTAATGATACTAGGGCGACGCCGGGGTATAACTTGATCTCAAAGTCTATCTCCCTCTTGGGTGGTAAACCAGGGAGCTCTGTTGGGAATACCTCAGGCATAATCTGCTACTACCGCTGGAAGTTCAGTTATTGGTGCCCTATCTAATCTGAGGCTGTTCAAGGCAAGATTGTTCAATTCTTCCTGTAGCCTTCTAGGGATGCCCTGTCTGTCAGCGTGTACCACGTACCGCTTTCCTTCGGGTGACCAAAATATCACCCTACGAAGATGGCAATCAGTAGGGGCCTAATATGTAGCCAACCAGTCCATACCAAACATAACATCATATTCAGCCATATCAATTACTAAATAGTTGAACTCGAATCTGAATCCCGCGAGTTCAGTGTTCAATGCCGTACATATGATTCCTAATGATGTGTCTCCGACGGGGGATAGAATGGTAAGTGATGAGGACAGGTTTTGTACTAATGTGCCCGTAGCAGATATAAATGAATGTGACGCTCCAGAGTCAAATAATGTAACAGCATAGGAACTATCAACTACAGCCATACCTTACATCACCGAACGATCCACTGCTATTGGAGATGGTATGGTGAAAAGTCGTCCAGATCCTGTAGGGTTTTGCGTCCGTCCCGCCTGGTTGTATGTTCTGCCTCCTCACAACTGAGTTGGTCTAGTTGGAGGGCGGAAGGCACCCCTGGAGTTAGAGGGTCGGTTGATCTGTGGACACTCCCTCTTGAAATGGCCTGTTGGCCACATTGATAACATGTGTTCCCATCCCGGGGAACCTGTGTGACTGATGTTGATGGGGAGGGCTGATTGGGGCGAAAGCCCCCTGTAGATCCTGTGGAGGGTGAGGGTCTGCTAGAATTTGGGCGGAACTTCTTGTTGGATTGGAATGCACCCCGCCCACCTTGCCCTCGGCAGCTGTCAAATCGCACTATCTCATTCAATTCTCGTTCTGCGATAGTGGCCCTACTGACCACCCCTGCCAGTGTGGGTTCCTTGAAAATTGTCACCTTGGCTCTGATGTTTGGTCGAAGGGCCCCGTTCAAACTTGCGGGCCCTCCGGTGTTCGGTATCCACCATATAAAATGCATAGATGGATAGAGTGAGGAACTCTCTGTGGTATTCCGCCACAATCATATTGCTTTGCACCAACGATAGGAAGGCTTGAGTCTGGCGTTCACTTTCCTCCTCCGGAAAGTACTGCTCCAGAAAAGTGGCTGAGAACCATTCCCATGTCATGATGGATTCGTTCCGTTTCCAGCACCAAAGCTTGCTGTTTTTCCACAATTTCCCACCAACTACCGGCATCCTCGATCAATTGAGAAGTTGCCAGTAAGATCTTATCAGCGGAACTAGAGATCTGGAGCAAATTCAAGATCTGAGTGATCCTTTTTAACCAATGCTCCGCTCCGACAGCCCCTTCTTTTCCCCTGAAGTAGGGAGGGCGTTGTTGTTGGAAATCTCTAACCATATTCCGTTTGTTGGAGTCGCTGGTGGTCGCGTCCCCATTCAAGTGCTGTTGGAGAACAGAGGTGACCACTGCTTGAACTAACTCCTTTAACTCGGGAGGCACCACCGGTATGTTCACACTTTTTTGTCCCTCCTCTTGACGAGGCGGCTGTACCTCCTATTCCTTACGATGTGGTGGTACCTCCTCTTCTACCCGAGGGTGTTTGCGAGTTCTTCTTTTTGGTGGCATTTCCTAAGTCATTGAAAACATTTATCGACTTAGTTCCTTCATAATGTTGGCGCGTTCACATTTTGGGGAAATTTTTTTTTCCTACGGATCAAATATTTTCTTCAATTTGGGGGAAAGTTATCAAATACTATACTTAGTTTTCGGGGGTTCTCATGTATGGTAAAATGTAGCTTTGTTGGGGAAGTTGCCAAATAAGTACACTTGGTTTTCGTAAAACTCCCTAAATGTCATGCATTTCTTACCAATTTGGGGAAAATTTTCCTAAGTATCAATGTTTATTTCATTTGGGGAAATCGGGGAAATTTTCCTATGTTTGATAAATCCATCAATGTTATAATGATTGTACTTCCCTTGCTATCATTTTCTTACGTCAAATGTGGCTCTCAGATTGAATGTTTCAGTTTGAGTCAATCGAAGTAGATTAACCTGGCCCCCGTGCAGCAGACTCCGAAGAGTCGGTCAGTTGGGATTCTTATCTGTAAGTGAGACGTGAAACCGTCTTAATCATACTTCGAGAGATTCATTCTTCCGATTTCGCTCTGATACCAACTGTAACGCCCGCCTCATTTTCACCGGAATCAGAGTCTATTTTTTTTTTTTTTTTGAAATAAAATTGACAATGGGCGCGGAACGTCACGATTCGAGTTGAGTCCGAGCTTCTAAAGCCCGGCCCTCAACTGGCTTACCCTATGCTTGCGCAGAACGAAGTCCACGAGAATGGTTTACGCGTAGAAAGTAAGCTCATGGAATATAATTATATGCGGAACATTATATTAGAGACTATCCTACCAATTTTAGATAGAAGGGAAGATACATCATTAAATTACTAAAATACCCCTATGTTCATAATTATGTCTCAAAATGATAACGTCCAGAGTATAGTCCAAACCATAGCAAGAAACAGTAATTATTACATGCCGACAAGCTAAGCTACTTAAATTACATCTTTTCCAAAATAAAACTTAAATAAACAAAGTAGCCGTTTTCCCAAGCTCCTATGCTTGGCTCCCGTCGCGTCCACCGTTTCCGCAGTCTCCTGGGTCATCAGCTAGGGTAGAAGTGGGGCGTTAGACAACGCGCCCAGTAGGACTCCGAGTAGGGCTAGCACATGGATTAGTGATAATAGCATACCGATAACAATATAATAAAACCATATGATGAATGCCATGCCATGGGTGCCTATGTCATGTGTCCCACCCATCATCCCTATCATCATAAAATGGCATATCCCCCTTGACGGCAAAGCCTCGTCAAGGTGTCCCGATGTTTGCTTCTCGCCCCGACGGAGCATGGACTCCGGTTATAGCATATCAAGCTATCCCCATGTTTGATTCTCGGTGGCCCGACGGAGCATGGACTCCGGTTATAGCGCCTCAGGCTATCCCCATGTTTGTTTCTCGGTCGCCCCGATGGAGCATGGACTCCGGTTTCATTATTTTCCCGTCCATGCCATGCATGAGATGTAAATGCATTATGCTATGTAGTATATATATAATTCATATCCTTACTATAAAATCCATCGCATTGGAATATAATCCATAGCCTTAATAATATCATCCATAGCATTAAAATATTATCCATAGCATTTAAAATACCATCCATAGCATTAAAGTATAATCCATAGCATTTAAAACCCATCTTAAAATAAATCATATAATTACAGAAATAAAACGAGGAAACCATCACATACACATAATCCACGGCTTACAAAAGGAATCCTACCAAATACCGATAACGTCCCTTTCCGTTTTCATTCGATAATTCCTGTCGCCGATCGCGTACCGTTTGCGATGTGCCAATAGCTTATTATACATTTTCCAAGTTAGTCCATATTTTATCCATGATTAAGTCCCTAACTGATCATAAACCTAGATCCATTAATGCTCCCTAGCCATGTTACAAGATTATCATAAATCAGCCCTCAACTTAGCCTTATTTTTCCATTGTTTTAACATATACATAATTCCAAATTTTGCCCATTTAAACATTCTAATTTTGTGAGCGTAAGGGCAGCAACCCTAAGCTTCATTTAAACATTCATAATATCATCTTAATGCATCCAAGTTCATGTCCAACCTACATGGGGTTCGGCCATGTACCATGGCCGAACCCATGGTTCTTCATTGTGGCCAATAATTACAGGTTTTGCCGCTATATTTCCATGGTTTAATATCTCCTCCATCCATGTACATTTTTGTCCATAATTCATCCACATACTTAGCCCCATTAATGATTCATTGATCATGACCTAACATCCCTAAAATCAGCCACTTAATTTAATTAAATTTGCAATCATCTAATCCCATACATAATTCATTATTTGGCCCATAACATGACCTACAAATGGTCATGGGTTCGGCCATACACCATGGTCGAACCCATGATGCCTATTTTCCATTTTTCTTGGGTCCATTTTACCTCAGTTGGTCCAACCATAAATGAATTTAAATCATACATTTAAATCACCCTTTTATAACCATCATGAGATATACTTTGGTCCATTTAATTTCCATAACATCAAAATTCCAATTTTTTCCATTATTAAAATAAATAAATGCCATATATATGTTGATTTAAAAATTTGGGCTATTACAATCTTTAAATTCCTGTTGTTTGTTTCTCAATGTGGGGATATCGGGGAAGTGTATCCTACTTTGCTATGTTTGATATATCCACTTATGATGACTGCACTTACTTTGCTATCTTTCATTGTTGTCCTCAGATTGATTGTTCAGTCTGAGTCTATCGAAGTAAATTAATCCGGCCCCCAGTCAGTGGACTCCGAAGAGTCTGTCAGTTGGGATTCTTATCTGTCAGTGAGACATGAAACCGTCTTAATCTTACTTCGATGATTCAACTTCCCGTTTCGCTCTAATACCTGTAACGCCCCACCCTATTTCTATCCTTAGTGGATGACGCAGGAAAGGGAAAGGCAAAGGCCGAGGATCGTGAAGAAAGCCAAGCATAGAAGCTTGGGTGTTGGAATGGAGTTTATTTATTGACGTTTTGAATACATTTTATGGACATGTAATAATGTAGATAACTGCTACGGTTTGATTTTAGTTTGAATGAATGTTTAGTTTAAAGTAATCATGACTTGTACTTTGCTATCTAAACAGTTTAGTTCCGCATATTTGACTTATTCCGCAATTAGTTATGTATATTCCACAAGTTTTACTTAGTTCTATGTGTGGTTTGGTTTTCATGGACTTGGTCCATGCACACAAAGGTTTGGCCAATTAAGGGTCGACTTTGAATATCCGGACTTAGCTCGCGTCGTGACGTCTCCCCGCTCTCTTCCACTTTACTGGTTTATGAAAAAAAAATTGAGACTCTGATTTTCAGAAGGGTGGAAAAGGGCGGGGCGTTACATTACCAAGGTGTGTCACCAAAGGACACCACCTTTGAGTAACTCTCATTAACCAAGGAAGGTTAGAACTTTACATCACTCTCTCCCTCTCCTTTCCTTGGCCATCCCTACCTCACAAGACAAGGAAAAATTGTGGTGTTCTCATCTCACTCTCTCCCTCTCTTAGCCGACAAGCACCCTAAGGAAAAGAAGATCAAACACTTTGAGAATTCTATCTCATTTTCTCCCTCTCTCAAGGCCGGTTCTCCTCTCAAAGACCAAGAAGGATTTGGAGCATTGTTCTAAGCTTCTCTCTCAATCCATATCACCTGGCTGAATTATTCCAAGGGGTTTGCAGCAAGGTTAGTCTCGGCCAAAGGAACAAGAAAGGAGAAGGAGAGGCTAAGGAAGGAAAGGAACAAGCCTGACCAAAGGACAAATTGGAGGAGTCACAGAAACGGTAGGTTTTTCTTGATGGATTGTATTTAAAATAAGAACCATAGGGTTCGGCCAAGGGTGTGGCCGAACCCCATGGAGGAAAATTAAGGAATGTATGATTATTTTTAAGAGGAGCAGATGAATCATAGGGTTCGGCCATATGTATGGCCGAATCCCATGAAAAGACTTGGTTATTTTTATGGGTCTTTGAGAGATAAAAACCATACAACTGTTATGAAAGTTTTAAAGGTGTTTTAAATGGAGATAAGGTTAAGGTTATGGGTCGGCCATTGCATGGCTGAACCATAATGTTATTAGGGCTAAGATGCTGAGCATAAACTATATATAATTATTTGGATGTTTGAAACAAGAAAAACTATGGAGTATTGTGATATTCTAAAGGAATGTAAAATGGACCAAAATGATGTAGGAAGGACCCAAGGATGAACCTGTAATAGCCAGAATTTTTAAATCAATGAATATGTGGATATTATTTATTTTAATGATGGAAATTGAGAATTTTAATGAATAAATGTTAAGTGGATCAAAATATGGACAATGGACCAATTATGGCCCAATTGAACCATGGATTGGATGAAATTCATTTAATGGGTCAATAATGATAAATTGGGTCAAGAATGGTCAAATTGGGTCAAATACCCATTTGGGACCCAATGGATCAAGATAGTTAAGCTCTAAGATAAATGGATAAGGGTGAACTTAATTGGGCCATGGGCCCAATGGTGATCCAATAAGAGGAATGAATTTAATTAAATTTAAATCACCTAAGTTGGTGATGAATAGACCAAGGTGACATGGTCCAATGGGACCCACCTCCACCTCACCAAGTGAGGTGGCGTGTGGACCAAGGATTGGTGGGGCCGGCCACCATGATTGAATTGGTCAACCATGGGTGGATGTATGAAGGAGCCTAAGCAAATGTAATTAAGTTAAATGGAAATTAATTAACCTAATGATCTAATTATTAATTAATTAAACTAAACAAATGAGGGTCATATGGTCAAAGAGGTGGAAGACTAAAACATCTCATTCCAAGCTCAAACATGTTGGACTTGGGTGGTGGTCATCTCAACCACCACCATAAAGCAAGATAAATATCTCATGTGGGGTGGTTGGGAGACTTAATGTTAAATGTAAATTAAGTAACCAAAGAGATAAGACAACTTTTCATCTTATCCCATCCTTATTTCACTCTCTCCATCTCTTCAATTCAAAAACGGTCCCACACCCAAGGGAAAAAGCAGACTAAGGAAGAAGAAGGAGAAGAGCTTAGGGAGAGGAAGAAAAGCCCAAGTGTTGGCCCACCACCTCAAGGTAAAAACCTTGAGACACCTTTCTCATCTCCATTCTTCCCCTCTCTCTTTCAAATCTAACATTACCTTGACCGAACCCAAGCCTTGAGGTTTTCACCATGGATCAAACATCTTAGCCGATCAAACAAGGAGAGGAAGAAGAAAGGAGGCCAAGGAGTCCAACGGGAGCTAAGAAAGTCGGAGGAGACGACGGATTGTGAGTATTTTCTAAAACAAGAGATTTGGATTTTTAGGTTTAAGATTTGGGATCCATTTTTGTTAAAGTTGATGGTGGCCAAATGATCATAGGCCTTGGATCTAAATCGATCAAATGGAAGGATGGAAAGATGGGCCAACCCTAAATGGGTAAATTAGGGTTAAGAAAAAAAAAGTAAATGGATTAAGGATATAATGTATTTAGATTATTTAAATATGGAATTATGTAAATTTGGAAGGAAGTTATGGGCCATAGGGTTCGGCCATGTAGTATGGCCGAACCCCATGATAAATGGTTGATGAATTTAATTAGGGTTTTAAGGTTTAAAGCCATGGAGAATGATTATGATTTTTAGGGTTATAAATGATTAAATGTTGGAAAATTTAAAGGGGTTTAAATGAGGAAAAATCATGGAGTGTGTGAATGATTTTTGTGGCCTCAAGAGGCACAGAAAATGATGGATCATGAACCATGGATTCGGCCATGGTGTATGGCCAAATGCTATGGTGATCAAATGGTGGATTTAATGGTTATGAATTATGGAAAAATAAATGGGGAATGTTGGTGGTGTTGATGAACCAATGTGAACCTAATGTTGATAGTGGGATGGGAATGTGGTTAAGTTAATGGACTGAAATGTGATTAAAGAATGATTAATCAAATGTATGGTTTAGGTTCTCTCAATGGAGGGACTTATGATGAATCTAATGTGTAACCAAAGACCAAGGAAAATGGGGATTTGGTTAAGTTAAAAGAGGCTGATTTTTAATGAACCCAATGGTAGATCATTTTTGGCCTAAGACTAATGTGTATGTTTAAATGAATGGAGTTTAGGTTAAATTAAATGGCTGATGTAAATGATCTTGTAATATGGGTGATGGGTCAATTATGGACCCAAGGTGTGGCTAAGAATGATGATTTGATTATAAATCATTTTTGGGCTAAGAAAGGGTTTATGTATATGGATAATTAATGTGGATTAAGTTAAGAAAAAAAGGGTTGTTTTAATGATATTATGGCATGATTAAATGGGTCACTAATGGACTAGTTATTAATGATTTTGAAGGTTGTGAATGAAAGAATAATAGTAATTTTTTAAAGGGGTTTTTAAATGAGGGAATCCATGGATGAAGGTTAATGTTTTATGGTCTTAAATGTCACCAATGAATGATGAACCCTTGACCCATTTTTATGAGCCACTTGATGGGCTAGGTATAGGGTTATGAGTATGTTTACATGGATGGAGATTAGGTCAATTAAATGGTTGATTTCTAATGTGGTTGTGTCATGGTTAATGAGACATCAAGGGACCCATTTTGTGAACTAATTGATGGACTAAGGTTAAGGTACATGCGAATGGATTAATTAATGGGGATTAGAAAATCAAGTGGCTAATTTGTGATGATGATATGGCTAAGGAGTCATTAAGGGATCCAAGTCTATGGATCAATTGATGGGTTAAGTATGGGGTTATATATTGTGTTGAATGAATAAAGGTTAAGTAAATTAAATGGCTGATTTCAATGATCTTATGACATGGTTGAGGGGTCATTAACGAACCTAAGTTATGGAACATTAATGGATCCAGTGTATGGATCAATTATGAATAAAGATATACATGGATTAAGTGAATGAGTAACCATGGAAGGGTAGTGGCAAAACCGTAAATATTGGCAAAAATGAAGAAACCCATGGGAGATGATCATGGACTAAGGGACTCTAAGTAATAACTTTATATGTGATTAATAAAGGCTAGGGTGACTGATTTTTGGACTCATATAATTAAAATATTTAATGGATTAAACGGAACTCACAAAACTACATAGTGAGGTTCGGCCATGGTGTATGGCCGAACCCCACTAAGGTATGATTAATGGACTTAGTAATGGTTAAAAACATGGACTAATTGATAATGTATAATAAGGTACCGAACATCGCAAGCGGTACGTGATCGGTGATCGGATCATCGGACTGAAGCGAAAAAGGACGCTAGTCAGTATTGTAATGACCCTGAATTTGTGAATCAGTATATCTGTGGTCATTATTTATTTTAATGATGGAAATTGAGAATTTTAGTGGAATAAATGTTAAGTGAATCAAAATTTGGGCAAAGGCCCAAGTATGGTCCAATGGACCATGGGTTGGATGGAATTCATTTAATTGGTCAATAATGGTTGATGTAATGGCCCGGAAGTTGTAAAGTAATATATATGTGTTATTATTTATTCTTTTATGGTGGAAATTGGAAATTGGATGGAATAGATAGTAAATGGATCAAAATGTGGACAAAGGCCCAACTAGGACCCAATGGGTTATGTATTGGATTTAATTTATCTTAATGGTCAATGATGGTCAAATTGGGCCAAGGATAGACAAATTGGGCCCAATACCCATTTGGGACTTAATGGGTCAAAATAATGCAAACTCTAAGGAAAATGGATAGGAGAGAACTTAATTGGGCCATGGGCCCAATGGTGATCCAATAAGGGAAGTGGGTTGAATTGATTTTTAATCACCTAAGTTAGTATTAATTAGGCCTAAGTGACATGGCCAATTGGGACCCACCTCCACCTCATCAAATGAGGTCGCATGTGGACCAATGATTGGTGGGGCCGGCCACCATGATTGACTTGGTCAACCATGGGTGGAATAATGGGAATTAGGTTAAATAAAAATGAATTAACCTAAGTTAATTATAAAATTAATTAAATACTTAAATTAATAAGTTGGTGGCTACATGGGGTTAGATTGGTCAAATGGAGACCAAGCTACCCCACCACAAAATGTTAAAAACGTTGGGCTTGGGTGGTGTTTTGGATAACCACCACCATAAAGCAAATAAAATATCTTAAGGTTGGTGGGATCATTAAATTAAAGTGAAAAATGGAGATAAGTCTTATTGGTTATCTCATTCTCATCTTTTCTTCACAAACTCCATCCCTCCCATTCTCCATTGCCGTCCCATGCTCTAAGGAAGGAGAGGAAGAGAGTTAAGGAGAATAGAAGAGAAGGAGAGAAGAAAGAAGTGGAAATTTGAGGGAAATCACTCTAAGGTTAGGGTTTAACATCTCTCCTCTCATGATTTTTCTCTCTCTCTCTCTCACACAAACCCTACTATGGCTGATTCTAGGGTTGGGTATTGCCACCATTAATCAAGAGTCTTGACCTATCAAAGATCAAGAGGAAGGAGAGAGGAGGCTAAGGAGACCGACGGGAGCGGCGGAAATCGGAGGAGACGTCGGATAGTGAGTATTTCTTAAATAAAAGAATTTTGGATTTTAGGGTTTAAGAAATGGAAATTATTTTTGTGAAATTAATGGTGGATAGGTGATTTTATACTATGGAATTTAGATGCATTAAATGGAAGGGTGGAAGATGGAGAAAACCCCAATGGGTGAATTAGGGTTAGGGTAAGAAATTGGAGAAATATATTGTGTGCATTGTGTGATTGATTAAATTGAACATGGAATTGGGTACTTGGAAATAAGAATCATGGGCCATAGGGTTCGGCCATATAGTATGGCCGAACCCCATGGTGGGTGAATTGGTGGTTGGTTTAAATTACTTAGGGTTTTAAGAATGGAAAGCAATGTGGGTTCTTGATTAATGAATTAGGGCTTTAATGAATGCATGGGGGTAATGTTTTAAATGGTTGTATGATGAAAAATGCAATGGAATGGTGATTTAAAATGCATGATGTAAACCTCTCTTGGGAAGACTTGTGATAGATCTAAAATGTGTTAAAAGATCCAAGCAAAATGGGGAATAAGACATCATGGGTTCGGCCATGGTATGTGGCCGAACCCATGACCCATTTTGTAGGTCATTGTATGAGCTAAGGTTGGTTCCATGTTTGTGATCAGATGATGGACATTTGATCAATTTAGGTGGCTGATTTTGTTTCATGTTGGGTCATGGTTAGTGAATCTTTAATGGATTTAAGTTATGGATAAATTTAGACTTAAAATATACATGGATGGGTGAATGATTAAACATGGAAGAGAGAATGGCAAAATGGTAATTATTAGCCACATTGAAGAACCGCGGGTTCGGCCATGGATGTGAGTTGGACATGAAAATGGGTGCATAAAGATGACCTTGTGAATGATTAAACTAAGCTTGGGGTTGATGCATTTTAGTCTCACAAATGAGAATGCTAAGGGGCTAAAATTTGGAAATATGATGTGTTTAAATCAATAGAAATGAGGCTAAGTTAAGGGTTGATTTTTTTAATGATCTTGTAACATGGTTAGGGATCATTAATGGACTTAGGTTGTGGATCAATTTTGGGCTTAAATAGGCATGAATGAATGTGTAATTGGTTATGTAAAGGGGTAGTGGCACAAATGGTAATTATTGGCTAAAATGAAGAAACCACTAAAATATGGTTTATGGGCTTGGAAATGGGACAATATGGACTAATTTGGTAATTTAATAAGGTGTCGGATAGCGCGAGTGGTACGCGAGTCGGTAGCCGGATTGTCGGACGAATACGGAAAAAGGACGCGAATCGGTAATCGGTAGGATTCTAACCTTTTTGTAAGCCATGGATAGAGTGATGGTTTCTTTAAATTACTTTGAAAATTATATGGTTTGGTTAAGATTGCTTTTGAATTATGTATTATGTAGGGGCTTTCATTTGATTTATTCTGGTAAGTATATGATTGGTTTATAAATGGTTTTAAAGCTATGATGTGATCATTGAGGCTTTTCTTGATTTTCTTTTATAATCAAGTTATATGTATTATTGATGGGATTTTTAAATGTCATGGTTTGTTATTTTATTCATTACATGGCATATGACATCTACATCTCATGCATGGCATGGGAGGAATATGACAGGGGAAGGATGAAATGAACCCAGAGTCCATGCTCCGTCGGGGCGACCGATAAACAGACATGGAGGTATTTTAATGTATTTGATTTATCAGGGATGTTGTATGTAATTATGATACCTTGATGATGGTTCTTCCATCAAGGGGGATGATTTGTGATTGGTTATATCAGGACGAGGTTTTACCGTCCAGGGGGATGATTTGTGATTGGTTATATCTGGACGAGGTTTTACCATCCAGGGGGATGATTGGGGATTGTGTATATTTTGACGAGGCCGTGCCGTCAAGAGGGATATGATATTATATGGTTTGGATGATGGGTGGGATGCATAACATAGACACCCATGACATGGCATTTACTTTATAGTTTCATTATATGATGGTTTATCAGCTTGCATTGGGTTATTATCTGTATGTTGTTATTACTAATCCATGTGCTAGCCCTACTCGGAGTCCTACTGGGCGCGTTGTCTAACGCCCTACTTCTACCCTAGCTGATGACACAGGAGGTGGCGAAGCGGGAGGAAGAGACGGGAGCCAAGCTAAGGAGCTTGGAAAGGCGTGCTAGATAGTTACTAATGTTTATTTCAGATAATGTAATTTGCAATAGTTTAGCTTGTTGGAAATGTAATAAATTAGATTACTTGCTATGTTTTGGGATTATATTATGGACATTATGATTTTGATGTATTGTAGTAATTTTAAATGGATGTTATCTTCCCTGCGATCTCAAATTTGTAGGATAGTCCTTATTGTTAGTTCCGCATATAGTTGTATTATTCCTTGATGTTGCTGTCTACGTGTGAACTGTTCTCCATGGACTTCGTGCCACGCACACGTAGGGTTGGCCAGTTAAGGGCCGGGCTTTAGAAGCTCGGACTTAACTCGCGTCGTGATGTCCGCGCCCTGTCGGAGACACGTCTTTGGGACTCATATGCACGGCCATAAATACAGAACTCGCTGGACTCAGATTTGAGTTCAATTATCTGGTACTCGACATGACTGAGTACGATATTATATTTGGCATGGACTGGTTGGCTGGTTATGAAGCCAATATTGATTGTTATCGGCGAAGAGTGACATTTTGGTCACCCGAGGGAAAGCAGTATATAGTTCGTGCCCACAAGCAAAGCAGACTGCAGGAAGGGTTGCATCATTTGGTGTTGAACAATATTGTCATCAACAAAGCACCAGTCACTGAACTTCCAGCAATTGTGAAAGAATTTGTTGATGTCTTTCCAAAAGAACTCCCTGGTATACCGCCTATGAGGGAGCTCAATTTTGAGATCAAGCTGTATCCTGGTACCTCACCAGTGTCTCTACCCCATTATCGGATGGCACCAGCAGAAATGTCCGAGTTGAAGAAGCAGCTTGATGAGTTACTCAGACTGGGTTGCATTCGGAACAACACATCATCATGGGGAGCTCTAGTGTTGTTCGTGAAAAAGAAGGATGGTTCACTCAGAATGTGTGTGGACTACCGGAAGTTGAATCAGCTAACTGTCCGGAACAAGTATCCTCTACCCAGGATCGATGATTTATTCGATCAGTTGAGGGGATCCAGTCATTTTTCCAAGATTGACCTGATGTCCGGTTATCATCAAATCCGGGTCAGGGAGGAAGATATCGAGAAAACAGCTTTCAGAACACGGTATGGACTATTTGAATTTGTAGTCATGCCATTTGGGCTTACCAACGCACCGGCTGTGTTCATGGACTTAATGAACAGAATATTCCGTCCATATCTGGATCGGTTTGTTATAGTGTTCATTGACGTTATCCTGATCTATTCCAAGAGTCAGGAGGATCATGCTGAGCATCTTCGAATAGTATTGAATACCTTGAGACAGAACCAGTTGTATGCCAAAGCAAGCAAATGCGAATTTTGGCTACCTGAAGTCAAATTCTTAGGGCATGTTATAACAGCAGATGGTATAGCCGTTGATCCGGCTAAGGTGGCAGCAGTAAGTGAGTGGAAAGCACCAAAAAATGTCACTGAAATCCGTAGCTTTCTGGGTTTGGCTAGATATTATAGGAAGTTCATCATGGATTTCTCTAAAATAGCATCTCCATTGACTCGACTCACGCAGAAAGGAGTCAAATATGAATGGTCAGAGTTGTACAATCAGAGATTTGAGGAGCTGAAAGAGAGACTTACAACTGCTCCTATTTTAGTTTTGCCGGAAAGAGGCAAAGGTTATGAAGTACAATGTGATGCATCAGGAGAGGGGTTGGGATGTTCACTCATGCAACGTGATCGGGTGGTGGCATATGGTTCAAGACAACTAAAGATACATGAACGCCTCTACCCCACACATGATCTGGAATTAGCTGCGGTGGTCTTCGCTCTCAAAAGCTGGAGACACTATCTATATGGTGAGAAGTTTGAAGTATTTTCAGATCACAAGAGTTTGAAGTATTTATTTGATCAGAAGAGCTCAACCTGAGGCAATGCAGATGGATGGAATATCTGGCGGACTATGAATTTGCGCTCCGATATCATCCGGGAAAGGCCAACAAAGTGGCGGATGCTCTCAGCCGCATGTCTCATGCATCAGTGGCATGTTTGGTCAGGACTGAATGGGAGATGTTGAATTCCATTCGTGAGTTTAATCTATACATCACAAACCATGGGAGTATGTATAATTTGATCATACGATCCAACATGGTTACAAAGATTGAACAGGAGCAGCGAACAGATCCGGAAATGGCAGAGACATGGGCCAAGATGTCTATTGGCGAGGTTGTACCGGATTGGGAATTACGACCAGGACAGGGTCTTATGTTCCGGGATAGAATTTATGTGCCAAGAAGCTGCAGAAAAGAATTACTGATAGAGGCACATCAGAGCAAGCTGTCCATTCATCCGGGTAGCACAAAAATGTATCATGACTTAAAAAGACATTATTGGTGGCATGGACTCAAGAAGGATGTTGCAGAGTACGTGGCTCATTGTTTAACTTGTCAGCAAGTTAAGACGGAACATCAGAAGCCACCAGGGTTACTCAAACCCTTAGCAGTGCCGGAATGGAAATGGGAGCACATTTCCATGGACTTTGTGACGGGGTTGCCGAGGTCCTCGAAGGGCAATGACGCAATATGGGTTGTGGTAGACCAACTGACCAAGTCCGCGCATTTTATTCCTATCAAGATGACGGATTCATCAGAGACATTGGGTCGGAGATATATCAAAGACATCATCAGATTACATGGTATCCCACAGACTATAGTGTCTGATAGAGATGGCCGATTCACCGGCAGGGTATGGCAGAGCATGCAGTCGGCCATGGGAACCGATCTACTTATTAGCACAGCATTCCATCCACAGACCGATGGACAATCGGAAAGAACAATACAAACGTTGGAGGACATGTTGAGGGCGTGCATGCTAGACTTCAAAGGTGGATGGGAGGATCATTTGCCATTGGTGGAGTTTTCTTATAACAATAGCTACCAAGCAAGCCTCCAGATGGCACCATTCGAAGCTTTGTATGGTAGACCATGCAGGTCACCAGTGTGCTGGACCGAGGTCGGCGAACCTGCACTGATAGGACCCGAGTTGGTTGCTAGAAACTACTGCACAGATCCAGTTGATACGTCAACATTTGTTGACCGCACAGAGTCGGCAAAAGAGCTATGCTGATAAAAGGAGGAGGTTTCTCGAATTTGAAGTAGGAGACATGGTATTCTTGAAGGTCTCGCCACGAAAAGGGCACATGAGATTTGGGAAGAAAGGAAAATTGTCGCCAAGATATGTGGGACCGTTTTCAATTATCAGAAGGATGGGAGATGTAGCCTATCAGTTGGCACTTTCTTCGCAATTGGCGTCTCTACATGATGTATTCCATGTGTCGATGCTGAGGAAGTACAACCCTGATCCGTCTCATGTTTTGAATGTGCAAGATATAGATGTGCAAAGCGACGTCACTTATGTCGAGAAGCCGGTCAGAATATTGGAGAGTGAGCAAAGGGTGTTGCGTAACCGAGCGATTCAGTTCGTCAAGGTGGTATGGGATCGACATGGTGTTGACGAAGCCACTTGGGAATTGGAATCGGAGATGAGAACATCTCACCCTGAATTGTTTGTATGATTTACATTGAAATCCTACTTCGTTCGATTTTCGGGACGAAAATTATAAAAGGAGTATTGTATTGTAACACCCTGGAATTTCAAAGTTATCATTTTATATGAAATTATTCATATTTATGGAATTGCCATTGTGATAAAGTTGATTTGAATTTAAATGGGTCAATGGCTCAATCAAGACCCAAAGGATGGAAGTTTGTTTACAAAACAAATAAATGTTTAAGATATACTTAAACGGGTCAAAAATCATATTTGGGTCAAATTTTGTGAAATGGGTCAAAATGGCCAAATTGGACTCAATGGGTCGTAGTTGACATATTTGACTATTTGGTGAGCTCAAAGCTCAATTGGGTTAAGATGAGTTAAATGTTTAAGTGGGTTGAGTTGAAATAAATGTTGGAGTGAGTTGAGTGGAATTTATTAGTTGACTTACATTAAATGAATAAGATGAGTTGAGGGAGTTAAATTTATTGAAAATGAGTGAAGTGTGTGAATGAGAGGGAAGTGTTTAATTCCAAATTTTGAGCAAGGAAAAACGTTGGTGCATGGGAGGCATTACCATGCATGTAACTCTCATTTATGTGATGAATAAAATGGGAGTTACATTTTGGATGGGAGTTACATTTTGAAGTTACATGGGATGCATAGGGACGTTGGATGCATGAGAACATTGCATGCATGTAACGGCTACAATGGAGTTAGTGGGATGGCTGTTTTGAGAATTACAAATGCAAGGATAATGAGAGATCAATAAAGAAGAGAATGCAAATAATCACAAAGATATACATGGAAGACGTTGGAGGTGGGAGTGTGATTTCAAATGCAAAGTATTTACACGTTGGAAATGGTTAGAGTACATTGGTTGGGTCTTCAAAAGACAGCCAATACATGGAATGATGGTTCATGCATGTAACTCCAAGGTTGGAGAATAAAATGGGTAGCTGATTGGAGGAGTTACACACAATAGATTATGGCATTCCAAATTCAAATTAGATACTAAACCAATGGGAGTTACAAAGTGTGTTCACACTTGGAGGAGGGGAGTTTTATTCCCATGATAGAACTCCCACATGGGACATTGATGAGGGCTGAATGGAGCTGCTGTTTGTGGAGTTACACATGGGAATGGTGGCTGTTACATAGGCCAAAACATAGAGGCAAACAATAGAGAACGGTGCAGCACATGGGAGTTACATTTCAAAATGAAACTCCCATGTGAGACCCTAAGGAAAGGGGAGGTTACACTAGTCCAACCACAAGGGACGTTGGTTGCTTGGGGTGTTTCATTTCATAGATGAAACCCCCAAGTAACATAAAGAACCTTGATTGAAGAGAGGGAGTTACACAAGGATTAACCTTGGGCTGTTTTTGGTCAAACAAAGGATTTTCATTTTACTCTCTCTATCTCTCTATCTCCCTTGGACTGTTATCATCTCTCTAAGATCAAGAACAGCAGCTGGTTATTGATATGAAATCAGTCCTTGATTGATTTATTTCACCAAGACAAAAGCATACCTTGAGCAAAAGTGTTGGCATCAAGGTGTTCCATCCAAAGTCAAAAATCCTATCTCTTTCTCTCTTTGCCGTTTTCTACCAAGAGCAGCAGCTGGTTGTTTAATCAGTCCCTGACCATCAAGGAATCAAGAAGAAGGAGAGGCTAAGAAAGGGAAAGGAACAAGCCAGAGGGAAGATCAATTGGAGGAGTCGCGGAAACGGTAGGTTTTTCGATAAACAATTTTTAAATCATGATCCGGCCATTGGATGACCGAATCTAACAAAGGTTAGAAATTGGTTGGAAGTGCATGATTAAGATAAAAAATGGATTATAGGGTTCGGCCATATGGGATGGCCGAACCCCATGAAAAGATTGGGTTAAATTGGATGGTCTTTTGAACCAAAATCATGGGCTGTTTTTGGATGCAAAAATTAGATTGATTACATGCCTTGAAAAGTTTTAAAATTATGGTTTTAAGTGTTGTGTGTTGGGCTATGGATTGGCCGAACACATCAAGGAAATTAATCTAGATTATGATGCTTAAATGACAAAATTATGGACCATAGGGTTCGGTCCCATTGGATGGCCGAACCCCATGGAAAAATTTGGTGATTCTTAATGGACTTTGAGGGATAAAATCCATATTAGTTAATGAAGATTTTGAAGAATTTAAAATAAAGATAAGCTTACTGTTTTTAGGTAACTATGGCTTGGCTGAACCATACTAATGCTATGGTTAAATTATGGATTAAAACCATGGACAAAGGTTGGAATAATTACACCAAGAGAACCATAGGGTTCGGCCATATGTATGGCCGAACCCCATGGACTGTTTTGTGGATTTTGGATTGAGTTTTACAAAATAGAAATCATACAAGGTGATGGACTTATACAGTTAGCCTATGTCCAAATGAGACCCAAAAACATGTTTAGAAGACCAAAACATGGACATAGGGTTCGGCCACCTTGGATGGCCGAACCCCATGTAAGTAATTGGTTGTTTGGTTTGGCTTTCAAGAAGATGGAAATCACACCAATTATGGACTTAGTATTAAGGTGATGATGGAATATAGGATTAAAATTTTTAGGGTGAGGTTCGGCCATGTTATGTGGCCGAACCCCACCAATTGTCATGTGATGGACTTGATGGTTCATTCATAACAAATTTGGGCAAAATGAGACGTATGATTGAAAGGTTTATATGACTAAAATAAATGGTGAGGTTCAGCCATATTGAATGGCCGAACCCCACAAAGGTGGCTGGTTGATGGACTTTGTTGTATAAGGAAAAAAATTAGGCAAAGGATAGTATGATGGCATTATTGTAAATAAGGATGAAAAGATGAAATGATCAAAAGAATGGACTTATGAACCAAAACCTAAGGTGGTAAGATTCGGCCATGTAGTATGGCCGAACCCTACCAAGTGTCATTTGAAAAGTTTGGGATACTTAGATGGTATTAAGTAAATAAAAGATTTGTCAAGGTTTAAATGGGTGAGGTTCGGCCATGGGGTATGGCCGAACCCCACAAAGTGGATTTTTGGGATTTAAATCAAATTAGAATCATATGGTCAAATGATTAACTTGCTGCCATGTACATAGGGTATTCGGATTTCTAGAACGGTGTTCAAAGCCGTGATCGGGAGACGGTCCAAAGGAAGGGTCGAACAAAGTAAACTATTGTAGGTTTCCTACCTTTGTTGTAACCACTATTTATTATGCTGTTTTATGTTGATTTTGATATCTTATATGATTGTAAAGTTATGTTTAAAATGACATGTTTGCATAGACATCTCATGCATGGCATGGGATGATGGTGTTGTAACCGGAGGCCACACTCCGTCGGGACGTCCGAAAGACCACTGTGGGGTACCCTGATGATGAGAATCCCATCAGGAGGAATCCGGAGGCCACACTCCGTCGGGGCGTCCGAAAGACCACTGTGGGTTACCTTGACGATGAGAATCCCGTCAAGTGATGGCTATGTTGAATGGTGATGGGTGGGACTCATTACATGTTCATTTCATACATAGCATGTTTTATGGAATTTTGACACACATGTATTATTATTATATTATTTGCATGTTTTTGACTAACCATGTGGTAGCCCTATTCGGAAACACTACTGGGCGCGTTAATCTAACGCCCTATCTATATCCTTAGTGGATGATGCAGGGAAAAGGGAAGAACGTGGATCGAGAAGAGGACCAAGTACGGAAACTTGGGCTGTTTGAATGATTGGAATGGATTTTGAATGGACTATTTTATGGACTTGATATTTGTTATATTTGGACAATGTAATTTGGTAATTAGTTATGTTGGCTTGTAATAAGTAGTTAAGATAGATGCTATGGTTTGTTTTATGTTGGATGTTTTGATTAAACGAGTAGTTAAGATTGATTAGTAATTTTGGAAAATAAGTTATGTACTTTGCTATCTAAGAATGGAAAATTGGATTAGTCATAGGTTCTATTATAACCTCAGTTAGATTTAGACTAAGTTAATACCGCAAGTTATATATATACCATGTGCGGATCAGTTTTATGGACTTAGTTCATACGCACATGGGCTTGGCCAGTTAAGGGTCGGATTTAGAGATCCGAACTTAACTACCGTCGTGACACTTCGCCCCGATCACATGATTATAAAAAAAAATAATAATAATAACTCTGAAAATTAGAGTGAAAAGGGCCGGGGTGTTACAGTCCAGGGGGAATGATTTGTGATTGTTTATATCTTAACGAGGTTTTGCCGTCAAGGCGGATATGAAAGCATGATGGTATGGATGATGGGTGGGATTCATAACACAGACACCCATGGCATAACATTCATTTTATGGTTTTTCATTATAATATTGTCTATATGCTTTGTTATCACTAATCCATGTGTTAGCCCTATTCGGAGTCCTACTGGGCTCGTTGTCTAACGCCCTACTTCTACCCTACCTGATGACGCAGGAGATGGCGCAGCGGAAGGGCGCGACGGAAGCCAAGCTTAAGAGCATGGGGAGGCGGCTACTTAATTTATTTAAATTTGTTTTGGAAATGTATTTGAGCAGCCTAGCTTGTCGGAAATGTAATATTTTATATTATTTGCTATATTTTGGTTTTTATTTTGGACATTGTGATGTTGAGATATTTTGGTAATATTATGAATGTTATCTTCCCTAGCTATCTGAAATTGGTAGGATAGTCTTTATTATAATTTTTTCCCGCATTCAGTGTAAGATTCCTTGAGCTTACGTCTACGTGTGAACCGTTCTTCATGGACTTCGTTCCACGCACACGTAGGGTTGGCCAGTTAAGGGCCGGGCTTTAAAAGCTCAGACTTAACTCGCGTCGTGACGTCCTCGCCCTTTCTCACATTTTTTTAAAAAAAAAAAAAAGAAATAGACTCTGATTTTTCGGTGAAAAGGGGCGGATGTTATAGAACCATAGGGTTCGGCCATGTTGTATGGCCGAACCCCAAGGTAAGTGTTGTAACACCCCGCCCTTTTCCACCCTTCCAAAAATCAGAGTCTAATTTTTTTTTATAAATAAGTAAAGTGGAAGAGAGCGGGGAGCGTCACGACGAGAGCTAAGTACGAACTTCTAAAGTCCGACCCTCAACTAGCCACTCATGTGTGCATGGACTAAGTCCATTAAAACCAATCCACACATGGTACTAAATAAAAAAACTTGCGGAATAATATAAACTGATTGCGGAATTAAACTGTTTAGATAGCAAAGTACAAGTCATCTAACCAAAATTACTTAAATCCGATAACCATCATCAAAACTATTCACAAACCATACTAATGTTACTGAGTTATTACATGTCCATATAAAAGTATCCAAATGTCAATAAATAATTCCATTCCATATCCAAGCTTCTATGCTTGGATTCCTTCGCGATCCTCGACCTTTCCTTTCCCTTTCCTGCGTCATCTACTAAGGATAAAAATAGGGCATTAGATCAACGCTCCCAGTAGGTCTTCTGATTAGGGTTACCACAAGGTTAGTATAAAACATGCATATATCATAATAATACATGATCAACAAAACTTACAAAAACAATGCTATGTATGTATGCAAATGTAATGAGTCCCACCCATCACAATTATACATAGCCATCACTTGACGGGATTCTCATCGTCAAGGTAACCCACAGTGCTCTTTCGTTTCCTCTTGATGGGATTCTCATCATCAAGGTATTCCTCTTGGTGGGACTGTCATCACCTAAGGAGGCCCCACAGTTGGAAATCAAATGGTATATGTATTGACTTATTGACATGAAATAAGGTAACGGGACTTCTTGAACGGTGCGCAATCGCGAACAGTTAACGGTTTGAGAAGAAAGGATATTTTTAAGTGACTTTTGAGTAGGTTTCCTACCTCTTTGTAACCACATATTATACTTGCTATTTTTATGTTGATTTTGATGAGTTATTTGTGTTAAAGTATTATGTTTCAAAGGGGATTTGAATGTTAAGATTTATTTACAAATGGCATGTACTCATTGACATCTCATGCATGGCATGGGGTGATGAATATGAAAACCGGAGCCCACACTCCGTCGGAATGTCCATGATGCAACTGTGGGGCCTTTTTAGGTGATGAGAGTGGCACCAGGAGGAATACCTTGATGATGAGAATCCCATCAAGAGGAAACGAAAGAACACTGTGGGTTACCTTGATGATGAGAATCCCATCAAGTGATAGTTATGTATAATTGTGATAGGTGGGACTCATTACATTTGCATACATACATAGCATTGTTTTTGTAAGTTTTGTTGATCATGTATTATTATGATATATGAATGTTTTATACTAACCTTCTGGTAACCCTAATAGGAAGACCTACTGGGCACGTTGATCTAACGCCTTATTTCTATCCTTAGTGGATGACGCAGGAAAGGGAAAAGGAAAAGTCGAGGATCGCGAAGGAAGCCAAGCATAGGAGCTTGGATATGGAATGGAATTATTTATTGACTTTTGGATACTTTTATATGGACATGTAATAACTTAGTAACATTATTATGGTTTGTGAATAGTTTTGATGATGGTTATCGGATTTAAGTAATTTTGGTTAGATGACTTGTACTTTGCTATCTAAACAGTTTAGTTCCGCAATCAGTTTATATTATTCCGCAAGTTTTTTTTTAGTACCATGTGTGGATTGGTTTTAATGGACTTAGTCCATGCACACATGGGTGGCCAGTTAAGGGTCAGGACTTTAGAAGTCCGGACTTAGCTCGCGTCGTTACGCTCCCCGCTCTCTTCCACTTTACTTATTTATAAAAAAAAAAAAAATTAGACTCTGATTTTCGGAAGGGTGGAAAAGGGCGGGGCGTTACAAGTGTTTAGGAAGTTGGTGGGTCTAAAAGGATTTTTAGAAGGAAGATAATGGACCATAGGTTCGGCCATTTAGTATGACCGAACCCCATGGAAGAATATTGTTATGTTTAATAGTTATTGATGTTAAATTTAATTGACTTTGAAGCGGTAAATGACGATTCAAAAAAAGGAATCTAATATGTCTAAATGAATGGAGGGATCAATTAAGGTTTCTATGTTATGCAATGGAGAAATTGAAAACCATATGGCCGAACCCCATGAACCAACTTTATGGGTCATTTGGAGAGATAAATGTGATGGGAAATATTTTATATATTTGAAGTATTGACAAGGTGAGATGGCTGATTTAAAAGAGTGGGAAGGTTTGGATTTATTTTGAAAGATCAAAAGGTTGAAAGAGAGACCAAAACCTAGATGGTGAGGTTCGGCCATGTTGTATGGCCGAACCCCACTAATGGATTTTGGTGGACAAAGGGCTAAGTAATTGGCAAAGGGATGTTTGAGTAATAAATAAAAGAAAGGGTCAAAACCAAAATGGTGAAGTTCGGCCATGTTGTATGGCCGAACCTCACCAAGATGTAATTGGTGGATTGGGGGTTTTTAATTGGGACACTTGGATGAGATCGGTAAATAAATAGAGGGACCAAATTAAAAAGGGTGAGGTTTGGCCACGGTGTGTGGCCGAACAACACAAGGTTGAGTTTTGGACTTAGACATTGATGTAAATCAAATGGGTTGTTGGTTTGATTGATTGTTGTGTAAATAAGGTAACGAGACCTTACAAGTGGGAAGCGATTGTGAGTGGTCGACGGTTTAAGAAGCAAGGACAATCTAGTGGTTTTGGATAGGATTTTGCCTCATTGGAACATGGTTACGTAATGTGTTTTTTTTTAGCCTTTATTTTGATGATTTAAGTTGTAAATATATTATGTTTCAAATGTGGAGTTTTTAATGCTATGGTTATTTATATTACATAGCATATAGACATGTACATCTCATACATGGCATGGGAGGCAAGTTTGTAATCCGGAGGCCACGCTCCGTCGGGGCGTCCGTAAGGCAATCGTGGGAAGACCTTGATGTGTATGATGCCATCAAGTAGAATCCAGAGGCCACACTCCGTCGGGGAGTCCTGAAAGGACCACTGTGGGATACCTTGATGAGGAGAATACCATCAAGAGGTTATATGTATGTGATGGGTGGAACTCATTGCATAAGTCATATGGCATGGCATGATTTTACATGATTTTGATGATATGATACTTTATATGTTATTTGATACTAACCCATGTGATAGCCCTACCTAGAATCCCTACTGGGCGCGTTGTTCTAACGCCCTACTTCTACCCTAGTGAATGATACAGGAAAGGAAGTGATCAAGGATCATGAAAGGAGCCAAGCTTAGAGGCTTGGATATGGGATTGGACTTTATTATTGCTATGTTGATAAGTTTACATGGACATGTAATTTGAGTAGTTAAATGTTGGCATGTAATAACTTAGTTAATATTTGCTATGGTTTGGAATGGTATGTTGAATGTTTAAGTTAAGATAATTTTGGATATTTGACTAAGTACTTTGCTATCTAAAATGGAGTAGACTTAGGTTCTATTATAATCCGCAATTAGTTAAGTTATATTCCGCATTGATAATAAGTTACTATGTGTGAACCGTTCTCATGGACTTAGTCCATACACACATAGGTTTGGCCAGTTAAGGATCGAACTTTAGAAGTCTAGACTTAACTCGCGTCGTGACACTCTGCTCTTATCACTTGTTTATTTATTCTTAAAAAAAAAAATATACTCTGATTTCGACTGAAAAGGGCGGGGTGTTACAGCTGGTATCAAAGCAAAATGGGAAGATTGAATCTTTCGAAGTAAGATTAAGACGGTTTCATGTCTTACTGACGGATAAGAATCCCAACCGACCGACTCTTCAGAGTCCGCTGATTGGGGGCCGGATTAATTTACTTCAGTTAGACTCAGACTGAACAATCAATCTGTGAACAATAATGAAAGATAGCAAAGTAAGTACAGTCATCATAATTGGATCTGTCAAACATAGTAAAATAGGATACACTTCCCCGATATCCCCAAATTGAGAAACAAACAATAGGTATTTAGAAATTTCCCCAAAAAAAACAAACAAAAAACCAATAGTACTTATTTGGAAATTTCTCCAAAATTGTGAAAATACAAACTGTACGAGGAAACTAAGTCAATGATGTTTTCATGACTTAGGAAAAATGGCTCCAAAGAAAAAGACCCTTCAGAACCAGAAAGGGAAGGAAAAAGTGTTACAAATCACTCAACATGAAAAGGAGGTATCTCAACATGAGAAGGAGGTATCTCAACATGAGAAGGAGCAATCTCAACATGAAAAATCGCGACATGAGGAAGATGAACGACACTCACGGTGGGAAGAAAAAGAGCGACACTCTCACTATAGTGAACATGAGAAAGAGGAGAAAAAGCAGTGTGAGTATACCAGTAGTGCCTCTTGAACTACAAAGCTTGGTTCAAGCAGTAGTTACTTCTGTTCTCCAACAGCATCTGAATGGAAGTGGAACCACTAGTGACGCCAATAACCGGAACATGGTCAGAGATTTCCAGCAACAACGCCCTCCCTACTTCAAGGGAAAGGAAGGGGCTGTCGGAGCAGAACATTGGCTGAAAAAGATCACTCAGATCTTGACCCTACTCCAGATCTCGAGTCATGTTGACAAGATTCTGCTGGCTACATCCCAACTGATCGAGGATGCCGGTAAATGGTGGGAGGTTATAGAAAAACATCAAGCACTTGTGCTGGAAAGGGAAAGGACTACAATGACGTGCGAGTGGTTCTCAGCTACCTTTCTAGATTCAGTATTTTCCCGAGGAGGAGAAGGAGCGTCACATTCAAGTTTTTCTATCCTTGGTACAAGGCTCCATGACGGTGGCAGAGTATCACCGGGAATTCCTTAGTCTGTCTTATTATGCATTTTATATGGTGGATACAGAGCAGCGAAGGGCATGTAAGTTTGAGTTGGGCCTACGGCCAAACATTAGTGCTAGAGTATCCATATTCAAGGCAAGCCACACTGGCTGAGGTGGTCAGCAGGGCCACCATAGCCGAGCAAGAAATGGCTGAGATGGTGCGGTTTGACAACCGCCGAGCTCTGAGTGGGAGGGGTGCGTTCCAGCCCAACAAGAAGTTCCGACTGAACTTCAGCAGACCCTCACCATCTACTGGGTCCACAAGGGGCTTCCGTCCCAATTATCCCTCCCCATCTGCATCAGTCACTCAGGCTCCCAGAGGAGTGAACAACTGTTTTCATTATGATCAGTCGGGTCACTTCAAGAGGGATTGCCCAAAGCTTAACAAATTCTCCTATTCCAGAGGATCATTCCGTCCACCAGCTAGGCCAGCTAACTCCAGAGGAGGCAGGACATATAACCGGGCGGGACGGGTGCCTAACCCTACTGGATCTAGACGATTGTTTAGTCTAGCTCCTCAAGCGGATGTGGATCATTCTGTGATTCAAGGTATGGCTGTAGTCAGTAGTTCCTACAGCCTTTGCACTATTTGATTCTGGAGCTTCACACTCCTTTATATCTGCTACATTCATAACTGTTATTGGTACTTTAGTTCAAAAACTGTCCACATCACTCACAATTATATCCCCTGTCGGAGACACGTCATTGGGACTCATATGCATGGCAGTGAATACTGAACTCGCTGGACTCAGATTCGAGTTCAATTATCTGGTACTCGATATGACTGAGTACGATATTATCTTCGGTATGGACTGGTTGGCTAGCTTTCAAGCCAACATTGACTGATATCGCCGCAGAGTGACATTTTGGTCACCCGAGGAAAAACAACATGTGGTGCGAACTGACAAACAAAGCATACTGCATGAAGGGTTAAATCATCTGGTATTGAACAGTATCAGAATCAACAAGACACCTGGTGGCTGAAGTCCTGGCAATAGTGAAAGAATATGCAGATGTTTTTCCAAAAGAACTCCCTGGCTTGCTGCCTATGAGGGAGATCAATTTTGAAATCAAGCTGTACCCTGGCACTTCACCAGTGTCATTACCCCACTATCGAATGGTACCAGCAGAGATGTCCGAACTAAAGAAGCAGATTGATGGACTGCTTAGATTGGGTTGCATCCGGAACAGCACATCGTCTTGGGGAGCTCCGATGTTGTTTGTGAAGAAGAAGGACTGTTCACTCCAAATGTGTCTGGATTACCAGGAAACTGAACCAATTAACTGTCAGGAACAAATATCCCCTACCCAGGATCGACGATCTATTCGATCAACTGAGGGGTTCCAGTCACTTTTTCGAAGATTGATCTGATGTCCGGTTATCATCAAATCCGAGGTTAAGGAGGAGGAGCCTTTAGGACGTGGTATGGACTATATGAGTTTGTAGTCATACCGTTTGGACTCACCAATGCACCAACTGTGTTCATGCATCTAATGAATAGGATCTTCTGTCCTTACCTGGACCAGTTCGTGATTGTGTTTATTGATGATATCTTGATCTATTCCAAAAGTCAGGAGGAACATTCTGAGCACCTACGGATAGTCTTGAACACTTTGAGAAAGAACAAGTTATATGCCAAAGCCAGTAAATGTGAATTCTGGTTATCCAAGGTTAATTTCTTGGGGCATGTTATATCCTAAGAAGGTATAGCCATGGATCTAGCTAAGGTGACAGCAGTAAGTGAATGGAAGGCACCAAAGAACCGAGATCCGCAGTTTCTTGGGATTGGCTGGTTATTACAGGAAGTTTATTATGGACTTCTCCAAGATTGCATCTCCATTGACCTGACTTACTCAGAAAGGAGTCAAATTTGAATGGTTAGATTTGTGCAACTGGAGATTTGAAACACTGAAAGAGAATTTTACAAGAGCTCCTATTTTATTTTGTCGGAAAGAGGCAAAGGTCATGAGGTACAATGTGATGCTTTAGGAGAAGGACTCGGGTGTGTCCTCTGTCAAACTCAGCGTGTGGTGGCTTATGGATCAAGATAGTTAAAAATTCATGAACGCCTTTATCCCACGCATGATCTGGAGCTGGCTGCAGTGGTCTTCGCTCTTAAAAGCTGGAGACACTATTTATATGGTGAGAAGTTTGAAGTATTTTCAGATACTAAGAGCTTGAAATATTTATTCGATCAGAAAAAGCTCAACCTGAGGCAGCGCAGATGGATGGAATACCTGGCAAATTATGAGTTCATGCTTCTATATCATCCAGGTAAGGCAAACAAGGTGGTGGATGCTCTCAGCCGTATATCACATGCATCAGTGGCATGTTTGAGCAGGACAGAATGGGAGATGTTGAATACCATTCGAGAGTTCAATCTGTATATCAACAACCATGGGAGTATGTACAATTTAATCATACGGTCCAACATGGTTACCAAGATTGAACAAGAGCAACGAGCAGATCCGGAAAGTGGAGGAGATATGGGCCAAGATGTCTGCTGGCATAACCATACCGGAATGGGAGTTGCGACCAAGACAGGGCCTTGTATTCCGGGGTAGGATTTATGTGCCTAAAAGCTGTAGAAAAGAGTTGTTGATCGAGGCATATCAGACCAAACTCTCCATACATCCGGGCAGCACCAAGATGTATCACGATCTGAAGAGACATTACTGGTGGTACGGACTCAAAAGAGATGTTGCAGAATTTGTGGCACACTGCTTAACTTGTCAGCAGGTTAAAACAGAACATCAGAAGCCACCAAGGTTACTCAAACCCTTACCAGTGCCGGAATGGAAATGGCAGCACATTTCTATGGATTTCGTGACGGGGTTGCCAAGATCCTCAAAGGGCAACGATGCTATATGGGTTGTGGTAGATCGACTGACCTAGTCTGCGTATTTTCTTCCACTAAAGATGACAGACTCTTCTGAGACTTTGGGTCGGCGGTATATCAAGGATATCATCCGATTACATGGTATTGTCCGGACTATAGTGTCCGATATAGATGGCCGATTCACCGGCAAAGTGTGGCAGAGCATGCAGTCGGCCATGGGGACCGATCTACTGACTAGCATAGCATTACATCCACAGACTGATGGACAGTCGGAAAGGACAATACAAACACTGGAGGACATGCTGAGAGCATGCATGTTAGACTTCAAGGGTCGATGGGAGGATCACTTGCCGCTGATAGAGTTCTCATAGAACAATAGTTATCAGGCAAGCCTTCAGATGGCTCCTATTCGAGGCTTTATATGGTAGACCATGTAGGTCACCGATGTGCTGGACAGAGGCCGGTGAGCCTGCGCTGATTGGACCCGAGTTAGTCGCAGAGACTACAGCACAGATTCAGTTGATTCATCAGCACCTATTGGCTGCACAGAGTCGGCAGAAGAACTATGCCGGCAAGAGGAGGAGGTTCCTTGAATTTGACGTGGGGGATATGGTGTTCTTAAAAGTCTCGCCACGAAAGGGACACATGAGATTTGGAAAGAAGGGGAAGCTGTCACCAAGATATGTGGGACCAGTTTGCCATCATAAGAATGATGGGGGATGTAGCTTATCAATTGGCACTTCCTTCATAGTTGGCATCTCTACACGATGTGTTTCATATATCGATGCTGAGGAAGTATAATCCCGATCCTTCTCATGTATTGAATGTACAAGATAAAGATGTACAAAGTGATGTGACTTATGTGGAGAAGCCTGTCAGAATAGTGGAGACTGAACAAAGGGTGTTACGAAACAGAGCGATTCAGTTCGTCAAGGTGGTATGGGATCGACATGGTATTGAGGAAGCCACATGGTAACTCGAATCGGAGATGAGAGCAGCTCACCCTGAATTATTTATGTAATTTCTTTTGGAACCCTACTTCATTCGATTTTCGGGACGAAATTTTAAAAAGAGGATTGTATTGTAATACCCCTGATTTTCAGTTTATCAATATTTACGGAAATTGCCACTGAAATTATGAATTAAAAGGATATGACCGTAGATGAGTAAGTTGTGGGGTACATTGTTCAATTAAGAACCAATGTGCACGTTATACGGATCAAACTAAAGTAAATGGGTAATATGCATCTAAGTGGGTCAAGGTGGTTATTTGGGTCAAAAGACCCAATTGGGACCCAATGGGTCGTGGTTGATTTGGTTCACCACCAAGTGAGTCCACGCTTAACTAAGTTGGGACTGATTTGAGTTAGAAATGGAAACAAATAATTAAATGATTAAGTTGACTTTGGAGTGATTAGTGAAATGAGTTAAATTAAAATGATGAGTTAAGTGGGTGAGTTGAGTCAATTGAGTTGGATGGGAAAAGCATGGAGATATTTATTTCAAAGGTTTGTAATGTGAAGTTGAAGGGCTAAGGTTTCAAACTCACACACCACACTACACGTTGGAAGAAAACAAGGGGGGGAGTTTCATCTCAAAGATGAAACCCCCACATGGGGCGTTAATGTGAATCAAAGGGGAGATGGACGGTCTCATGGGACACAACAAATGTTACAGCCGATTGGACATGAGAGATGAAAAGGCATGCGTGTTTCATCTCAAGGATGAAACTCCCAAATAAACCATAAAGGAGGAGATGAAAAGACATGGGGGTTACCAAGGGGTGTCACCAAAGGACACCACCTTTGAGTAACTCTCATTAACCAACGGAAGGTTAGAATTTTATATCACTCTCTCCCTCTCCTTTCCTTGGCCGTTCCTACCTCACAAAACATGGAAAAATTGTGGTGTTCTCATCTCACTCTCTCCCTCTCTTAGCCGACCAGCACTCTAAGGAAAAGAAGATCAAACACTTTGAGAATTCTATCTCATCCTCTCCCTCTCTCAAGGCCGGTTCTCCTCTCAAAGACCAAGAAGGATTTGGAGCATTGTTCTAAGCTTCTCTCTCAATCCATATCACCTGGCTGAATTATTCCAAGGGGTTTGCAGCAAGGTTAGTCTCGGCCAAAGGAACAAGAAAGAAGAAGGAGAGGCTAAGGAAGGAAAGGAACAAGCCTGAGCAAAGGACAAATTGGAGGAGTCGCGGAAACGGTAGGTTTTTCTTGATGGATTGTGTTTAAAATAAGAACCATAGGGTTCGACCAAGGGTATGGCCGATCCCCATGGAGGAAAATTAAGGAATGTATGATTATTTTTAAGAGGAGTAGATGAACCATAGGGTTTGGTCATATGTATGGCCGAACTCCATGAAAAGACTTGGTTATTTTTATGGGTCTTTGAGAGATAAAAACCATACAATGTTATGGAAGTTTTAAAGGTGTTTTAAATGGAGATAAGGTTAAGGTTATGGATCAGCCATTGCATGCCTGAACCATAATGTTATTAGGGCTAAGATGCTGAGCATAAACTATATATAATTATTTGGATGTTTGAAACAAGAAAAACTATGGAATATTGTGATATTCTAAAGGAATGTAAAATGGATCAAAATGATGTAGGAATGACCCAAGGATGAACCATAGGGTTCAGCCATGTTGTATGGCCAAACCCCATGGTAAGTGTTAAGGAAGTTGGTGTGTCTAAAAGGTTTTTTAGAAGGAAGATAATGGACCATAGGGTTCGGCCATTTAAGATGGCCAAACCCCATGGAAGAATATTGTTATGTTTAATAGTTATTGATGTTAAATTTAATTGACTTTGAAGTGGTAAATGATGATTCAAAAAGAGGAATCTAATATGTCTAAATGAATGGAGGGATCAATTAAGGTTTCTATGTTATACAATGGAGAAATTGAAAACCATAGGGTTCGGCCATATGTATGGCTGAACCCCATGAACCAACTTTATGGGTCATTTGAAGAGATAAATGTGATAGGAAATATTTTATATATTTGAAGTATTGACAAGGTGAGATGGCTGATTTAAAAGAGTGGGAAGGTTTGGATTTATTTTGAAAGATCAAAAGCTTGAAAGAGAGACCAAAACCTAGATGGTGAGGTTCGGCCATGTTGTATGGTCGAACCCCACTAATGGATTTTGGTGGACAAAGTGCTAAGTGATTGGCAAAGGGATGTTTGAGTAATAAATAAAAGAAAGGGCCAAAACCAAAATGGTGAAGTTCGCCCATGTTGTATGGCCGAACCTCACCAAGATGTAATTGGTGGACTGGGGGTTTTTAAATGGGACACTTGGATGAGATCGGTAAATAAAAAAAGGGACTAAATTAAAAAGGGTGAGGTTCGGCCTGTGGTGTGTGGTCGAACCCCACAAGGTTGAGTTTTGGACTTAGACATTGATGTGAAGAATCAAGTGGGTTGTTGGTTTGATTGATTGTTGTGTAAATAAGGTAACGAGACCTTACAAGTGGGACACGATCGTGAGCGGCCGATGGTTTAAGAAGCAAGGACAATCTAGTGGTTTTGGGTAGGATTCTACCTCACTGGAACATGATTACGTAATGTGTTTTTTTTTATCCTTTATTTTGATGATTTAAGTTGTAAATATATTATGTTTCAAATGTGGAGTTTTTAATGCTATGGTTATTTATATTACATAGCATATGGACATGTACATCTCATGCATGGCATGGGAGGGAAGTTTGTAATCCGGAGGCCACGCTCCGTCAGGGGCGTCCGTAAGGCAATCGTGGGAAGACCTTGATGTGTATGATGCCATCAAGTAGAATCTGGAGACCACACTGCCGTCGGGGCGTCCGAAAGACCACTGTGGGATACCTTGATGAGGAGAATACCATCAAGAGGTTATATGTATGTGATGGGTGGGACTCATTGCATAAGTCATATGACTTGGCATGATTTTACATGATTTTGATGATATGATATTTTATATGTCATTTGATACTAACCCATGTGATAGCCCTACTTAGAATTCCTACTGAGCGCGTTGTTCTAACACCCTACTTCTACCCTAGTGACTAATACAGGAAAGGAAGTGATCGACGATCGTGAAAGGAGCCAAGCTTAGAGGTTTGGGTATGGGATTGGACTTTATTATTGCTATTTTGATAAGTTTACATGGACATGTAATTTGAGTAGTTAGATGTTGGCATGTAATAACTTAGTTAATATTTGCTATGGTTTGGAATGGTATGTTGAATGTTTAAGTTAAGATAATTTTGGATATTTGACTAAGTACTTTGTTATCTAAAATGGAGTAGACTTAGGTTCTATTATAATCCGCAATCAGTTAAGTTATATTCCAGCATTGATAATAAGTTGCTATGTGTGAACCGTTCTCATGGATTTAGTCCATGCACACACTAGGGTTGGCTAGTTAAGGATCAAACTTTAGAAGTCCTGACTTAACTCGCGTCGTGACACTCCGCTCTTATCACTGGTTTATTTATTCTAAAACTATATATATACTCTGATTTCGAGTGAAAAGGGCTGGGTGTTACATTGACTGACTGTTTTGTCAATCTTCTTTATTTGCATATTTGTACACCCTTTCTTCATGAAATTCCCTCCTAATATTATTCTAACATATTTATCGTCATCCATGTAACTCTTAGATGGATATACTCTACGCACTAGCCAAGGCTAGGATCATTTCTCTAATTCATTCAATTTTGTACTATTACAATATAGTTTTGCATTCAAACCTTGGGCTGTTTGTTACCACACTTATCCATTCCCTGAATGGATTACCAATTACATGGCTCTAACATGATTTAGCCATCCATTCCAACCAAATCCAGAACCCATAGGTTCGGCCACATCATGGCCAACCCTATGGTTTCTTTAAACTTAATCTTAATCCTACACTATCCTCATACTTAAGACATTCCTCTTCCCCGTCTCCTTCTTTCTTTTGCTCTGTCTTTCCTCCTGAATCCTTCTCCTTCCTTTGCTCTCCCCAATTCCTCTAAGTGTCGAAATGTTGGTGGAAGAGAGAGAAAATAGAATCTCTTGGTTTCAATAAGATAGAATCGGCCAAGGGGTGTGAGCAGCCCCTTGGCTGTGTCTCTTTGTATACCAACCTAGTCCCTCTCACTTCCTCTCTTTAGGACTTGTGTCTAACCAATGAGTCTCTTGGCCAAACCAAGAAGACCCTTGGCTTCCAACGTGTGCATGGAGTTCCATCCATTGAGGTGGAAACTCTCCACCTCCCCATCCAACTCACTTGAGATGGAAGTCTCTTCATCTTCCATTTTAGCTCATCTCCAACTCATGCCTTAGTTCATTTGAACTCATTCCCTTGAACTCAACTAATTCCACTTAACTCCTTTATACTCACCCATGGTTGACCAAGTCAACCATAGCTTAGCTAACTGTGCATCTTATTGCATTTAGGTCCCACCTTGACCATGTCACTCGATGAAGTGGCACTGCGTCTTAGTTGGCTTCCATGCATGTAATAACCCGAATTTTTAAATCAATATATATGTTGGCTATTATTTATTTTAATGATGGGAATTGAGAACTTTGATGGAATAGATGTTAAATGGATCAAAATTTTGACAATGGTCCAAGTATGGTCCAATGGACCATGGATTGGAATGAATTCACTTAATTGGGTCAATGATGATTAATTGGGCCAAGGATGGCCAATTGGGTCCAATACCCATTTGGGACCCAATGGGTCAAGATGATTTAAGTTTTAAGGTAAATGGGTAGGAGGTGAATTTAATTGGGCCATGGGCCCAATGGTGATCCAATTAGTTAGAAGGGATTGAAGTGATTAAAATCACCTAAGTTAAAGTGTAATTAATTAAATTTAAATCACCTAAGTTAGTGGTGAATAAATCATGATAGCATAGCCAAGTGGGGCCCACCTCCACCTCATCAAGTGAGGTGGCGTGTGGACCAAGGTATAGGTGGGGCCGACCATCATGGTTGACTTGGTCAACCATGGATAAGTCAACGGGAATTGAGGAGGAACAAATTAAAATTAAGTTGATTTAATTAATGTGAATCACCTAAGTTAGAATTTATAAAACCTAGGTCACATGGCCGAATGGGTCCCCCTCCACCTCATCAAGTGAGGTGGCGGGTAGGGTAGAAGTTAGTGGGGCCGGCCACCATGGTTGACTTGGTCAACAATGGGTGGATTAATGGAGAAGAATCAAGGAGATTAAAGGGGATTAAATAAGAATTAATTAACCTAAGTTGATGATCCAATTAATTAAATGATTAGGTTAGTCAAATTGGGTCAAATAGGGGAGTCAAAGGGATTAGTCAATGGGTGGTTTCATCTCATTGAAACCACCCAAACCACTTAAAGAAACACAAATAAAACCATTGGCTAAGGGTGGTGGTTTCATCTCAACCACCACCACTAAGGCATGGGAGCCCATGCTTGGTTGGTGGAGGGAATGATGGTGGAGTGTAGCTTAGTCAACTAAATGAGATGGGTTTTCATCTCATCCCATTCTCATCTCACTCTCTCCATCTCTCACTCTCCAAAACAGTCCCTCACTCTCATAAGGAGAAAGAAGAAGAAAAACTTAGAAGAAAAGAGAAGAAAAATTCAAGCATTGGCCAACCACCTCAAAACCAAACCTTGGGATAGTTTTTCCCATCCTCTCCTCCTTTCCCTCTGTCAAACCCACTCCATCATTAGCCGACCCAAACCTTGATGATCTCATTTTGATCAAGCACATCTTGACCAAAGATCAAGAAGAAAAAGAAGGAGAAAAGGCTAAGGATCCAAGTGGAGAAAAAGAAGCCGGAGGAGACGTAGAGTGGTAAGTAATTCTTCAACAAGAATTTACATTTTTAGGGGATAAGAAGAGATCATGGAATCCATTTTCCTTGGATTGAATGGTGGCCAAAAATGTTATGGGCCATGGATCTAAGATCCATCCAAGGAAGGGATGAGAAATGGACAAAATGGATAAGATAGGTTAAGAAAAGAAAAATAAAGGAATGATAAGGACACTAGGTAATTAAAGTTTTCTTAAGCATGGAAAAATGGATTTTTGAAGGAATCATGGACCATAGGGTTCGGTCATGTAGTATGGCCGAACCCATGGTAGGTGATTAAGTAAATGTTAATGGGGTTTTTAAGGATAGAAGCCATGGAAGGTGGTTAATGATTTTTGAGGATTTTAATGATTAAAGGCTAGTGATTTTTTTATAAGGATTTTTGGGAGATGTAAATGGTTTTTATGGCCTCAAAAGGCATGGATGAAGATGAACCATGAACCATGGGTTCGGCCATGGTGTATGGCCGAACCCTATGGTGATGTATTTGTAAATTTAATGGGTGTAAAAATATGGAAATTAATGGAGAAGGTTGATAGACTTTAAGTGGATTTTTAAGCATTATAAATAATGTTTTAAAAATAAAATCATGGACCATGGGTTCGGCCATGGTGTATGGCCGAACCCTATGGTGATGTATTTGTAAATTTAATGGGTGTAAAAATATGGAAATTAATGGAGAAGGTTGATAGATTTTAAGTGGATTTTTAAGCATTATAAATAATGTTTTAAAAATAAAACCATGGACCATGGGTTCGGCCATGGTGTATGGCTGAACCCGTGGAGAGATTTTGGTGAACTTGGGTATTTTGGAACCATGAAATGAATGGAGAATATAGTTAAGATAATGGACTCAAGATGTGGTTAAGAATGATGATTTAATGCATGATGTGAACCCCCTCATGGGAGGACTTATTGTGGATCTAAATGTGGTGAAATGGGTCCATGGAAAAATAAGAAAAAGACATCATGGGTTAGGCCATGGTATATGGCCGAACCCATGACCCACTTGTAGGTCAATTTATGGGCTAAATTTGGAATTATGCATGTGTTTAGATGAATAGAAATTAGGCTAAGTTAAGGACTGATTTTTAATAATCTTGTAACATGGATGATGGGTGGGACTCATGACATAAGACACCCATGGCATGGCATTTATTTTATGGTTTTCATTATATTATTACCTATGTGCTTGTTATCACTAATCCATGTGTTGGCCCTACTCGGAATCCTACTGGGCGCGTTATCTAGCGCCCTACTTCTACCCTAGCTGATGATGCAAGAGATGGCGGAATCGAAGGACGCGACGGGAGCCAAGCGTAAGAGCTTGGGGAAGCGGGCTAGATAGTTTACTTAAATTTATTTTGGAAATGTAATTTGAGTAACTTAGCTCGTCGAACTGTAATAATTTATATTTCTTGCTATGGTTTGGATTTTACTTTTGGACATTATGATTTGAGGTATTTTAGTAATTTAAGTAGTGTAATTTTCCCTGTTATCTAAAATTGGTAGGATAGACTCTATTGTAATTCCGCACTTAGTTTAATATTCCGCAAGCTTACTCCTATGTGTGAACCGTTCTTCGTGACTTAGTTCCACGAACATGTAGGGTTGGCCAGTTAAGGGCTGGGCTTTAGAAGCTCGGACCTAACTCGCGTCGTGACGTCCAGCGCCCTTTGTCGCTTTTATTTCCAAAAAAAAAAAAATAGACACTGATTTTCGGTCAATTAAGCAATAGTGAAAAAGGGGCGGGCGTTACAATGCATGCCACATGGCAATGCCACCTCACATATAAGCCACCTCATCTGGTGAGGTGGATTTATTGCATTAGATCCTACTTGGATTGTTGACCCAATTAAATTAACCTTACCCATTTAACTTAGAATCAGTCCATCTATGACCCAATTGGGTCCCAATTGGAGAATTGACCCATTTAATTATATTTGCCCAATTACTTTCAATCAACTCTATCCATGATCCATTGGATCTTAATTGGGTTATTGACCCAACTCCTTACCCATCTAAGGTCCATTTCAGCGAATAATTTTAATATTCAATCCACTTGCAATTCACATTCAACCAAAATGAATATATAATAATTGATGAAAACTTGGGGTGTTACAGCGCCTGTGCTTGGCTATTTTTTCTCCCTCTGGTACCCCTCTAGTCCAAGACTGGGCCCTTTAATTGAGCGGGGTCTCACACAAAGTGAGCTATCTTGTGCTTCATTCCTTTCCACCAAAACTATAGGCGCAGATCACAATACATTTTCGTACTACCTGGATGCACTGCAAATTTAAAATGGTGGAAGTAACTAAGCACTTCTTCTCTACACCTGTCATGGAATGTCAAACCGCCTTTACTTCTGACTTTCCAACCGTCTATTTCTACTCCGTTAGACAGTTGAGTTAACAATTCTTTTGTTCTCGTGTCACTTTGTTGTCTTTCCAGCACTATTCCAACTATCTCAAGCTCTAATACCAAGTTTACGTGCTAGTCCATTTCTTTCTATCAATTCCAAGTCATAGTGAAACACAATTTCGAGCATTTTCCATTGTAGTGACGCCATACTTGCAATACTGCTGTAAGATTTTCTACTCATAGCGTTTTCCAGTCATTAGCCTTTTCAGGATGATAGGAGAGTTCAAAGTCATAGTCTCCTCAATACTCCAACCATCTTTGCTGCCTTATGTTCAAGTCTTTCTGCGTGAATAAATACTTGAGGCTATGGTGTTCAGAAGAAACATTGAATCGCTCACCATACAGATAATATCTCCATAAATTTAATGCAAATACCACTACTTCTAACTCCAAGTCATGAGTGGGGTAGTTTTGCTCATGTCCTTCTAATTTTCAAGACCCATAAGCAACAGCTCTCTCATCTTTCAACAAAACACACCCTAATCCTAGCCTAGACGCATCACTATATACCTCATAACCACATCTTTGTTCAGGTACTATTAGCACAAGAGAGGTGGTCAACTTCTCATTTAAATCCTGGAATGTTGTTTCACTGGTTTCATTTCACTCAAATTTCACATCTTTCGGGTCAATCGAGTCATTGGCACAACAATTTGAGAAAAAATGGATAAACTTCCATTAATATCCCGCCAATCTAAGGAAACTTCAAATTTCAGTGCATTCTTGGGTCTTTCCCAATTCATCATTGTTTCCACTTTCGTTGGATCTACTGAAATTCCTTTTGCTGACACTTCGTGTCCAAAGAATTGAATCTGAGTTAACGAAAACTCACACTTACTGAGCTATCTATTCAAGTGATGGCCCTGCATAATCTGCAGAACCACTCGCAAATGGTGTTCATGCTCTTCTTCTGATGATGAATACATCAAAATATCATCAATAAATATTATAAAAATTCCCTTAGATACGACCAGAAGATCCTATTCATTATATCCATAAAAGTGATCAGTGCATTCATCAGTCCAAACGGCATGACTAAAAACTCACAAAAGAGTCCATATTGTGTCCTAAAAGGCAGTTTTAGGAATATCTCTTCCTTGACTCTCAGTTGATGATATCCTAACCTCAAGTCGATCTTCAAAAAACATCTCGATCCCCTCAACAGGTCAAATAAATCATCTATTCTAAGCAATGGATACTTATTCTTTATAGTTACATGATTCAACAGTTGATATTCTAAACACATCTTCAAAGACTCATCTTTCTTTTTCATAAAGAGAGTTGGCGCATGCCAAGGCAAAGTACTTGGACATATAAAACTAAGTTGAAGCAGGTCATCTATATGCTCTGCTAGTTCCCTCTATTCTACCGACGCCATCGTGTAGGGTGCCGTGTATATAGGAGATGCTCTAGATGTTCCAAGATGTAGATCAATCACAAAATCTATTTCTCGGCGTGGAGGAAGTCCACTAAGATGGTCTGGAAAAACATCTATGAACTCACAAACCACCTGAGGTATATTTTGCAACACCCTGGAATTTCAAAGTTATCATTTTATATGAAATTATTCATATTTACGGAATTGCCATTGTGATAAAATTGATTTGAATTTAAATGGGTCAATGGCTCAATCAAGACCCAAAGGATGGAAGTTTGTTTACAAAACAAATAAATGTTTAAGATATACTTAAACAGGGTCAAAAATCATATTTGGGTCAAATTTTGTGAAATGGGTCAAAATGGCCAAATTGGACTCAATGGGTCGTAGTTGACATATTTGACTATTTGGTGAGCTCAAAGCTCAATTGGGTTAAGATGAGTTAAATGTTCAAGTGGGTTGAGTTGAAATAAATGTTGGAGTGAGTTGAGTGGAATTTATTAGTTGAGTTACATTAAATGAATAAGATGAGTTGAGGGAGTTAAATTTATTGAAAGTGAGTGAAGTGTGTGAATGAGAGGGGAAGTGTTTTAATTCCAAATTTTGAGCGAGGAAAAACGTTGGTGCATGGGAGGCATTACCATGCATGTAACTCTCATTTATGTGATGAATAAAATGGGAGTTACATTTTGGATGGGAGTTACATTTTGAAGTTACATGGGATGCATAGGGACGTTGGATGCATGAGAACATTGCATGCATGTAACTGGCTACAATGGAGTTAGTGGGATGGCTGTTTTGAGAATTACAAATGCAAGGATAATGAGAGATCAATAAAGAAGAGAATGCAAATAATCACAAAGATATACATGGAAGACGTTGGAGGTGGGAGTGTGATTTCAAACGCAAAGTATTTACACGTTGGAAATGGTTAGAGTACATTGGTTGGGTCTTCAAAAGACAGCCAATACATGGAATGATGGTTCATGCATGTAACTCCAAGGTTGGAGAATAAAATGGGTAGCTGATTGGAGGAGTTACACACAATAGATTATGGCATTCCAAATTCAAATTAGATACTAAACCAATGGGAGTTACAAAGTGTGTTCACACTTGGAGGAGGGGAGTTTTATTCCCATGATAGAACTCCCACATGGGACGTTGATGAGGGCTGAATGGAGCTGCTGTTTGTGCAGTTACACATGGGAATGGTGGCTGTTACATAGGCCAAAACATAGAGGCAAACAATAGAGAACGGTGCAGCACATGGGAGTTACATTTCAAAATGAAACTCCCATGTGAGACCCTAAGGAAAGGGGAGGTTACACTAGTCCAACCACAAGGGACGTTGGTTGCTTGGGGTGTTTCATTTCATAGATGAAACCCCCAAGTAACATAAAGAACCTTGATTGAAGAGAGGGAGTTACACAAGGATTAACCTTGGGCTGTTTTTGGTCAAACAAAGGATTTTCATTTTACTCTCTCTATCTCTCTATCTCCCTTGGACTGTTATCATCTCTCTAAGATCAAGAACAGCAGCTGGTTATTGATATGAAATCAGTCCTTGATTGATTTATTTCACCAAGACAAAAGCATACCTTGAGCAAAAGGGTTGGCATCAGGGTGTTCCATCCAAAGTCAAAAATCCTATCTCTTTCTCTCTTTGCCGTTTTCTACCAAGAGCAGCAGCTGGCTGTTTAATCAGTCCCTGACCATCAAGGAATCAAGAAGAAGGAGAGGCTAAGAAAGGGAAAGGAACAAGCCAGAGGGAAGATCAATTGGAGGAGTCGCGGAAACGGTAGGTTTTTCGATAAACAATTTTTAAATCATGATCCGGCCATTGGATGGCCGAATCTAACAAAGGTTAGAAATTGGTTGGAAGTGCATGATTAAGATAAAAAATGGATTATAGGGTTCGGCCATATGGGATGGCCGAACCCCATGAAAAGATTGGGTTAAATTGGATGGTCTTTTGAACCAAAATCATGGGCTGTTTTTGGATGCAAAAATTAGATTGATTACATGCCCTTGAAAAGTTTTAAAATTATGGTTTTAAGTGTTGTGTGTTGGGCTATAGATTGGCCGAACACATCAAGGAAATTAATCTAGATTATGATGTTTAAATGACAAAATTATGGACCATAGGGTTCGGCCCCATTGGATGGCCGAACCCCATGGAAAAATTTGGTGATTCTTAATGGACTTTGAGGGATAAAATCCATATTAGTTAATGAAGATTTGAAGGATTAAAATTTGTAGGGTGAGGTTCGGCCATGTTATGTGGCCGAACCCCACCAATTGTCATGTGATGGACTTGATAGTTCATTCATAACAAATTTGGGCAAAATGAGACGTATGATTGAAAGGTTTATATGACTAAAATAAATGGTGAAGTTCGGCCATATTGAATGGCCGAACCCCACAAAGGTGGTTGGTTGATGGACTTTGTTGTATAAGGAAAAAAATTAGGCAAAGGATAGTATGATGGCATTATTGTAAATAAGGATGAAAAGATGAAATGATCAAAAGAATGGACTTATGAACCAAAACCTAAGGTGGTAAGATTCGGCCATGTAGTATGGCCGAACCCTACCAAGTGTCATTTGAAAAGTTTGGGATACTTAGATGGTATTAAGTAAATAAAAGATTTATCAAGGTTTAAATGGGTGAGGTTCGGCCATGGGGTATGGCTGAACCCCACAAAGTGGATTTTTGGGATTTAAATCAAATTAGAATCATATGGTCAAATGATTAACTTGCTGCCATGTACATAGGGTATTCGGATTTCTAGAACGGTGTTCAAAGCCGTGATCGGGAGACGGTCCAAAGGAAGGGTCGAACAAAGTAAACTATTGTAGGTTTCCTACCTTTGTTGTAACCACTATTTATTATGCTGTTTTATGTTGATTTTGATATCTTATATGATTGTAAAGCTATGTTTAAAATGACATGTTTGCATAGACATCTCATGCATGGCATGGGATGATGGTGTTGTAACCGGAGGCCACACTCCGTCTGGGTGTCCGAAAGACCACTGTGGGGTACCCTGATGATGAGAATCCCATCAGGAGGAATCCGGAGGCCACACTCCGTCGAGGCGTCCGAAAGACCACTGTGGTTACCTTGACGATGAGAATCCCGTCAAGTGATGGCTATGTTGAATGGTGATGGGTGGGACTCATTACATGTTCATTTCATACATAGCAAGTTTTATGGAATTTTGACACACATGTATTATTATTATATTATTTGCATGTTTTTGACTAACCATGTGGTAACCCTATTCGGAAACACTACTGGGCGCGTTGATCTAACGCCCTATCTATATCCTTAGTGGATGATGCAGGGAAAGGGAAGAACGTGGATCGAGAAGAGGACCAAGTACGGAAACTTGGGCGGTTTGAATGATTGGAATGGATTTTGAATGGACTATTTTATGGACTTGATATTTGTTATATTTGGACAATGTAATTTGGTAATTAGTTATGTTGGCTTGTAATAAGTAGTTAAGATAGATGCTATGGTTTGTTTTATGTTGGATGTTTTGATTAAACGAGTAGTTAAGATTGATTAGTAATTTTGGAAAATAAGTTATGTACTTTGCTATCTAAGAATGGAAAATTGGATTAGTCATAGGTTCTATTATAACCTCAGTTAGATTTAGACTAAGTTAATTCCGCAAGTTATATATATACCATGTGCGGATCAGTTTTATGGACTTAGTTCATACGTACATGGGCTTGGCCAGTTAAGGGTCGGATTTAGAGATCCGAACTTAACTCGCGTCGTGACACTTTGCCCCGATCACATGATTATTAAATAAAAAATAAAAAAAATAAAAAAATAAACTCTGAAAATTAGAGTGAAAAGGGCGGGGTGTTACAGTTGGTATCAGAGCGAAACTGGAAGTTGAATCTTCCAAAGTAAGATTAAGACGGTTTCATGTCTCACTGACGGATAAGAATCCCAACTGATCGACTTTTCGGAGTCCGCTGACTGGGGCCCGGATTAATTTACTTCGTGGACTCAGACTGAACAAATCAATCTGAGAACAACAGTGAAAGATAGCAAAAGTACATTATTATAATTGATCTGTCAAACGTAGAAAAATAGGATATACATTCCCCAATACTCCCCAATTGAGAAAAACAAACATAGGGAATTTAGAGACTCTCCCCTCAAAAACAAATAGAAAACCAAGTTTGCTTATTTGGAAATCTCCCCAAAATTGTGAAAAAAAAAAATACAAACTATATGAGGAAACTAAGTCAATAATGTTTTTATGACTTAGGGAAATGGCTCCAAAGAAAAGGATCCCTCAGAATCAGAAAGGGAAGGAAAAGGTGTTGCAAATCACGCAACATGAGAAAGTGTTATCACAACACAAAAAATATGTGCATGAGAAGGAGCTGTCTATACATGAGAAAGAGGTAACCCAACCTGATGAGGAGCAAGCTGTTCATGAAAAGTCTCACAATGGGGAAGAATCACAGCACTCTTGGAGGGAAGAAAAGGGGAGTGAGAATGCATCACGGAATGAGGGAGAAGGGAACAGTGGTGTACATATACCACATGTGCCGCCTGAGCTTCAGGGCTTAGTCCAAGCAGTGGTAACCTCTGTACTCCAGCAACATATGAATGGGAGTGAAAGTTCCAGGGATGCCAGTGACCGGAGTATGGCACGAAAATTTCAACAACAGCTTCCTCCCTATTTCAAAGGGAAGGAAGGGGCTGTCGGAGCCGAGCACTAGCTGAAGAAGATTACTCAGATCTTAAAATTACTTAAGATCTCGAGTCATGCTGACAGGATTTTACTGGCTACTTCACAATTGATAGAAGATGCTGGTAAATGGTGGGAGGTGGTGGAGAAGCAGAGGGCACTCATACCAGTTAGGGAGACGGACGGCCATGACATGGAATGAGTTTTCAGCAACTTTTCTGGAACACTACTTTCCGGAGGAGGAGAAGGAGCGACAGACGGAACTTTTTCTGTCCTTGGTACAGGGCTCTATGACGGTGGCAGAGTATCACCCTGAATTTCTCAGTTTATCCATTTATGCATTCTATATGGTGGACACAGAACTTCGCAAGGCAAGAAAGTTTGAGAGGGGTCTACGGCCAAACATCAGGGCCAAAGTGACCATATTTAAATGCACCACATTGGCTGAGGTGGTCAGCAAGCCACAATAGCAGAACAGGAGTTGAATGCAATAGTGCGGTTTGACAATCGTCGAGCTCCAAGTGGGAGGGGTGGGTTTCAGCCCAACAAGAGGTTCCGTCCGAACTTACAGTAGACCCTCACCATCTACTGGGTCCCCAGGGGAGCTTTCGTCCCAACCAGCCCTCCCCATATGCATCAGTCACCCAGTCATTCAGAGGGGTGAACAACTGTTTCCACTATAATCAGCCGGGTCACTTCAAGAGAGACTGTCCAAAGCTCAATAGACTCTCATATTCCAGAGGATCTTTCCGTCCACCAGCTAGGCCAGCTAACTCCCGAGGAGGCAGGACTTATAATCAGGCGGGACGGGCGCCTAATCCTACCGGATCTGGACGACTATTTGCTCTGGAATCTCCTGAGGATGTGGATCATTCTGTGATTCAAGGTATGGCCGTTGTCAATAGTTCTTATGCTTATGCATTGTTTGATTCTGGAGCATCGTACTCTTTTATATCTGCATCCTTTATAACTGCTACTGGAACACTAGTTCAAAAGCTGTCCACCACACTCACAGTAGTATCCCCTGTCAGGGACACGTCTTTGGGACTCATATGTATGGCCATAAATACAGAACTCGCTGGACTCAGATTTGAGTTCAATTATCTGGTACTCGACATGACTGAGTACGATATTATATTTGACATGGACTGGTTGGCTGGTTATGAAGCCAATATTGATTGTTATCGCCGAAGAGTGACGTTTTGGTCACCCGAGGGAAAGCAGTATATAGTTCGTGCCCACAAGCAAAGCAGACTGCAGGAAGGGTTGCATCATTTGGTGTTGAACAATATTGTCTTCAATAAAGCACCAGTCACTGAACTTCCAGCAATTGTGAAAGAATTTGTTGATGTCTTTCCAAAAGAACTCCCTGGTATACCGCCTATGAGGGAGCTCAATTTTGAGATCAAGTTGTATCCTGGTACCTCACCAGTGTCTCTAACCCATTATCGGATGACACCAGCAGAAATGTCCGAGTTGAAGAAGCAGCTTGATGAGTTACTCAGACTGGGTTGCATTCGGAACAACACATCATCATGGGGAGCTCCAGTGTTGTTCGTGAAAAAGAAGGATGATTCACTCAGAATGTGTGTGGACTACCGGAAGTTGAATCAGCTAACTGTCCAGAACAAGTATCCTCTACCCAGGATCGATGATTTATTCGATCAGTTGAGGGGATCCAGTCATTTTTCCAAGATTGACCTGATGTCCGGTTATCATCAAATCCGGGTCAGGGAGGAAGATATCGAGAAGACAGCTTTCAGAACACGGTATGGACTATTTGAATTTGTAGTCATGCCATTTGGGCTTACCAACGCACCGGCTGTGTTCATGGACTTAATGAACAGAATATTCCGTCCATATCTGGATCGGTTTGTTATAGTGTTCATTGACGATATCCTGATCTATTCCAAGAGTCAGGAGGATCATGCTGAGCATCTTCGAATAGTATTGAACACCTTGAGATAGAACCAGTTGTATGCCAAAGCAAGCAAATGCGAATTTTGGCTACCTGAAGTCAAATTCTTAGGGCATGTTATAACAGCAGATGGTATAGCCGTTGATCCGGCTAAGGTGGCAGCAGTAAGTGAGTGGAAAGCACCAAAGAATGTCACTGAAATCCGTAGCTTTCTGGGTTTGGCTGGATATTATAGGAAGTTCATCATGGATTTCTCTAAAATAGCATCTCCATTGACTTGACTCACGCAGAAAGGAGTCAAATATGAATGGTCAGAGTTGTGCAATCAGAGATTTGAGGAGCTGAAAGAGAGACTTACAACTGCTCCTATTTTAGTTTTGCCGAAAAGAGGCAAAGGTTATGAAGTACAATGTGATGCATCAGGAGAGGAGTTGGGATGTTCACTCATGCAACGTGATCGGGTGGTGGCATATGGTTCAAGACAACTAAAGATACATGAACGCCTCTACCCCACACATGATCTGGAATTAGCTGCGGTGGTCTTCGCTCTCAAAAGCTGGAGACACTATCTATATGGTGAGAAGTTTGAAGTATTTTCAGATCACAAGAGTTTGAAGTATTTATTTGATCAGAAAGAGCTCAACCTGAGGCAACGCATATGGATGGAATATCTGGCGGACTATAAATTTGCGCTCCGATATCATCCGGGAAAGGCCAACAAAGTGGCGGATGCTCTCAGCCGCATGTCTCATGCATCATTGGCATGTTTGATCAGGACTGAATGGGAGATGTTGAATTCCATTCGTGAGTTTAATCTATACATCACAAACCATGGGAGTATGTATAATTTGATCATACGATCCAACATGGTTACAAAGATTGAACAGGAGCAGCAAACAGATCCGGAAATGGCAGAGACATGGGCCAAGATGTCTATTGGCGAGGTTGTACCGGATTGGGAATTACGACCAGGATAGGGTCTTATGTTCCGGGGTAGAATTTATGTGCCAAGAAGCTGCAGAAAAGAATTACTGATAGAGGCACATCAGAGCAAGTTGTCCATTCATCCTGGTAGCACAAAAATGTATCATGACTTAAAAAGACATTATTGGTGGCATGGACTCAAGAAGGATGTTGCAGAGTACGTGGCTCATTGTTTAACTTGTCAGCAAGTTAAGACGGAACATCAGAAGCCACCAGGGTTACTCAAACCCTTAGCAGTGCCGGAATGGAAATGGGAGCACATTTCCATGGATTTTGTGACGGGGTTGCCGAGGTCCTCGAAGGGCAATGACGCAATATGGGTTGTGGTAGACCGACTGACCAAGTCCGCGCATTTTATTCCTATCAAGATGACGGATACATCAGAGACATTGGGTCGGAGATATATCAAAGACATCATCAGATTACATGGTATCCCACAGACTATAGTGTCTGATAGAGATAACCGATTCACCGGCAGGGTATGGCAGAGCATGCAGTCGGCCATGGGAGCCGATCTACTTATTAGCACAGCATTCCATCCACAGACCGATGGACAATCGGAAAGAACAATACAAACGTTGGAGGACATGTTGAGGGCGTGCATGCTAGACTTCAAAGGGGGATGGGAGGATCATTTGCCATTGGTGCAGTTTTCTTATAACAATAGCTACCAAGCAAGCCTCCAGATGGCACCATTCGAAGCTTTGTATGGTAGACCATGCAGGTCACCAGTGTGCTGGACCGAGGTCGGCGAACCTCCACTGATAGGACCCGAGTTGGTTGCAGAAACTACTGCACAGATCCAGTTGATACGTCAACATTTGTTGACCGCACAGAGTCGGCAAAAGAGCTATGCTGATAAAAGGAGGAGGTTTCTCGAATTTGAAGTAGGAGACATGGTATTCTTGAAGGTCTCGCCACGAAAAGGGCACATGAGATTTGGGAAGAAAGGAAAATTGTCGCCAAGATATGTGGGACCGTTTTCAATTATCAGAAGGATGGGAGATGTAGCCTATCAGTTGGCACTTCCTTCGCAATTGGCGTCTCTACATGATGTATTCCATGTGTCGATGCTGAGGAAGTACAACCCTGATCCGTCTCATGTTTTGAATGTGCAAGATATAGATGTGCAAAGCGACGTCACTTATGTCGAGAAGCCGGTCAGAATATTGGAGAGTGAGCAAAGGGTGTTGCGTAACCGAGCGATTCAGTTCGTCCAGGTGGTATGGGATCGACATGGTGTTGAGGAAGCCACTTGGGAATTGGAATCGGAGATGAGAACATCTCACCCTGAATTGTTTGTATGATTTACATTGAAATCCTACTTCGTTCGATTTTCGGGACGAAAATTATAAAAAGAGTATTGTATTGTAACACCCTGGAATTTCAAAGTTATCATTTTATATGAAATTATTCATATTTACGGAATTGCCATTATGATAAAATTGATTTGAATTTAAATGGGTCAATGGCTCAATCAAGACCCAACACATCATAATTTAGATTAATTTCCTTGATGTGTTCGGCCAATCCATAGCCCAACACACAACACTTAAAACCATAATTTTAAAACTTTTCAAGGCATGTAATCAATCTAATTTTTGCATCCAAAAACAGCCCATGATTTTGGTTCAAAAGACCATCCAATTTAACCCAATCTTTTCATGGGGTTGGCCATCCCATATGGCCGAACCCTATAATCCATTTTTTATCTTAATCATGCACTTCCAACCAATTTCTAACCTTTGTTAGATTCGGCCATCCAATGGCCGGATCATGATTTAAAAATTGTTTATCGAAAAACCTACCGTTTCCTGCGACTCCTCCAATTGATCTTCCCTCTGGCTTGTTCCTTTCCCTTTCTTAGCCTCTCCTTCTTCTTGATTCCTTGATGGTCAGGGACTGATTAAACAACCAGCTGCTGCTCTTGGTAGAAAACGGCAAAGAGAGAAAGAGATAGAATTTTTGACTTTGGATGGAACACCATGATGCCAACCCTTTTGCTCAAGGTATGCCTTTGTCTTGGTGAAATAAATCAATCAAGGACTGATTTCATATCAATAACCAGCTGCTGTTCTTGATCTTAGAGAGATGATAACAGTCCAAGGGAGATAGAGAGATAGAGAGAGTAAAATGAAAATCCTTTGTTTGACCAAAAACAGCCCAAGGTTAATCCTTGTGTAACTCCCTCTCTTCAATCAAGGTTCTTTATGTTACTTGGGGGTTTCATCTATGAATGAAACACCCCAAGCAACCAACGTCCCTTGTGGTTGGACTAGTGTAACCTCCCCTTTCCTTAGGGTCTCACATGGGAGTTTCATTTTGAAATGTAACTCCCATGTGCTGCACCGTTCTCTATTGTTTGCCTCTATGTTTTGGCCTATGTAACAGCCACCATTCCCATGTGTAACTCCACAAACAGCAGCTCCATTCAGCCCTCATCAACGTCCCATGTGGGAGTTCTATCATGGGAATAAAACTCCCCTCCTCCAAGTGTGAACACACTTTGTAACTCCCATTGGTTTAGTATCTAATTTGAATTTGGAATGCCATAATCTATTGTATGTAACTCCTCCAATCAGCTACCCATTTTATTCTCCAACCTTGGAGTTACATGCATGAACCATCATTCCATGTATTGGCTGTCTTTTGAAGACCCAACCAATGTACTCTAACCATTTCCAACGTGTAAATACTTTGCATTTGAAATCACACTCCCACCTCCAACGTCTTCCATGTATATCTTTGTGATTATTTGCATTCTCTTCTTTATTGATCTCTCATTATCCTTGCATTTGTAATTCTCAAAACAACCATCCCACTAACTCCATTGCAGCAGTTACATGCATGCAATGTTCTCATGCATCCAACGTCCCTATGCATCCCATGTAACTTCAAAATGTAACTCCCATCCAAAATGTAACTCCCATTTTATTCATCACATAAATGAGAGTTACATGCATGGTAATCCCATGCACCAACGTTTTTCCTTGCTCAAAATTTGGAATTAAAACACTTCCCCTCTCATTCACACACTTCACTCACTTTCAATAAATTTAACTCCCTCAACTCATCTTATTCATTTAATGTAACTCAACTAATAAATTCCACTCAACTCACTCCAACATTTATTTCAACTCAACCCACTTAAACATTTAACTCATCTTAACCCAATTGAGCTTTGAGCTCACCAAATAGTCAAATATGTCAACTACGACCCAGTGAGTCCAATTTGGCCATTTTGACCCATTTCACAAAATTTGACCCAAATATGATTTTTGACCCGTTTAAGTATATCTTAAACATTTATTTGTTTTGTAAACAAACTTCCATCCTTTGGGTCTTGATTGAGCCATTGACCCATTTAAATTCAAATCAATTTTATCACAATGGCAATTCCTGTAAATATGAATAATTTCATATAAAATGATAACTTTGAAATTCCAGGGTGTTACATATTTGACGCTACACCTCCTACATCCTTCCATCCTGAACTGGCTACCACACTATCGGATACGCCTTAAGACCAGAAAATTTGATTCTCAAGTCATCATAGGGCACTAACTTCTCCACAAACCATATCTTGATCGGAGATGTCCCATAAACTTTCCTCTGCGAACAATCTATCAAAGTCTGATACACAGTTAACCAATCCATGCCTAAGATAATATCAAAGTATGTCATTTCTATCATTAGAAAATCATATGACAGATCTAGGTTACCTATCCTAAGAATGCATGACTTGCATTCCTGATTTACTACAACTTTCTTACCTAATGGTGAAACTACCCTTAAGGCTTTCTTGCATCTACTCACTGTAATTGTAACTTGCCACTACAAGTTTTAAACATGAAAGTGTCGCTTGTGTCAAACAAACCCGTGCCATACAAATAAAGAGAGGTAGTGTACCTTCCATCACTGCATTTTCCACTAGCTCTTCCATCTGAGTACCCCATGGTGTAGACTCTCCCCTGAGTGGTCTAACGACGTCCTGGTCCCCTCCCATGTCCAGTCCTTTATGGCACATTTCCTGGTGCCACTGAGCCTCTAGAAGGTTGCGGTGTAGCTTGTGTTAGCCTCATGCCCTGAGCAGGCTCTGCCACATTACTTCCACTGCCAAAGTAGGGACAGTCTTTGATAAAGTGTCTCGTGTAACGCCCGCCCCATTTTCACAGAAATCAGAGTCTATTTTTTTTTTTTTTTGAAGTAGAAGTGACAACGGGCGCGGACGTCATGATGCGAGTTAAGTCCGAGCTTCTAAAGCCCGACCCTTAACTGGCCAACCCCACGCGTGCGCAAAACTAAGTCCACGGGAACGGTTCACGCGTAGGAAGTAAGCTTACGGAATATAATTACGTGCGGAACGTTATAATAGAGACTATCCTACCGGTTTTAGATAGAAGGGAAGATACAACATTGAATTACCAAAAATACCCCTATATTCACATTTATGGCTCAAAACGATATTGTCCATAATGCAGTGCAAATCATAGCAAGAAATATAAATTATACAGTCCGACGAGCTAAGCTACTTTAAATTACATCTCCAAAATGAAACTTAAATAAAACTAGATATCCGCTTCCCAAGCTCCTAAGCTTGGCTCCTGGCGTGTCCACCATTTCCGCCATCTCCTGCGTCATCAACTAAGGTAGAAGTAAGGCGTTAGTCAACGCGCCCAGTAGGACTCCGAGTAGGGCTAGCACATGGATTAGTGATAACATGCATACCAAATAATAATAAAGTAAACATATGATGAATGCCATGCCATGGGTGCCTATGTCATGTGTCCCACCCATCCACTGTATCATCATAAAATATCGTATTCCCCTTGATGGCAAAGGCTCGTCAAGGTGTCCCCATGTTTGCTTCTCGGTCGCCCCGATGGAGCATGGACTCCGGTTATAGCATAAGAGCTATCCCCATGTCTGATTCTCGGTCGCCCCGACGGAGCATGGACTCCGGTTATAGCCCCTAAGGCTATCCCCATGTTTGCTTCTCGGTCACCCCGACGGAGCATGGACTCCGGTTTCATTATTTTCCCTCCCATGCTATGCATGAGATGTAAGTGCATTATGCTATGTAATATATATATAATCCATATAAAATCCATAGCATCTAAGTATAGTCCATAGTCTTAAAACATATTATCCATAGCATTAAATCATAATCCATAGTACTTAAACATATAATTCATAATTCGAAATCCCATCATAAGATAAATCATATAATTATCAAATTAAAGAACCATCACATATCCAAGGCTTACAAAAAAGGTAGGAATCCTACCGAATACCGTTTAGCGTCCCGTTATGTTTCCGTTCGATAATCCGGTCGCCGATCGCGTACCGTTTGCGACGTCCCGGTACCTTATTACATATTTACCGAATTAGTCCATATGTTATCCATGATTAAGTCCTTAACTTATTACAACCTTAGGTTCTTAATTACGTTATCCGTTTACCAAAATCAGCCCCTAACTTAGCCTCGTTTTCCGTGGTTTAAAACACATCCATAAATCCAATTTTGGCCATTTTAAATATTCTGATTTGCGAGCCCAAAACACAACATCTATCCGTTTCATTTAATCATTCGTAATGTATCCAATTTTATGTCTAACATACATAGGGTTTAGCCATGCATCATGGCCGAACCCATGGTTCTTCAATGTGGCCACTAATTACGGTTTTGCCACTTGACCTCCATGGTTTAACATTTCCTCATTCATGCATATTTTTAAGTCAAAAATTCATCCATAACTTAGATCCATTAGGCATTCATTGACTATGCCCTAATATCCATAAAAATAGCCACCTACTTTGATTAAATTTGAAAACATTTAATCCCATAATTCATTCCACATTTGGCCTAAGATGTGGCACACATAAGGGGTCATGGGTTCATTTTATCCCCTTTTAATCCCACCTCCAATGAAATTAAATCATTCATTTAAATCCCCATTTAAATTTATCATCTCTTTCCATCATTTTCCATTCTTTTTACCTTCATTAGAAATCACTAAATCATCACCATAGGGTTCGGCCATTCACCATGGCCGAACCCATGGTTCATGGCTCACATTCATGGGTGCCCTTTTAAGACCAATGTTTTGTCCAAAAACAATCCATTTTTAAAATCAATAACTTCATTCATTTTGGCCCTTTAAAAACTTCCAAAATATTAACATATTAATCCATCATTTCCATCCTTTAAAGCCATTTAAAAAAAATCACTTTTCAACACCATAGGGTTCATGGTCCATCTTATCCATGCCATCTTTAAAACTAAAATACCTATTTACATTCCTCATGGTTTTCTCATTAAAACTCCTTAAAAATCAACAACTTTTCAATCACTTAAAACCTCAACATCATTAACCCTTCTCCATAATTTTAGACCTCAAACCCTAATTAAAAATCATCCATCATTTACCATGGCCGAACCCTATGGCCCATAAATCCATTAAAAAAACCAAATTCTCTATGCTTAATAAAGACTTGAAATTCCATTAAAAATTCCATTCTTCCATTTCATCCATTTCTTAATCCATTCCTCCATTTTTATCCATTCCTTATCCTACCATTTGATGGATCTTAGATCCATGGCCCACAACATTTTTGGCCATATTAAATCTAAGAAATGGATTCCATATCCTATCTAGAAAACATAAATTCTTGTTTTAAGAAAATCTTACCACCCGATGACTCCTCTGGTCCTTCTTTCGTCTTTGCTCTCCTTAGCCTTCTCTTCTCTTCTTCTCCTTGATGTACGGTCAAGATGAGCTTGATCAAATGGTGAGGCTCTCCAAGCTTAGGATCGGCCAAGATTGAGTGGGTTTGCTTAAGAGAGGGAGAGGGGAAGGTGACGAGAAAGGTGTCTCAAGTGTTTACCTTGAGGTGGTGGGTCAACACTTAGCCTTTTCCTTTCCTTTTCTTCTCTTTTCTTCTCTTTTTCTTCTAAGTTTTCTTCTTTCTTCCTCTTGTGAAGGTAGGGGATGGTTTTGAGAGTGCAAAGAGATGGAGAGAGTGTAGTGGTTAGATGGAAATGAGATGGGAAGTCATCTCATCTTTTTTTTTGTTGTCATTCATTCCTCCCACCAACCAACATGGCATTAATGGTGGTGGTTGGGGTAAAACCACCATTTAAATCCATGGTTTCAATCTTGTGTTTCTTCAAAGTGGTTTGTGTTTGTTGGAATGGTCTTGACCATTTGACCATAATTACCTTAATCAATCTAATTCAATTGATCCTTAGGTTAAGTTAATTAATTAATTCCTACTTAATTTTAATCCCATTAATTTCCCTCTATGAAATCCACCTATGGTTGACCAAGTCAACCATGATGGTCGGCCCCACCACCCTTGGTTCCACGCGCCACCTCTATTGGTGAGGTGAAGGTGGGCCCCACTTGGTCATGCCATTTCATTTCATTACTAACTTAGAGGGTTTAATTCCAATTCACCCTTTTTAAATCAATTGGGCCACCATTGGGCCCACGGCCCAACCAAATTATTTTCTACCCTTTACCTTAGTATTTGGACCAATTTTGATCCATTGGGTCCCACATGGTGATCGGGCCCACTTTGACCATCGTTGATCCCTTCCGACGAATTCCATTCACTCTATGGTCCATTGGGTCCTTCTTGGGCCTTTGTCCCAAAATTTGATCCATTTGACATTCCATCACATCAAAATTCAAATTAAAGTAAATAAATGCCAAATATATATTGATTTAAAATTTCGGGCTATTAGATCCCGCTTGCTTACTATTGAAACATACTCTATCATTTGATTGTGGTGTTATACTACGGACATTGATTTATCGTGTGACCGGGTTGGTTACACGAATAGCAAATCAGCAACTTGGGACCTGCATTGCTTGTTTGCCAAACTAAGGATTGACCATCTTGAAAAATGACCCTTTTAAACTTTCTTTTTTTATTGGGCTTGAAGTGGTTTCTGAGCACTTCTTTGTGGAGGCTTCTCCGTATTTTTGTTGGCGGTATTCACAACTTCCACCATTGAGGCTCGTTCAATTACCGCTTCTAATGTGACAAAATCCATCCCAACTACCTGACGCTGAAGAAATGGGCCAAGTCCATTCGCAAAGTGCTGAATTTTCTCTTTTTCGTCTTCCAATATTCACGGAGCATACCAGCAAAGGTCCACAAACTTTGATGCATATTGGACCACAGAATCAAACCCCTGCTTCAGATCAAGAAATTGCTTCCTTTTGGCATCTCTCGCCACTTTAGGATAGTAGTGACAAGAAAAGTTGTTGCTCAAGTCATCGATCACGATTTTTGGCAATATGCTTAACTTCCCACAATTTATAGGCATTTTCTTCAAGTTGGTAGGTTCCAAGGTCACTTTTAGGTCGTCGGCTATGGCCAAGGTGTCAAAACATCCGACCAATCTGATGAATCCAGGTTTCAGCAGCCATCCGGTTAGTACTTCCTGAGAAAACAGGTGGGTTCAACCACCTAAATTCCTTTAAGGCCGCAACAATTCTTTCCCCGTGGTTTCTGTTCTGGGGTCGTCGGAAGATCGTTAGCAACTCTCTAAAATGCCTCCAGAGCGATTCGTACCTGCATCAACATGCTCATACTGGTTTTCTGAGGGAGGATTCACACTTTCTCCTTGGCTCCCAGAATTTCACTGCAATCCTAACATCTCCTGACAATCACATCTAACATTAATACACACCATGCACATAACAACCCATCATGTGAGAACCCGACCCTTTATTAGAATAACGAGTAATTTTTTGGACCGTTAACCCATCTTTGTGTCCGGTTAACCGTGTAGAATACGGAGAGAGCTTCCCGAAAAGTTCAAATTTGTCCAAATCTGAGTTCATTTACTCAGTGATCCAACTTGTTGAATTCTGGAGGGTAAAATAGACATTTCACAATGTACTTTGAAAATTCATGAATAGTATAGCATATGAGTGTGAGGTCGAATCCAATGGAAAATTACAAAATATATGCTTAAAAATTAAATTTGGTACCTTTAAAGAATATATGATTTTTAAGAAATAAAATTAAAGCTCAATGTATAGACCAAAGAAGTCTAATACTTTGGAATTATCACTTTATTTTATCAAACCTTAAATCTAGCAAACCAAAAAAACACCATTATTATTATTATTATTATCTTTATGAATTTAACAAAATAAGATTAGGTCCAATTAATGTTGAGAATCAAATTAATCTCTTTTTTATTAAAATGGTGAAATAAATTGGCAGTCCAATGTTATCTGATCACTCCCCCATCTCATTGAAAATCTTTGAGAACAAAAGAGGGCCTACTCCATTCAAGTTTTTCAATTGCTGGTGTAAAGAACCAGGTTTCTTTGAAACAATTGAAAAGGGATGGAATATAGAGGTCAAAAGAACTCCAATGTTCAAAATAACCCAAAAGCTAAAGGCTATGAAAAAAACCTTAGTTACTTGGAATGGGGCAAAAGAACACATTGCAGTAAGGATTCCAAAAGCCAGAGAAGATCTGGATGAATCCTATCTTTTGTTCTCAAATTCAAACTCTATAGAAAACATGGCAAACCTGGTTAGAGCAAAATAACAGCTTAACCAGGTTATAGAGGCAGAAGAGAGCATGATAAAACAGAAAGGAAGGCTGTTGCACCTCAATCTCAATGATATTAACAACAACTTCTTTTATTCTTCCCTAAAATGTAGACAGAAAAATAATCAGATCAGCTATATCAGAGATGCAAAGGGTGTTTTGCATGAATCTCAAGAAAAAATCAAAAAGATCTTTGTAGACTACTACAAAAAGCTCCTTGCACCTTAAATCCAGACGACTGATGAAAATAGAAGTCATATCTTCCTCCCTCACACTGAAGATGGAAACATTTTTCTGATCTGTGTAATCCTGTCACTAGAGAAGAGATTGAAAGTGCAATAATGCAAGCTGACCCCCGAAAAGCTCCATGTCTTGATGGTTTTAATGCTATGTTTTATAAAATTTGTTTGCCTATTATTGGATATGATGTGACCCAAGTAGTTAGTGATTTCTTTGAAAGTTCCAAAATGTTGCAGGAAATCAAATCCACTTTCGTTACCCTTATTCCTAAACGTATTGGTGCAGACCAACTTGACCAATTTAGACCCTCCCTCACAAATGAAATCTATAAAATCAACTCCAGGGTGATGATGAATAGACTAAAATGGGTTCTAACCAAAATCATTCATCCTGCCCAATCTGTTTTCATCCCATAGAGAGACATATCAAATCCCATCTTGTTATCCAATGATCTCATTCATGGAATTCACTTGAAAAAAGGGCATCCAAGAATGTGTCTAAAAGTGGACCTCAAAAAAGCTTTTGACAGTGTTAATTGGGACTTTCTTATGACTGCTATGAATTCTATGGGTTCTCCTACTACATGGTGCAACTGGATTAGAGAATGTGTCACAAATCCTAGATTTTCTATTCTAATAAATGGTTCTCCAGCAGGATATTTCCAAAGTACAAAGGGCATAAGACAAGTAGATCCACTATCTCCTCTCCTCTTTACCATCTGCCTGGAAATTTTTTCAATATCCATTGAGAAACGTGTTGAACAGAGTCTCATATCATCTCCATTCAAATATGAAAAGAAGTTCATCTCTCATATTCCTTTCGCCGATGATCTAATGATTTTTGTTCAGCTGATGTCAATAATGCAATAGATCTAAGGATATTGTGTAATATTTTATATAGTCCAACTTTATTGAAACCCATATCTGGATTTAAACAAGGACCCACATTTCAAATTAAAGTGTGGTGGTTATGGGAACTGTATGAACAGTTGCTACTTTGATGGAAAGTAATACAGTTTATCAAACTGCTCTTGGTCCTCTCTTATGCCTCTAATGTTTTCTCTCTGCAAAATCCCATCAAAGTAAGAACTGAAAAGCAGAGAAATTAAGAGAAGGAAGGAAGGAGAAATCAAAAGCAACATATCTTCTACTTGTATTGTGACTGCAGGAAGGAATTAAGAGAACATCAGCAAAGTCTAATTAATAAAGGAACCTTTTATTAGCGATGGATTCATCGGGTATGATTTTACATTATTATGATGTCATTTCCTCATTATGTTAATATTATGATTATGATTTCTTTTTTGTAAAGCATTGGTGATTCAAGATCTTGTGAATTTATTATAGAGGATTAAATTATTTTAGTAAATGGGTATGCATCAATAATGAACTTAATTAATTAATTATTAAATTCATACCCAAATTGTCAATCCGTAAAGAAAATTATATCAATTGGTATCAGAGCAAAGGTTTTACGAATCAATGATGCTTTCATTAAAGATAAATGATGGAGAATTTTATTTTCATTAATTAATTAATTATAAAATAATGATGAGATTTGAATAAGTGGAAAATCCACATCCCTTTCCTTAAGGAAACCCACAACTTCATGTCGATAAAATCTGCCCAGAACTTCATGTCGATAAAATCTGCCCATAACTTCATATCGATAAAATCTTCATTATGCTATCTTCTGAAAAATATCGTGTAACGCCCCGCCCTTTCCGTGAATTTCAGAGTCTAATTTTTTTTTTAAATAATAATAAAACACCAGAAGAGAGCGGACGGCAGTCACGATGCGAGTTAAGTTCAGACTACCCAAGTCTGAACCTTAACTGGCCACCCATGTGTACATGGACTAGACCATGATAATGAACACACATGGAACTAACATCAACTTGCGGAATAGTATAAGTTAACTGCGGAATAATATGAAAAGATAACCAGTACCAGTCTCACTAATAATTACATAAATCAACCATACATTGCCAATATCCTAAGCAAACCATAGCAAGTAACTACTTTATTACATGTCCATAATAAAGTATCAAATAAACAGCAAATATAAATTAGTCCAGTCCAACATTCAAGCGCCTAGGCTTGGCTCCCCTCCTGGTCATCGACCTTCCTTTTCCCTTTACTTGTACCTGCATTCTCCTTTGAGGATAGAATTAGGGCGTTAGATCAACGCGCCCAGTAGGTTCCCGAATCAGGGCTACCACATGTTAGCATATAAAACATACATATACATATCATAATACATGATCATCAAAACAGGTAAAACTGCAAGATCTCAGGAATTTGGGAATTAATATAAATGTGAATATTATTTATTTTAATGATGGAAATTAGAAAATTGGTGGAGTAAATGGTAAATGGGCCAAAATAGGATAAAGGCCCAAGTGTGGCCCAATAGACTATGGTTTGGATTTAAATTTATTTACATGGGTCAAGAATGGTCAAATGGGGTCAAATACCCATTTGGGACCCAATGGGTCAAGATGGTTATGCTCTAAGGTAAATGGGCTAGATGGAAATGTAATTGGGCCATGGGCCCAATGGTGATCCATTTAGAGTGGGCTTAATGAAATTTAATCACCCTAAGTAATTTGGAATTTAACAATGGTGGTGTGGCCAAGTGGGACCCACCTCCACCTCATCAAGTGAGGTGGCGTGTGGGCCAATGATTGGTGGGGCCGGCCACCATGGTTGACTTGGTCAACCATGGGTGGAATAATGGGAATTAGGTTAAATAAAAATGAATTAACCTAAGTTAATTACCAAATTATTTAAGTACTTAAATTAATAAGTTGGTGGCTAAGTGGGGTTAGATTGGTCAAATGGAGACCAAGCTACCCCACCTCAAAATGTTAAACACGTTGGGCATGGTGGTGGTTTAGATTACCACCACCATAAAGCAAATAAGAGATATTTAAAAATATCTAAGAAAATATCTTAGGGTTGGTGGAGTAATAAATGGTAAAACAAGTTAAGTTAAGTCCATTTTTTCTTTACCATTTCTTATTCTCTTTTCATTCTACTCTCTCCATTTTCATTCTCCCATGGCCGTCCCTCTACATGTCCAAGTGAAGGAGAATAAAAGAGAGGAGCTCAAGGAGAGAACAAAGAAGTAAAAACTTGGTGCAAAAATTTATCTAAGGTTAAGGTCATCATCTTCCTCTCATCATCTTTCCTCTTTTCCTCTCTCAATTCAAACCTAACATGGTCGATTCTAGGGTTGGGAGTTGCCACCCTTGATCAAAGATCTTGACCTGCAAAGATCAAGAGGAAGGAAAGAGGAGGCTAAGGAGACCGATGGGAGCGGCGGAAATCGGAGGAGACGTCGGATAGTGAGTATTTCTTAAATAAAAGAATTTTTGATTTTAGGGTTTAAGAAATGGAATTTATTTTTGTGAAATTAATGGTGGATAGGTGATTTTATACTATGGAATTTAGATACATTAAATGGAAGGGTGGAAGATGGTGAAAACCCTAAATGGGTGAATTAGGGTCAGGGTAAGAAATTGGAGAAATATATTGTGTGCATTGTGTGATTGATTAAATTGAGCATGGAATTGGGTACTTGGAAATAAGAATCATGGGCCATAGGGTTCGGCCATGTAGTATGGCCGAACCCCATGGTGGGTGATTTGGTGGTTGGTTTAAATTGCTTAGGGTTTTAAGAATGAAAAGCAATGTGGGTTCTTGATTAATGAATTAGGGTTTTAATGAATGCATGGGAGTAATGTTTTAAGATGATTGTATGATGAAAAATGCAATGGAATGGTATGATTTTAAAATGCATGGATGGAAGGAAATTTGAACCATGGGTTCGGCCATGGCATAGGGCCGAACCCTATGGTGATGAAATGGTGATTAAATGAAGGGTTTAAAGGGTAATGTGTTGATGAATTTTCGGTTTCAAGTGAACAAAAGTGATGATCCAAATGGGGCTAAGAATATGGTTTAGTTGCATGATTTAAACCCCTCAAGGAGGGATTATTGGTGGATCTAAAATATAACAATGGACCCAAGAAAAAATGGAGAAAGGAACATCATGGGTTCGGCCATGGTGTATGGCCGAACCCATGCCCCAAATTGTAAATCAATTTGGGTTTAAGGTCAATGGGTATATATGTGATTAAGTATGGGGTTTGAATGGGTTTAAATGAGTAATGGTTAGATTAATTACATGACAAATTTTAATGTTTTGGTAAGTCAATGATGGACCTAAGTTAAGGACCTAGGTTGTGGATCAATTTTGGGCTTAAATAGGCATGAATGAATGAGTAATTGGTTATGTAAAGGGGTAGGGGCACAAATGGTAATTATTGGCTAAAATGAAGAAACTCACTAAGTTGTGATTTATGGGCTTGGAAATGATTAAAACTTGGATTGATTTGGTAATTTAATAAGGTACCGGATAGCGCGAGCGTTACGCGAGTCGGTAGCCGGATTGTCGGACGAAAACGAAATAAAGACGTGAGTCGGTATTCGGTAGGACTCCTACCTATTTGTAAGCCATGGATGTGTGATGGTATTTTTGTCATATTTTATTGATTTTGGTATTTATCTTATGATGGGTTTTTACAATTATGGATGCTATGTTTAAGATGGATTTTATTTAATGGCTATGAACTATGATTAAGGTTATGCATTATAAATTAAGGCTATGTATGATATCTTAAGGTTATGAGTTATAAATATTACATAGCATAATGCATTACCTCTCATGCATGGCATGGGCCGGAAAAAAATAAATAAACCAGAGTCCATGCTCCATCGGGGCTACCGAGAACAGGCATGGGGACACCTTGACGAGGCTTTGCCGTCAAGGGGGATATTTTGCTGGTTGGAAATATCTTGACGAGGTTTTTCCGACAAGAGGGATATGACAGTATATGGCAGGAATGATGGGTGGGATTCATAACATAGACACCCAGGGCATGGCATACATTTTATATTTTCACCATACGTGGTTTATCAATTTTCATTGGGTTATTATCAGTATGCTGTTATTACTAATCCATGTGTTAGCCCTACTCGGAGTCCTACTAGGCGCGTTGTTCTAACGCCCTACTTCTACCCTAGCTGACGATGCAGGAGATGGCGGACCGGAAGGGCGAGACGGAAGCCAAGCTTAGGAGCTTGGGGAGGCGGATTAATTATTTTGTTTTACGTATATTTTGGAAAAGATGTTTTTGTATAGTTAGCTTGTCGGAAATGTAATAATTTAGGTAGTTTGCTATGCTTACGTATTATTTTGGATAATACAGTATAATGGCATTTTCGTAATTAATTGGGTATTTCTTCCCTGCTATCTGAAGAACTGGTAGGATAGTTCTATTATCATCCGCAGTTATTTTTTACGTTCTGCGAGCTTACTTTTTACGCGTGAACCGTACTCGTGGACTTATGTTCCACGCACGCGTAGGGTTGGCCAGTTAAGGGCCGGGCTTTAGAAGCTCGGAACTTAACTCGCGTCGTGACGTCCGTGCCCTTTGTCACTTTTTAAAAAAAAAAGATAGACTCTGATTTTCGGTGAAAAGGGGCGGGCGTTACAAAAACAATGCTATGAAGTATGCACATGCAATGAGCATCCCCCATCATGTACATTCATAGCCATCACTTGACGTGCCTTGCACCGACAAGGTAAATTACAACACACTTTCACCTCTTCATCATTGACTGATTCATATCATGTATGAGTCCTCCTGGCGGGACTCTCATCGCCTAAGGAGATCAATGTGACTATGATCATCATGTTACTCCTCTTGGCGTGACTTGCACCACCGAGGCAGTACGTAACCCATAACTTGCAACACTGTAGAACTTCATTCATAATCCCATGTCTAGTGCATGAGATGCCAATGCCTGTATGCCATTTGTTAATGCATAATATATCATTTGAAACACATAAAATAAAACAAGAGTATCATAAGAAAACTGGGGTAAAACTGTGGTTACAAGTAGGTAGGAAACCTAATTGAAGAATCACTTCAGCGTCCGTTCTTTCTTAGGCTTTATCCGGTCACCGCTCGCAGTCGTGCACCGTCACAGAGATCCGTTCACCTTATTCACATAAATTATGAACCACTTTAATCCCTTACTTCATTTGATTCCCAATTTTGAGTCTAAGTCCACAAATACCAACTCATGGGGTTCGGCCATACACTAGGGCCGAACCTCATCATCTTGATTTGGTCCTTCTTTCAAGTCCTTCCATTATTTACAGTTTTTGCCATTGGCTCATCTTTTATAATAATTTATGTCCATAGACATATTACCCGAAACAAATGTTTATAAGTGGGGTTCGGCCATACACCTTGGCCGAACCTCACTTATTTCACTTAGGTCCATTTTTCATCTCATGATTGTGACCCTTATTTACTAACATGCCATTGCTACCAATACCTTGATTAAACTCTACAACTTACCCACAATCTTAACATAGGTTCAGTCATGTTTTGGACAACCAAAACAGCAAACATAATTCCATCTTTAATCACATACACATCCATAAAATGACCCATGAAAACAGTCCCTGGGGTTCGGCCATACTCATGGCCGAACCCTTATGGTTCTTTGCTCAATAATGTCCTTTATTTAAATACTAATTGGTTCTACCCCTTAGCCATGTTAAACACATAGTTTAGCCATCCTATGGCCAACCAAAATCAGTAAACTTATCACATAAAAATCTCCAAAAACAGTCCACAAAGGTCTATGGTTTCCATGTTTCCCAACATGAAAACCAACCCTCTTTTACATGGGGTTTGGCCCTCCATGGTGGTCGAACCCAATAATTATGTTTACTATTTTTAGACCTCCAATAAACATGTAATAAATAGTATATTAAAATCAGGTTTTACCTTTCAAGCAAACATCCAAAAATTAGCCCAATTTCATAGGGTTCGGCCATGCTCATTGGCCGAACACCATGACCTTTGGTTTTGAACATTTAACCCTTTATCTTGGGTCTGAAACCAACATCCAAATCCATGTTTTAACCTCCTTAAAACATGCATTTTAAATCCAACAATAACATCTGATATCAGTCCCAAATTATATGGTTTTAATTTCCAAAAAGTATAAAAAACAACCACTTGTTTCCATGGGGTTCGGCCATGCAAAGGGCCCGAACCCAATGGTCCATTTCCATATTTTAATCCACTGATTTAGACCATATTAACTTCAGCCTGTTCTGACATTCAGATAAAGGTTTATAATCCTTTTAATAGCATGTATTTGATTCTCAAATAAAAACCCAAAAATCAGTCCATAAACCCATGATTTTCATGTTTCCAAAACATGAAAACCAAGCAATCTCTTACATGGAGTTCGGCCCTCCATGGTGGCCGAACCCAATGGTTATTTTTACCATTTTAAATCCTCCATAATCAAGGTTAAACATTGGTGTATTCGGCCATGACCATGGCCCAATACATACCCGACTTTATTAATCCAAAAGTCCATGAAACACTTACCAAATTCCAAGCTCTTGTCTTGCCTTTTGATCCTTGCTTCCTTTCCTTCTTATTTCCTTCCTTCTTTCTTCCTTTGTCTCAGCTAGTTAGAAGCATAAATCACTGGTGAAATCACCAAGATGAAATTCGGCCAAGAGAGTGTTCTTGAGAGAGGGAGAGAAAGATGGGAATTCTAAGACTTTTGGCATGTAAATTCGGCCAAGCATGGGTGTTGGCTGCTTTTGTTAAACAGCCCCATATCACCCATTTACTCCTCATCAAACCTTGCACAAACCAATGGGTCTTGGGTGCTATCCGAGGCACCCCTTGGCACCTACCCATGCAGCCATTCAGCTTCCCAAGCAACTCATCTCAAACCCATGCATTTCATTTACCATTCATCATGGAACTCACCCCAAACAAGTCCCCAACGTGTGGGACCTGTTTTGGTGGTTTAAGCTGAGCCAAACTCTTCCAATTCCCACTTAGCTCACTCAGTTTACAGTCCCTTCAATTTCCCTTTTGACTCACTTGAACTTAAGGCTATTTAGATTTCCATCTCAACTCACCCAACTCACATACTTAATGCATTTCATTTAATGCACATGTGTTGACTCACTACTTGATTTAGTTCCAACTCACTTCAGTCCCACTCAACTGATTTGACTCGTGTTTTAGCTCCCTTGAGGGTCCACACGGTCAACAATAGTCAACTTGACCCGTTGGGTCCACTTTTAGCTCCTTGACCCGTTTTTGACTCCATGACCCAAATATGGAATTTTGGTCATTTGTAAATGGTTTTCACATATGGATCAAGCCTACCCATTTCTTCTCCACTTGATTTCCAATCAAATAGGCTTAATCCCCCTTTATTTAAATTCACAAAACGGTCAAATAATTCAGTAAGACCCGATGGGTCCCATTTGGGCCCTTTGACCCATTTAGCCATTTTTGACCCAAATGATGAAAATTACCCATCCCATCAAACTTGACCTTCATAATGTGCTCATATGATTTTAATTTGAGCAATGGGTCCCACTATTTCCTTACTTAACATCACAAAATAATTAATTTAACAACTCAGGGGCATTTTCGTAATTTTCCACTTCATTGAGAAACTGGGGTGTTACATATCGAATGGTTCAAATCCTGTGACATTTAGGGTATGGGATTGAATTTAAGTTTCTATAGAATGGAAGGCATGAAATATTTTTTTTTATTCTCTTCTTATGCCCAAACTTCAATTCCTTTATGAAGTACAAATGTGGTATCAGTGTTTGCTGAATCATTGATGTTTTCATTAATGTTGTATGATAGCAAAATTTTATTTTCCATTTATTAACTACTATATTTAATTATCTACAAGATTTTTTTTCCAATTCTTATATTGAAATTCAACACGATTATGGAATAGGCATGAATATGTACATTTATATCATTGCATAAAGTTGAATGTTTATGATGAAGTATGATCTTAGAAATTCATTATCAAGTATCACATAATGAAATGAATTTTTGAAAGTACATAACAGTCCCAAGTCTGAATAGTGTATTATGTTAAGATTATTTGATTTGTCAAAATATTTATGTGAAGTTTCTTGTGAGAGAAACAAATACAACCATGATGAAATTAAAAAATTATTATAAGAACACCTGATGATATACAATGTGTTTAATGAATTGAATATAAATAAAATTCGATTCGATTATGATGTGAGGTCATTGTTCTTGACTTAAATTCACATAAAGATACGATTTGGTAGTCACCAAAGTGGCCCAATCGGAATGAGTCGAGTTTCGAGTCTTATAAACAAGATTCAGTACTCCTCCCAAGTATTGTATAATAATGACCTTGCAAAATGCAATCCTTAGCCATAAAGATATTAGGTTGGCCCAAAGGTGCACCGTTTCAAATGGTTAACGGATTGGGATAGGATAATTGATGGGTATTTGTAGTTGATATTTTTCTGGATACCGAAAGGTGACGGTGATATTCAATCACCTGTATTTTATTAGTTAGTCCTATTGGTGACTGGGAATCACCGTAATGTTTATAAATAGTGTACTATTAGATTACCAAAGATAGATCACCAGTAACACTATTTGCTAAAGTTATTATTTATGTGTTTCAATTTAAGTACAACTCATAGCATTAAGTACTGATCATGATATTATGTGTATCTTCCAACATCTTCATCTGTCACACTTCATACGCAAGCTAACTCTGTCCCCATATTGAATGGGTTAAACTTCTCTGAGTGGAAAGAACAGATTGAGTTTAACTTAGGTGTACTTGATCTAGACAAAGCACTAATCGATGACAAGCTTACTATTACTGAAACTAGTACGGTTGCCAAGTAGTCAGCCCATGAGGCATGGGTTAAGTCAAACAGGCTTAGCCTTAAGTTCATGCGCATGACAATAGCCAGCAACATTAGGTCTTCTCTACCGACCTCCGAGAATGCAAAAGATTTTCTTAAGAATGTAGAAGATAAGTTCTGTAACGCCTCACCCTTTTTCACTCACTTAGCTTTCCGAAAATATCAGAGTCTATTTCATTTTTATAAACAAAGAGTGATGGAGAGCGGGACGTCACGACGCGAGCTAAGTCCGAACTTTTAAAGTTCGACCCTGAATTGGCCAACCCTATGTGTGCATGGACTAAGTCCATGAAAATGGTTCACACATAACAATATATACATGATCCATAAAATTGATTCATGGGGTTCGGCCAAACACCATGGCCAAACCCTATGATGTCTAACTTTCCAATTTCATCAATTCCCATTCTTGAATCCATAATTCAAGGTTCCTTCTTTTTTATCAAAAAGTCCATAATTAGAAACTTTCTAATTTAATAACCATCTTCCATTTTAATCAATTAAAATCCATCAACAATACCAATGCACCTCCATGGGGTTTGGCCATACACCATGGCCGAAGCTTATGGTTCATAATGTTCTCTTTTAAATGCAATCAAAACATCATAACCCTCCATGGTTTTCATGATCTAATTGCATCTAAAACCATCAAACCTTCTATCCATTTAAAATAAATCATAAATAACCTTTTCCATCATTTTCCATCTTCTAAGTAAATGAACATAATTCCATAAATATTTATGGGGTTCGGCCGTACTCCATGGCCGAACCCATGGTCTAGGATCTTCACCAAAAGCATCCATTAAAACCCATATAAATTTATTAACCAACTCCCATAGTTTTCCTCATTAAAAATCCATACATTAAACCATGTCTTTCCATGGGGTTCGGCCATACACCATGGCCGAACCCTATGATTCATCCTTTCCATTAAAAATACTCTATTCATCTCCCAATTCTCTTCCATGGGGTTCTGCCATACAACATGGCCGAACCCTATGGTTCCTTATTTTTTTTTTTAAACAAAATTATCAAATCACTTACCGGTTCTGCGACTCCTCCGGTTTTCCTTCGCTTGTTCTTGCTCTTCCAATCTTTCTCTTCCTTGCACCCTTGTTAGCTGCCTTCTCTTCTCTTGATTTATGAATGCCGTGCGCCCCTTGTTGCCTTCTCTTTTATTCCACTCGATCCTATCTTATTAAGATAGCAATTGCCGTGTGCCCCTTTCATATTTTGGAGAGTCCTAATTAGAATGTGCTAATGCGCCCCTTGTCTTAAAACCTCCACTCGACCAATCTTATTGAAATGGCAATTGCCGTTTTTAACAAGGAAGGGACTCCCTTTTGGCGCATCAACATGGATTGCGCCTATCCCACACATGGCAAAGCAATGTCTAATTTTAATCTTAAGACAACTTCTTTATTAAGTAATCCCTTAATTTCACTCTTTACCAAGGAAATACCTCTTTTAAAATGATCTTATGCGCATCCTCATGGATGTGGAAATCCCACACACACGGCCATCACCATGGATTGCACAACTCATACACGGCCATGCATCCTGTCAATTTAATCTTAGATATCTTCTCAAGATATTCTAACATATCACATGGATGTGCATATCCCACACACGGCCATGGCAATCTATCTCTAATCCTCTCCATGCGCATAATAATTAATTAGAGACATAATGCATTACTAATTGAAGTCGGCCCCATTTAATTTTATTGAAACCAATTCCACAATCCGTTGGGTCTTAATTGGGCAATGACCCAACACTTTACCCATATAAGGTCCATATCTAATAATTCACAAATTAAATGGGAAATTTTCATCTATATTAATAACTTAAAAATTCGGGGTGTTACAATACAACCATCTTTTTAAAATTTTCATCCAGAAAATCGAGTGAAGTAGGGTTTCAAACATTTACATAAATAGTTTCAGATGAGCTATTCTCATTTTCGATTCGAGTTCCCATGTGGCTTCCTCAATGCCATGTCGATCCCATACGACCTTGACAAACTGGATCGCTCAGTTTCGTAATACCCTTTGCTCTGTGTCCACCACTCAAACAGGTTGTTCAACATATGTCACGTCGTTTTGGACCTCTATGTCTTGTATGTTCAGTACATGAGAGGGATCAGGATTGTACTTCCTCAACATCGATATATGGAACACATCGTGCAAAGATGCCAACTGTGATGGGAGTGTCAATTGATAAGCCACGTTCCCCATCCTTCTTATCATTGAAAATGGTCCCACATATCTTGGCGACAATTTCCCCTTCTTTCCAAATCTCATGTGTCCCTTTCGTGGCGAGACCTTCAAGAACACCATGTCTCCCACTTCAAATTCCAGAAACCTCCTCCTTTTGTCAGCATAGCTCTTTTGACGACTTTACGCAGTCAATAGGTGCTGCCGTATCAACTGTATCTCTGCACTGTAGTCTCTACAACCAACTAAGGTCCAATCAGTGCAGTCTCACCGGCCTCTGTCCAGCACACTAGTGACCTACATGGTCTACCATATAATGTCTCAAATGGAGCCATCTGGAGGCTTACCTAGTAATTGTTGTTGTATGAGAATTCTACCAATGGCAAATGATCCTCCCATCCACCCTTGAAATCTAACATGCATGCTCTCAACATATCCTCCAATGCCTGTATTGTCCTCTCAGACTGCCCATCAGTTTGAGGATGGAATGCTGTGCTAGTCAGTAGATTTGTTCCCATGGCCGACTGTATACTATGCCATACTCTGCCGGTGAATCAACCATCTCTGTCGGACACAGGTAGTCCGAGGAATACCTTGCAATCTGATGATATCCTTAATATACCGCCGACCCAAGGTCTCAGATGAATCTGTCATCTTAATGGGAATGAAATGTGTAGACTTGGTTAATCGGTCTACCACGACCCATATCGCATCGTTGCCTTTTGAAGGCCTGCTGACAAGTTAATCAATGAGCCACAAATTCTGCCACATCTCTTTTGAGTCCGTGCCACCAGTAATGTCTCTTTCCTGGTTGTAATTCCCATTCCGGTATGACTTCACCAGTAGACATCTTGGCCCATATCTCCTCCACTTCCGGGTCTATCTGTTGTTCCTCTTCAATCTTAGTAACCATGTTGGACCGTATGATCAAATTGTACATACTCCCATGGTTGTTGATATATAAATTGAACTCTCTTATGGTATTCAGCATGTCCCATTCTGTCCTGATCAAACATGCCACTGATGCATGTGATATGCGGCTGAGGGCATCCGCCACCTCGTTCGCCTTGCCAGGGTGATAACGAAGTGCAAACTCATAATCTGCCAGATATTCCATCCATCTGCGCTGCCTCAAGTTGAGGTCTTTCTGATCAAATAAGTATTTCAAGCTTTTATGATCTGAAAACACTTCAAATTTCTCGCCATATAAATAATGTCTCCAGCTTTTGAGAGCGAAGACCACTGCGGCTAGTTCAAGATCGTACGTAGGATAGAGGCGTTCATGTATGTTCAGTTGTCTTGAACCATAAGCCACCACACGATGAGTTTGACTGAGGACACACCCAAGTCCTTCTCCTGAAGCGTCACATTGTGCCTCATAACCCTTGCCTCTTTCTGGCAAAATCAAAATAGGAGCCGTTGTAAGTTTATCTTTCAGGTCCTCAATTCTTTAGTTGCATAAATCTGACCACTCAAATTTGACTCCTTTCTGAGTGAGTCGAGTTAGTGGAGATGCAATCTTGGAGAAGTCCATGATAAACTTCCTGTAGTAACCAGCCAATCCCAAGAAGCTACGGATCTCGGTTACATTCTTTGGTGCTTTCCATTCTCCCACTGCCACCACTTTAGCTAGGTCCACAGCTATGCCTTCTTCTAATATAACATGCCCCAGAAAGTTAACCTTGGGTAGCCAAAATTCACACTTGCTGGCTTTTGCATATAATTTGTTCTTCTTCAAGGTGTCCAAAACTATCCTCAGGTTGTAACACCCCTGATTTCTCAATAAGATGAATATTTACGAAAATGCCCCTGGATTTGGTGAATTTAATAATAATGATGTTAAATGAGAAAATGGTGGGGCCCATTGCTAAAATTAAGGTCATATGAACACATTAGGAATGTCAAGTTTGATTGGATGGGCAATTTCTCAATGAAGTGGATAATTACGAAAATGCCCCTGATGTGTTAAATTAATTATTTTATGATGTTAAGTAAGGAAATGGTGGGGCCCATTACTCAAATTAAGATCATATGAGCACATTATGAATGTCAAGTTTGATTGGATGGGTAATTTACATCAATTGGGTCAAAAATGGCTAAATGGGTCAAAGGGCCCAAATGGGACCCATCGGGTCTTACTGGAGTATTTGACCGTTTTGTGATTTTAAATTAAATGGGGTTAAGCCTATTTGATTGGAAATCAAGTGGAGAAAAAAATGGGTAGGCTTGATCCATATGTAAAAACCAAATAGAAATGACCAAAATACCATAATTGGGTCATGGAGTCAAAAACGGGTCAAGGAGCTAAAAGTGGACCCAACGGGTCAAGTTGACTATGGTTGACCGTGTGGAACCTCTAGGGAGCTAAAACACGAGTTAAATCAGTTGAGTGGGACTGAAGTGAGTTGGAATTAAATCAAGGGTTGAGTTAACTCATGTGCATTGAATGAAATGCATTAATTATGGTGAGTTGGACATTGAGTTGAGTGAGTCAAAAATGGAAGTCAAATGGGCTGAAAATTCAGTGAGATAAGTGGGGTGGCTGTTTTGAGAGTTACAAATACAAGGTTAACCAAGGGGCTAGTCATTGGAACATGGAGAGTTTTATTTAAAAGTTGAAACTTCAAGATAGATATTAAAACCAATGGGAGTTACAGAGTGTGTTCACACTTGGAGGAGGGGAGTTTCATTTCAAGAATGAAACTCTCAAATGGGACATTGATGAGGATCAAATGGGCTGAATGGAGCTGCTGTCTTATAGAGTTACAAATGAGGTTTTGACTTTTAAAATTCAAATATGATAAGACTACACATTGGAGTGGGGGGAAGGTTTCATTTCTAGATGAAACCCCCATGTAAGATGATAATGAGAGGAGGAAGAAAAGGAGAGGTTACACAAATACCAGCATGGGAGATGTTGGAGAGCTTGGGGAGGTTTCATTTCATAGATGAAACCCCCAAGTAAGCATAAAGGACTTGGGGTTAATATGGGAGTTACATGTGAGGCAAGTTTGGGCTGAATTTAAGTAGCCAAAAGAGGTTCAATTTTCTATCTCTATCTCTCTATCTCTTTGTTGTCTTCTACATTCCAAAAGCAAGAACAACAGCTGGTTACTGATTTGCAATCAGTCCTTGGTTGATTTCTTTCACCAAGACAAAAGCACACTTTGAGCAAAAGGAGTTGGCACCAAGGTTTAAGATCAAAGTTTCCTTTCTCTCTCTTTCTCCCTCAAATCCATGTCATCTGGCTGAAGTATTCCAAGGAGATTGCAGCAAGGTCAGTCTCAGCCCAAAGAACAGTAAGAGAGAAGGAGAGGTCAAGCAAATAAAGGGTCAAGAAAGGAGTCAAAAGAACCGAAGGAGACGCGGTGTTCGTAAGTGCATTTTGAACTCTTGTTTAATAGATTGGTTAAGAAAATGAGATCTGGCCATCGTATGGACAGATCCATCAATGGTTTAAGTATGGGATTATGATGTTTAAAAGTGATAAAATATGGACCATAGGGTTCAGCCCTTTGGATGGCCGAACCCCATGGAAAACCTTGGTGATTTTTATGGTGTTTGAGAGATGAAATTCATATTATGTATTGAAGTTATTTTAAAGGATTTTAAAGGGAGATAAGGTCACTGATGTTGACCAGTTATTACATGGCTGAATTATGTGTTTATTAAGCTAAATACTGATCAAAAAATATGGACAATTATTGGAGGGTTTACATCAAGGAAACCTTAGGGTTCGGCCATGTGTATGGCCTAACCCCATGGACTGTTTTTTATGGTTATTTGGGTCAAGTGTAGGATGGATTTTTATGTAAACATAATGTGCTTTGATTTAAGAATAAACCAAGTTTATAAATGGATAAATGGATCTAAACCATAGGCCATGAGGTTCAGCCAATTGGGTGGGCCGAACCCCATGAAATGGTATGACATTTCATGGAAGTATTAAATGGTTTTGTGAGATTTTAAAGGATTTAAAGTGAAGATAAGCTTACTGTTTTTAGGTAACTATGGCTTGGCTGAACCATATTAATACTATGGTTAAATTATGGATTAAAACCATGGACAATGGTTGGATTAATTACACCAAGAACCATAGGGTTCGGCCATATGTATGGCCGAACCCCATGGACTGTTATGTGGATATTTGGATTGAGTTTTACAAAATGGAAATCATACAAAGTGATGGGCTTATTGGATGGTTTTGAAAGGTAAAAATATGGTAACATTATACTGTTATCCTATGTCTAAATGAGACCAAAAACATGTCTAAAAGGACCAAAACTATGGGGTTTTATGGCTAAGATAGGACATGGAAGTTTAAGTGGATTTTTGGGTTTTAGATCAAATTAGAATCATATGGTCAAATGATTAACTTGCTGCCATGTACATAGGGTATTCGAATTTCTAGAACGGTGAACAAGCCGTGATCGGAAGACGGTCCAAAGGAAGGGTCGAACAAAGTAAACTATAGTAGGTTTCCTACCTTTATTGTAACCACTATTTCATATGTTGTTTTATGTTGATTTCGATAACTTATATGATTGTAAAGTTATGTTTCTAAATGACATGTTTGCATAGACATCTCATGCATGGCATGGGATGATGGTGTTGTAACCGGAGGCCACACTCCGTCAGGGCGTCCGAAAGAGCACTGTGGGATACCCTGATGATGAGAATCCGATCAGGAGGAATCCGGAGGCCACACTCCGTCGGGTTGTCCGAAAGACCACTGTGGGTTACCTTGACGATGAGAATGCCGTCAAGTGATGGCTGTGTTGAATGGTGATGGGTGGGACTCATACATGTCCATTTCATACATAGCATGTTTTTATGGAATTTTGTCACACATGTGTTATTATTATATTATTTGCATATTTTTGACTAAACATGTGGTAGCCCTATTCGGAAACACTACTGGGCGCGTTGATCTAACGCCCTATCTATATCCTTAGTGGATGACGCAGGGAAAGGGAAGAACGTGGATCGAGAAGAGGATCAAGCAAGGAAACTTGGGCGGTTTGAATGATTTGAATGTACTTGAATGGACTATTCATGGATGTGTTATTTGAATTATGTGGACACTGTAATTTGGTAACTAGATTTGATGGTTTTAATAAGTAGTTAAGATAGATGCTATGGTTTGTTTTAAGTTGGATGGTTTGATTGAACGATTAGTTAAGATTGATTAGTAATTTTGGAGAATAAGTTATGTACTTTGCTATCTAAGAATGGAAAATTGGAATAGTCATAGGTTCTATTATAATCTCAGTTAGATTAAAACTAAATTAATTCCGCAAGTTATATATGTACCATGTGCGGATCAGTTTTATGGACTTAGTTCATACGCACATGGGCTTGGCCAGTTAAGGGTCGGATTTAGAGATCCGAACTTAACTTGCGTCGTGACACTCCGCCCCGATCACATGATTATTATATTTAAAAAAAAAAATAAACTCTGAAAATTAGAGTGAAAAGGGCGGGGTGTTACAGTTGGTATCAGAGCGAAACGGGAAGTTGAATCATCGAAGTAAGATTAAGACTGGTTTCATGTCTCACTGACGGATAAGAATCCCAACTGACCGACTCTTCGGAGTCTGCTGCCTGGGGGCTGGATTAATTTACTTCGAGTGACTTCGACTGAACAATCAATCTGAGAATGACAATGAAAGATAGCAAAGTAAAGTACAGTCATCATAATTGGACAAATCAAACGTAACAAGGTAGGATGAACTCCCCTGAAATCCCCACACTGAGAAACAGACAATAGGAAATTAGAGATTTCCCCAGAAACAAAAGAAAACAAAGAATGTTGATTTGGTAATCTTCCCAAACAAAGTACATGGTATTATGCATGATCAAATTCCCTGGAAACCAAGAGTGGTTTATTTAGAATTGTTGTTGAATATTCTTGTGTTTTAAATGTTGTGGCACAGATATGTCAAGCAATGAGGAATACACAGAGTTATAGGATAAAGGGACACCTAGTTGTCCAGTAGATTTGGTATCGACTTCCAACAGTATCAGCATGGAAGTCAATGTGGACATTCAAGAGGGGCCTCCCGAGGAGGAGGAATGGAACCTAGCACCATTGGAGGAGGTGAACCTAGCACCATTACCGGAGTATCTTATGGAAGATATTCCTTGGTTAGTGGGACCTCCTGAGGAAGAAGAAGAGGATCTAACACTTTTTCTGGAGGATCCTATAGCAGATGTTCCTATAATCTTGGAATCGCTTGGGGAGATAGATCCCTACGATACATGTGAGTTGTGCAATCAAGACGGACACAACTGTAGGTATTGTCCTCACCCTTTAGGCATTGTCTGTCCGTTCTGTGGATTGCATGGGCATGGAGAGGCGAAGACTAATTGTCCTTATATTGGAGGACCTGGATTAATACCCTGTACGACATGTGAAGTATTGCGGCACACGGCGATGACGTGTCCTGATAACCGTTTCAAGTTCGCTGATGATGCGGGATCTTCTACGAAAGACTAGGCTAGGAAGTAACATGAAGGGGTATTAAAAAGAGGATTATTTGGTAAGGGTGTATTTTGTTCTCTATAGGGTTTTGTTTCACCCTACCCACCTTTGTACAAGGATGAAGTATGAATTTATATAAAGTATGCGATGTTATGATTCTAAGAGGATTTTTGGGACTAAGATATAGCGACGAGGTCACTTGATTACATTGAGACGTGGTATGGGTGCGTCCCTCACGTGATGTTGATGATTGAGATGTGGTATGGGTGCATCCCTCACATGGTATTGATGAGATAAGAATATAAACTTCATGAGTATGGCTTTGAGTAGCTATGAGGTTGTGGGAACCTTGATAAGAAATACGGAGACTTGGTCCCATAGGGCTACCGTTGAGGAGTGGGTCCCTCGCATGTTACGCGCTGGAGGGCGCTCTCACGGCTGTTTGGCACACTAGATGTGCTGGAATGTGCAGAGCTAGGTACTATTTTACCCGGTGGGGTGGTACTAGCTTCGTCAGACGCGGAACGACTACCTTAGAGCTTGACTGAATCACCTATGAGGTGAAGGGATGCAGGGCGAGGTAGACCGGGTCACGTTGGACGTAGGTCTTCTGCTTGGTGAGTCATGAGCCCTAAGTCTTGCTAAGGGGTCGAGGTATATTTGTGATTTGATATGGTTACCACAGTCTTATAGTGATTCATTTGAATGTTGTTCCTACGGTTATTACTCATGATAGATAATACTCATGGTCAGAGTGATACCAAGGGTGGATTGTTTCCATGAATGGATTATACGCATAGGTGGGTTATATTCATGGATGATTATAAAACAGGGATAGATGATATTTACTGAAAGCGAAACACCAGGGATGGATGTATTTAACTATGGGTGATTATTTCCATGGTGGTTTGGATTGATGCCGGGAATTGGTATCGTGGAGGTTGGAACAAAAGTTGTCAGTCACATAGAGACTTATGTGCAAAGAAAGATGTGCTTAATTTTGGAGATATACTCAACGGAAAAGATAAGTGTCTGGTGAAACTTGAATGGGAAGCTATGGGTGACTGCCGAGTTAGTCTAGCTAGCTGACTCAGTAGTTAACCGATGGAGTTCCAGGAGAGTGCAACTAGAAACCTAGTTGAAATGGAATCAGAAAAAGCTCTGAGCATAGGCTCGCATTGGCAGGCTACCTCACACAGAGAGTAGATAAAAGAACATATTGAGCCGGTACGTACGGAAAATACTATGAGAGCAGGTAAAGTGAAACAGAGTAGATTGATCTATGTGAGATCACAAATGGCTCACGAGAAAAAGATATAACATGAGACAAAACAAAAGGTGTTACGGAACCAAGCGATTCAATTTGTCAAAGTGGTGTGGACCGACATGGTAATGAAGAGGTCACTTGGGAACTTGAAATCGCAAATAAGAATAGCACACTCTGAGATATTTATGGAATTGTTCAGAACCTTACTTCACTCGATTTTTGGGATGAAAATTTTAAAAGGAGGGTTATATTGTAACACCCCGATTTCTCAATAAGATGAATATTTACGAAAATGCCCCTGGATTTGGTGAATTTAATAATAATGATGTTAAATGAGAAAATGGTGGGGCCCATTGCTAAAATTAAGGTCATATGAACACATTAGGAATGTCAAGTTTGATTGGATGGGCAATTTCTCAATGAAGTGGATAATTACGAAAATGCCCCTGATGTGTTAAATTAATTATTTTATGATGTTAAGTAAGGAAATGGTGGGGCCCATTGCTCAAATTAAGATCATATGAGCACATTATGAATGTCAAGTTTGATTGGATGGGTAATTTACATCAATTGGGTCAAAAATGGCTAAATGGGTCAAAGGGCCCAAATGGGACCCATCGGGTCTTACTGGAGTATTTGACCGTTTTGTGATTTTAAATTAAATGGGGTTAAGCCTATTTGATTGGAAATCAAGTGGAGAAAAAAATGGGTAGGCTTGATCCATATGTAAAATCCAATTAGAAATGACCAAAATACCATAATTGGGTCATGGAGTCAAAAACGGGTCAAGGAGCTAAAAGTGGACCCAACGGGTCGAGTTGACTATGGTTGACCGTGTGGACCCTCTAGGGAGCTAAAACACGAGTTAAATCAGTTGAGTGGGACTGAAGTGAGTTGGAATTAAATTAAGGGTTGAGTTAACTCATGTGCATTGAATGAAATGCATTAATTATGGTGAGTTGGACATTGAGTTGAGTGAGTCAAAAATGGAAGTCAAATTGGCTGAAAATTCAGTGAGGTAAGTGGGGTGGCTGTTTTGAGAGTTACAAATACAAGGTTAACCAAGGCGCTAGTCATTGGAACATGGAGAGTTTTATTTAAAAGTTGAAACTCCAAGATAGATATTAAAACCAATGGGAGTTACAAAGTGTGTTCACACTTGGAGGAGGGGAGTTTCATTTCAATAATGAAACTCTCAAATGGGACATTGATGAGGATCAAATGGGCTGAATGGAGCTGCTGTCTTATAGAGTTACAAATGAGGTTTTGACTTTTAAAATTCAAATATGATAAGACTACACATTGGAGTGGGGGGAAGGTTTCATTTCTAGATGAAACCCCCATGTAAGATGATAATGAGAGGAGGAAGAAAAGGAGAGGTTACACAAATACCAGCATGGGAGATGTTGGAGAGCTTGGGGAGGTTTCATTTCATAGATGAAACCCCCAAGTAAGCATAAAGGACTTGGGGTTAATATGGGAGTTACATGTGAGGCAAGTTTGGGCTGAATTTAAGTAGCCAAAAGAGGTTCAATTTTCTATCTCTATCTCTCTATCTCTTTGTTGTCTTCTACATTCCAAAAGCAAGAACAACAGCTGGTTACTGATTTCCAATCAGTCCTTGGTTGATTTCTTTCACCAAGACAAAAGCATACTTTGAGCAAAAGGAGTTGGCACCAAGGTTTAAGATCAAAGTTTCCTTTCTCTCTCTTTCTCCCTCAAATCCATGTCATCTGGCTGAAGTATTCCAAGGAGATTGCAGTAAGGTCAGTCTCAGCCCAAAGAACAGTAAGAGGGAAGGAGAGGTCAAGCAAATAAAGGGTCAAGAAAGGAGTCAAAAGAACCGAAGGAGACGCGGTGTTCGTAAGTGCATTTTGAACTCTTGTTTAATAGATTGGTTAAGAAAATAAGATCTGGCCATCGTATGGACAGATCCATCAATGGTTTAAATATGGGATTATGATGTTTAAAAGTGATAAAATATGGACCATAGGGTTCAGCCCTTTGGATGGCCGAACCCCATGGAAAACCTTGGTGATTTTTATGGTGTTTGAGAGATGAAATTCATATTATGTATTGAAGTTATTTTAAAGGATTTTAAAGGGAGATAAGGTCACTGATGTTGACCAGTTATTACATGGCTGAATTATGTGTTTATTAAGCTAAATACTGATCAAAAAATATGGACAATTATTGGAGGGTTTACATCAAGGAAACCTTAGGGTTCGGCCATGTGTATGGCCTAACCCCATGGACTGTTTTTTATGGTTATTTGGGTCAAGTGTAGGATGGATTTTTATGTAAACATAATGTGCTTTGATTTAAGAATAAACCAAGTTTATAAATGGATAAATGGATCTAAACCATAGGCCATGAGGTTCAGCCAATTGGGTGGGCCGAACCCCATGAAATGGTATGACATTTCATGGAAGTATTAAATGGTTTTGTGAGATTTTAAAGGATTTAAAGTGAAGATAAGCTTACTGTTTTTAGGTAACTATGGCTTGGCTGAACCATATTAATACTGTGGTTAAATTATGGATTAAAACCATGGACAATGGTTGGATTAATTACACCAAGAACCATAGGGTTCGGCCATATGTATAGCCGAACCCCATGGACTGTTATGTGGATATTTGGATTGAGTTTTACAAAATGGAAATCATACAAAGTGATGGGCTTATTGGATGGTTTTGAAAGGTAAAAATATGGTAACATTATACTGTTATCCTATGTCTAAATGAGACCAAAAACATGTCTAAAAGGACCAAAACTATGGGGTTTTATGGCTAAGATAGGACATGGAAGTTTAAGTGGATTTTTGGGTTTTAGATCAAATTAGAATCATATGGTCAAATGATTAACTTGCTGCCATGTACATAGGGTATTCGAATTTCTAGAACGGTGAACAAGCCGTGATCGGAAGACGGTCCAAAGGAAGGGTCGAACAAAGTAAACTATAGTAGGTTTCCTACCTTTATTGTAACCACTATTTCATATGTTGTTTTATGTTGATTTCGATAACTTATATGATTGTAAAGTTATGTTTCTAAATGACATGTTTGCATAGACATCTCATGCATGGCATGGGATGATGGTGTTGTAACCGGAGGCCACACTCCGTCGGGGCGTCCGAAAGACCACTGTGGGATACCCTGATGATGAGAATCCGATCAGGAGGAATCCGGAGGCCACACTCCGTCGGGGCGTCCAAAGGACCACTGTGGGTTACCTTGACGATGAGAATCCCGTCAAGTGATGGCTGTGTTGAATGGTGATGGGTGGGACTCATACATGTCCATTTCATACATAGCATGTTTTTATGGAATTTTGTCACACATGTGTTATTATTATATTATTTGCATGTTTTTGACTAACCATGTGGTAGCCCTATTCGGAAACACTACTGGGCGCGTTGATCTAACGCCCTATCTATATCCTTAGTGGATGACACAGGGAAAGGGAAGAACGTGGTTCGAGAAGAGGATCAAGCAAGGAAACTTGGGCGGTTTGAATGATTTTGAATGGACTTGAATGGACTATTCATGGATGTGTTATTTGAATTATGTGGACACTGTAATTTGGTAACTAGATTTGATGGTTTTAATAAGTAGTTAAGATGGATGCTATGGTTTGTTTTAAGTTGGATGGTTTCATTGAACGATTAGTTAAGATTGATTAGTAATTTTGGAGAATAAGTTATGTACTTTGCTATCTAAGAATGGAAAATTGGAATAGTCATAGGTTCTATTATAACCTCAATTAGATTAAAACTAAATTAATTTCGTAAGTTATATATGTACCATGTGCGGATCAGTTTTATGGACTTAGTTCATACGCACATGGGCTTGGCCAGTTAAGGGTCGGATTTAGAGATCCGAACTTAACTCGCGTCGTGACACTCCGCCTCGATCACATGATTATTATATTTAAAAAAAAAATAAACTCTGAAAATTAGAGTGAAAAGGGCGGGGTGTTACACAGGTGCTCAGCATGTTATTCCTGAGTTTTGGAATAAATCAAAATGTCATCAATAAATACAATGACAAATTGGTCCAAGTAAGGATGGAAGATCATGTTCATTAGATCCATGAACACAGTCGGTGCATTGGTGAGTCCAAACGGCATGACTACAAACTTAGTCCATACCGCGTTCTGAAGGCTGTCTTCTCTATGTCCTCCTCCCTAACCCGGATTTGATGGTATCCAAACATCAAATCAATCTTAGAGAAATGACTGGAACCTCTAACTTGATGAAATAAATCATCGATCCTGGGTAGAGGGTACTTGTTTCTGATCGTCAGCTGGTTCAGTTTTCGGTAATCCACACACATACGGAGTGAACCATCCTTCTTCTTCACAAATAAAACCGAAGCTCCCCAAGCCGATGTACTGTTCCGAATGCAACCCAGTCTAAGCAGTTCATCAAACTGCTTCGTTAACTCGGACATCTCTACTGGTGCCATCCGGTAATGTGGTAATGACACTGGTGCAGTGCCAGGGTACAACTTGATTTCAAAATTAATCTCCCTCATGGGAGGCAAGCTAGGGAGTTCTGCTGGGAATACATCCGCATAGTCCTTTACTGTTGCCGGAAGTTCAACCACCTATGCCTTGTTGATTCTGATACTGTTCAATAATAGATGCCTCAACCCTTCATGAAGTCTGCTTTGTTTGTCAGTACGCATCACACGTTGTTTTCCCTCAGGTGACCAAAATCTCACCCTGCGGCGATAGCAATCATTGTTGGCCTGAAAGCTAGCCAACCAGTCCATGCCGAAAATAATATCGTACTCTGTCATATCGAGTACCAAATAGTTGAACTCAAATCTGAGTCCAGCGTGTTCAGTATTCACTGCTGTGCATATAAGCCCCAATGATGTGTCTCCGATGGGGGATACAATGGTGAGTGATGTGGACGGTTTTTATACTAAAGTTCCAGTTGCAGATATGAATGCAGCAGATATGAAAGAGTGGGATGGTCCCGAATCAAATAAAGCGAAGGCATAGGAACTACTGACTACAGCCATACCTTGAATCACAGAGTGATCCTCTGTTGCTGGAGGTGCTAAGGTAAATAACCATCCAGATCCTGTAGGTGCCCGTCCCGCCTGGTTAAATATCCTGCCTCCTCTTGAGTTAGCTGGTCTAGCTGGTGGGAGAGATGAACCTCTGGAATAAGAGGTTTTGTTGAGTTGTGGGCATTCCCTCTTAAAATGGCCCGGCTGATCACAATGGAAGTAGTTGTTCACCCCTCTGGGAGCCTGAGTGACTGATGCAGATGGGGAGGGATGATTGGGACGAAAGCCCCTTGTTGACCCAGTGGATGGTGAGGGTCTGCTAAAGTTCGGTCGGAACTTCTTGTTGGGTTGAAAAGTACCCATCCCACTCTGAGCTCAGCTGTTGTCAAAATGCGCTAACTCAGCCATCTCTTGCTCTGCTATAGTCTGCTAATCACCTCTGCCAATGTAACTACTTTAAATATGGTTACCTTGGACCTTATGCTTGGCCGTAGGCCCCGCTCAAGCTTGCATGCCCTTCGACACTCTGTATCCACCATATAAAATGCATAGCAAGACAAACTGAGAAATTCCTGGTGGTACTCTGCCACCGTCATGGTACCTTGTACCAAAGATAGAAAAGCCTAGGTCTGGCTCTCCTTCTCCTCATCAGGGAAATAATGATCTAGGAAGGTAGCTGAGAATTGCTCCGAAGTCATTGCCGTCCTCTCTCCTTCCTGAAGGAGTGCTCACTGCTTCTTTACCGCCTCCCATCATTTACCGGCATTGTCGATCAGTTGTGACGTGGCCAGTAAAATCTTATCAGCATGACTCGTAATCTTGAGTAGGGTCAGGATCTGTGTGATCTTCTTCAGCCAATTTTCTGCTCCGACATCACCTTCTCTCCCTTTGAAGTAAGGAGGGCGCTGTTGCTGGAAGTCCCTGACCATGCTCCTGTCATTGGTCTCTTTGGTGGTTCTATTCCCGTTCAAGTGTTGTTGGAGCACTGAAGTGACCACCACTTGAACCAGGTTTTGCAATTCAGGAGGCACCACCGGTATATTCACGCTGCTTTGTTCCTCCTCCTCTTGGTGGGATGGTTGTTCTTCCTCTTCATGATGAGATTGTCGTTCCTCCTCATTTCGAGGTTGTTCTACCTCATCTTCACCCCCATTTAGGTTTTGTCGTGTATATTTCTCTTCGGCCTTCCCCTTCGAGGCATTTTTCCCTAATCCATTGAAAAAATCATGACCTAGTTTCCATTATAAAATTCGTATTTCCTACTTTTTGGGGAAATTTCCAAATAAGCACTCTTGATTTTTCTTTGTTTTTGGGGAAATATATCCTATGTTGCTATGTTTAATAATCCAATTATTTTGATTATATTTCCTTTGCTATCATTCGTCTGAGTCTAACGAAGTAAATTAATACACGGGGGCCGGATTAATTTACTCCGAAAGATTCAATCTTTCTAGTTCGCTCTGATACCAATTGTAACGCCCCGCCCTTTTTCACTCACTTAGCTTTCCAAAAATATTAGAGTTTATTTTTTTTTTATAAACAAAGAGTGATAGAGAGTGGGACCTCATGACGCGAGCTAAATCCGAACTTCTAAAGTCCGACCCTTAACTGAGCAACCCCATGTGTGCATGGACTAAGTCCATGAAAACGGTTCACACATAACAATATATACATGATCCATAAAATTGATTCATGGTGTTCGACCAAATAGCATGGCCGAACCCTATGATGTCTAACTTTCCAATTTCATCAATTCCCATTCTTGAATCCATAATTCAAGGTTCCTTCATTTTTTATCAAAAAGTCCATAATTATAAACTTTCTAATTTAATAACCATCTTCCATTTTAACCAATTAAAATCCATTAACAATACCAATACACCTCCATGGGGTTCGGCTATACACCATGGCCGAACCCTATGGTTCATAATGTTCTCTTTTAAATGCAATCAAAACATCATAACCCTCCATGGTTTTCATGATCTAATTGCATATAAAATCATCAAACCTTCTATCCATTTAAAATAAATCATAAATAACCTTTCCCATCATTTTCCATGTTCTAAGTACATGAACATAATTCCATAAATATTTAGGGGGTTCGGCCATACTCCATGGCCGAACCCATGGTCTAGGATCTTCACCAAAAGCATCCATTAAAACCCATATAAATTTATTAACCAACGCCCATAGTTTTCCTCATTAAAAATCCATACATTAAACCATGTCTTTCCATAGGGTTCGGCCATACACCATGGCCGAACCCTATGGTTCATCCTTTCCATTAAAAATACTATATTCATCTCCCAGCAATTGCCGTGTGCCCCTTTCTTATTTTGGAGAGTCCTAATTAGAATACGCTAATGCGCCCCTTGTCTTAAAACCTCCACTCGGCCAATCTTATTGAAATGGCAATTGCCGTTTTTAACAATGAAGGGACTCCCTTTTGGCGCATCAACATGGATTGCATTTATCGCACACACGGCAAAGCAATATCTAATTTTAATGTTAAGACAACTTCTTTATTTAGTAATCCCTTAATTTCACTCTTAACCATGGAAATACCCCTTTTAAAATAATCTTATGTGCATCCTCATGGATGTGGAAATCCCACACACACGGCCATAACCATGGATTGCACAACTCATACAAGGCCATGCATCCCTTCAATTTAATCTTAGATATCTTCTCAGGATATTCTAGCATATCACATGGATGTGCATATCCCACACACGGCCATGGCAATCTATCTCTAATCCTCTCCATGCGAATAATAATTAATTAGAGACATAATGCATTACTAATTTAACTCAGCCCCATTTAATTTTATTGAAACCAATTCCACAATCCGTTGGGTCTTAATTGGGCAATGACCCAACACTTTACTCATATAAGGTCCATATCTAATAATTTACAAATTAAATGGGTAATCTTCATATATATATTAATAACTTGAAAATTTGGAGTGTTACAAGTTCAAATTTGCTAACAAGTCCCTAGCCAGGACTCTTATGGCCAGACTCACCACCATAAAGTTCGATGGGAGTCGTGGTATGTCTGAGCATGTGATTGAAATGACCAATATCGCTGCTCAATTGAAGAACTTAGGCATGACTGTAGATGAATCATTTCTGGTAGAGTTCATCCTGAACTCGTTACCTCTTCAGTATGGGCCATTCCAAATTAATTATAATACTATGAAAGATAAATGGAAAATCAATGAGCTATCTAGCATGTTAATCCAAAAGGAGGCCAGACTTAAGCACATGGGTCATCACTCAATTCATTTAACAACTCAGGCCCAGTAAGAAAGCAAAGAAGCCCAAGTAATTCAAGAAATTCATGTCAAAGCCACATGAGTCTAGTACGAGCTCCAAGACTCATGACAAGGGAAAGGGTGGTGTGAGGTGCCATTTCTGTCTAAAGCAAGGGCACTTCCAAAAGGACCTCCATAAGAGGAAAGCTTGATTCGAAAAGAAAGGTATTCATTACATTTCAGTATGTTTCGAGTCTAATTTAACTGAAGTATCTTCTAACACTTGGTGGCTTGATTCTGGAGCAACAACTCATGTTTCTCATACAATGCAGAGATACCTTACAATCCAGACCATCGACCCAACTGAAGTCACCCTTTACTCGGGCAACCGGGAAAAAATACCTATTGAAGCCATTAGAACCTATCACCTTTTCTTTGATAACGGTTATCATTTCGATTTATTTAACTGTCTTTATGTACCTACAGTAACTAGAAACCTTATTTCTGTTTCTAAGTTGGACCTTAATGCCTATCATTGTAAATTTGGTAGTAATGCTTTCAGTTTGTTTAAATCTTCTTCTTTTATTAGGTTTGGTTTATTATTTGATGGCTTTTATCGTATTAAGCTTGATAATGACTTTGCAAACAATGTTCTAACCCTGCATCATAATGTTGGTATTAAACGTGGGTTGATTAATGAAAACTTTTCAAATTTGTGGCGTAAACGTTTGGGACACATTTCTTGAGAAAGAATTGAAAAACTGGTTAAAGAAGAGATTCTTCCGAATCTCGACTTTACCAACTTAGGAGTGTGTGTGGAATGTATTAAGGGTGAATAGACCAAACGCAGTATGAAAGGGGACACAAGAAGTAAAGGGCTATTGGAACTGATCCACACCGATATATGTGGCCCATTTGATGTTCCATCTTTTGGTGGAGAATCCTACTTCATCATTTTTATAGATGATTTTTCATGTTATGGTTATATATATATCTGTTGCATGATAAATCTCAAGCGGTTAACTCCGTAGAGATTCTTATCACTAAAGTAGAAAGGCAATTAGATAGAAAAGTGAAAATTGTTAGATCCGATAGAGGTGGTGAATACTATGGTAGGTATGATGAGACGGGTCAACACTCGGGGCCATTTGCTAGATTGCTAGAAAATTGCAGTATAGTGGCACAATATACGATGCCAGGTACGCCTCAGCAGAATGGTGTTGCTGAAAGGCGCAATCGTACACGTATGGATATGGTTAGGAGCATATTATGCAATACTACCATACCCATTATGTTGTGGATGCATGCTTTAAGAACTACAGTGTATATTCTTAACAGGTTTCCTAGTAAGTCAGTTCCTAAAACTCCTTATGAACTGTGGACAGGAAGGAGACCCAGTTTGAAACACCTACATGTATGGGGTTGTCCTACAGAAGCTATAATCTATAATCCACATGAAAGAAAATTTGAAGCGAGGACGATCAGTGGTTATTTTATCGGTTACCCTGAAAAATCCAAAGGGTATAGGTTTTATTGTCCAAACCATAAAATGAGGATAGTTGAGACTAGAAATACAAGATTCATAGAGAATGGTGAGGTTAGTGGGAGTGATATTATAAGAAGTGTATCTATACAAGAAGTGAGGGTACAAGTTCCTATACCATAACTTCAAGAAGTGTTGTATTTGTTCCTAATATCATTGAGTGACCTAACGATACAACACAACACTTGGATGATCAATCACTCCAACAGGAAGAGACTGTCACCACTGATGAACCGATAATAAAACAACCACAATAAGTAGCCTTAAGAAGGTCTCAAAGACAAAAGAGACCTACTATTCCGAATGATTATGTGGTATATCTACAAGAGTCAGAATATGATATAGGGGCTATTAAAGATTCGGTTACTTATGAAGAAGCCATAAAATGTGTAAATTCTGATGAATAGATGGATGCCATGAAAGATGAATTGAAATCCATGGACAAGAATGAAGTCTGGGACTTAGTAGAATTGCCCATGGATAAAAGAAAGTTGGATGTAAATGGGTCTTCAAGACTAAATGACACTCAAAGGGCAATATCGAACGGTATAAAGCCAAACTTGTAGCCAAAGGGTTCACTCAAAATGATGGCATTGATTATAAAGAGACTTTCTGTAACACCCCGATTTCTCAATAAGATGAATATTTACGAAAATACCCCTGGATTGGTAAATTTATTAATTATGATGTTAAATGAGAAAATAGTGGGGCCCATTGTTCAAATTAAGATCCTATGAACATATTATAAGGGTCAAATTATAATGGATGGGTAATGTACATCAAATTAGGTCAAAATGGTTAATTGGGTCAAAGAATTCTCAACGGTTGGAATAATTACGAAAATGCCCCTGGATTGGTGAATTCAATAAATGTGATTGTAAATAAGGAAATAATGGGGCCCATTGCTCAAATTAAGATCATATGAACACATTATGAATGTCAAGTTTGATTGGATGGGTAATTTCTCAATGAAGTGGATAAATTACGAAAATGCCCCTGATGTGTTAAATTAATTATTTTGTGATGTTAAGTAAGGAAATGGTACGGTCCATTGCTCAAATTAAGATCATATGAGCACATTATGAATGTCAAGTTTGATTGGATGGGTAATTTACATCAATTGGGTCGAAAATGGCTAAATGGGTCAAAGGGCCCAAATGGGACCCATCGGGTCTTACTGGATTATTTGACCGCTTTGTGATTTTAAATTAAATGGGGTTAAGCCTATTTGATTGGAAATCAAGTGGATAAAAAATGGGTAGGCTTGATCCATATGTAAAAACCAATTAGAAATGACCAAAATACCATAATTGGGTCATGGAGTCAAAAACGGGTCAAGGAGCTAAAAGTGGACCCAATGGGTCGAGTTGACTATAGTTGACCGTGTGGACCCTCTAGGGAGCTAAAACACGAGTTAAATCAGTTGAGTGGAACTGAAGTGAGTTGGAATTAAATCAAGGGTTGAGTTAACTCATGTGCATTGAATGAAATGCATTAATTATGGTGAGTTGGACATTGAGTTGAGTGAGTCAAAAATGGAAGTCAAATGGGCTGAAAATTCAGTGAGTTAAGTGGAATATGAGGAGGTGTGGTGATCTCAAACAAACCAAAACAAGTCCCACACTTTGGGGACTTGTTATGGAGAGTTTCATGCAAAACATTAAATGGAATTTGGGGGGTTTCTATTCCATTTGGAAACCCCAAGCCTTCAATGTTGGAATGCCAATGGGTGCATTTGTTGGGAGCAACTGTCCCACTGGTTTAGGCAAGAATTGATGAGGAAGTGGAGGGGTTTTGAGGGCTGAATTATTAAAGGAAACAAACACCATCTTGGCCATTTTTCACCATTGAAAAGCCAAGATTCTCCATCTCTCTCTCCCTCTCTCCAATTCATTTGCTTAAGTGGAACAGCAGAGGTTTTTAGCATCAATTATTAAAGCTTAAACCAGCAAGGAATTAAGAAAGAAGGAAGGAAATAAGAAGGAAAGGAAGCAAGGATCAAAAGGCAAGACAAGAGCTTGGAATTTGGTAAGTGTTTCATGGACTTTTGGATTAATAAAGTGGGGTATGTATTGGGCCATGGTCATGGCCGAATACACTAGTGTTTAACCTTGATTATGAAGGATTTAAAATGGTAAAAAAATAACCATTGGGTTCGGCCACCATGGAGGGCCGAACCCCATGTAAGAGATGGCTTGGTTTTCATGTTTTGAAACATGAAAACCATGGATTTTGTGGACTGTTTTTGGGTTTTGATTTAAGATTTAAATACATGTTTTAGAATGGTTAAAAAACATGGATCTGATTGACATAGGGACTGAAGTTTATATGGTCTAAAATCAGTGGATTAAAAGATGGAAATGGACCATTGGGTTCGGCCACTTAGCATGGCCGAACCCCATGAAAACAAGTGGCTAGTTTTGATGGTTTTTAGAAGTTAAAACCATATAAGTTGGGACTGATGTTAGATGTTTGTAATAGATTTAAAATACATGTTTTAAAGAGGGTTAAAACATGGGTTTGGATATCAGAAAAGGTGGAAGTTATGTGGTCTAAATCAGTGGATTAAAATTGGAAAAAATGGACCATGGGGATCGGCCATCTTGGATGGCCGAATCCCATGGAGTTGTGTTGATTTTGGATGTTTGTTTGAAAGGTAAAACCTGATTTTTATTTACTGTTATTACATGATTATTTGAGGTTTAAAAACAGTAAACATAACCATTGGGTTCGGCCACCATGGAGGGCCGAACCGCATGTAAAAGAATCTTGGTTTTCATGTTGGGAAACATGGAAACCATGGACTTTTATGGACTGTTTGGATGAATTTAATTAGAGGGTTTCTAAGAGATATAAGGGCAGCAAAAGGGTACTGATATTACATGATTTAAATAACACCTAATGCATGTTTGAAGGATCAATTCATGGACATAGGGTTCGGCCAACTTGAATGGCTGAACCCCATGAAAGAGATTGATGATTGTTGTGAAATCAAAGAGTTAGAAACCATGCAATACCATGGGGTTTCTATAGGAGTTTAAATAGAATTAGGTTTGCTGTTTTTATGCCTAAGATACAGGATAAATGATGAAAGATTATTAAAAGAATTGAATCCCAAAGAGCCATGAGGTTCGGCCATGTGAATGGCCGAACCCCATGGGTTGCTTTATGGTTTTTATTTTGTTTACTTAGGGTTATGGTTACTGATTTGGGTCAGCCTTTGGATGGCTGAACCATGTATTGATCATGGTTGAATTAGCATTATTAAACCATGAGTGATCATGGTGATAATCAGATCAAGAGAACCATTGGGTTCGGCCATGTGCATGGCCAAACCCCATGGGGCTAGCTTTGGGATGAATGGACCAAGATTTATGGGTTTTCCTATGTATGTTAAATGAAATAAGCTTGCTGTTTTGGGTTGGCCATGGGATGGCTGAACCTTGTAGTTAATATGGCTAAATGGTAGAGCCTAACTTGTAAACAAATGATGGGATCATTGTGTAGGAGGATCATAGGGTTCGGCCATTATAGATTGTTTTGTTGGAGATTATGACTTGGTTGTATGAGTTGGATTAAGTAAACATATGGATTTATCTTTGGACTTAGTGATAAGTAAATAACCAGCCACTAAGGTAGATTACTTTTATGAACTTTGATTATGAGCAAGATTAGACATTGGTTATACCAATGGCAAATCTGTGAATACAAGTCAAACGAAGGGATTGATCAAAGGACTCACATGATGTAGTTGGGTCTTAGATATGAATGAACAAGTAAGTGATAGTATGATTTATTGATTGCTATATGGATAAGGTACCGGAAGTTGAACGACGTGCGAGTCGTGACCAGGTGACGCGAAAGAAAGATCAAGTACTGAAGTGAATCTTCAGTAGGTTTCCTACCTTTATTGTAACCACTATTTCATATATTGTTTTATGTTGATTTCGATAACTTATATGATTGTAAAGTTATGTTTCTAAATGACATGTTTGCATAGACATCTCATGCATGGCATGGGATGATGGTGTTGTAACCGGAGGCCACACTCCGTCGGGGCGTCCGAAAGACCACTGTGGGGTACCCTGATGATGAGAATCCCATCAGGAGGAATCCGGAGGCCACACTCCGTCGGGGCGTCCGAAAGACCACTGTGGGTTACCTTGACGATGAGAATCCCGTCAAGTGATGGCTATGTTGAATGGTGATGGGTGGGACTCATTACATGTTCATTTCATACATAGCATGTTTTTATGGAATTTTGTCTCACATGTATTATTATTATGTATATGCATGTTTTATATGCTAACATGTGGTAGCCCTGATTCGGGAACCTACTGGGCGCGTTGATCTAACGCCCTAATTCTATCCTCAGAGGAGATTGCAGGTACAAGCAAGGGGAAAGGAAAGGTCATTGACCAGGAGGGGAGCTGAGCCTAAGTGCTTTAATGATGGATTTGGATTACGTTATATTGCTGTCATTTGAATACTATTGTTGGACATGTAATAATTCGTTATTTGCTATGGTTTGATTAGGATAATAACCTGTGGATGGTTGATCTATGTTATTTAATATTTAAGACTGTTACTTGCTATCTCGTCTTTCTATTCCGCAATTATCTAGATTATTCCGCATGTTGATGTTAGTTCCATGTGTAATTCACTATCATGGTCTATTCCATGTACACATGGGTGGCCAGTTAAGGTTCAGACTTGGGTAGTCTGAACTTAACTCGCGTCGTGACGCCGCCCGCTCTCTTCCGATGTTTATTTTAAAAAAAAAAATTAGACTCTGAAATTCTCGGAAAGGGCGGGGTGTTACACTTTCTCCCCTGTATCTAGGAAAGACTCTTTCAGAATTATTATGGCTTTGGTGGCTCATTATGGCTTAGAGTTACACCAAATGGATGTGAAAACCGCCTTTTTAAATGGTGATCTAGATGAGGATGTATATATGGATCAACCTAAAGGTTTCTCCATAAAGGGCAAGGAACATTTGGCTTGCAAACTTAAAAAGTCAATTTATGGTCTTAAGCAAGCTTCTCGGCAATGGTACCTTAAGTTCAATGATACCATTACTTCCTTCAGATGTAAAGAAAACACTGTTGATCGGTGTATATATCTGAAGGTCAGTGGGAGCAAATATATCTTTTTGATATTGTACGTTGATGACATTTTGCTTGCCACTAATGATCATGGTCTTATGCATGAAACCAAGAAGTTTCTCTCCGCACAATTTGAAATGAAAGATATGGGAGAAGCATCCTAGGTTATTGGAATAGAAATATTCCGTGATAGAATGCGTGAGTTATTAGGTTTGTCTCAGAAAGCCTATATAGAAAGAATTTTGGAGAGATTCGGAATGTAAAATTGTTCCCATCAAGATGCCCCTATTCAGAAAGGAGACAAATTCAATCTTAAGCAATATCTGCAAAATGAACTAGAAAGAAAACAGATGGAGGAAATGCCTTATGCTTCAGCAGTGGGTAGTCTCATGTATGCACAAACCTGTACTAGACCAGACATCAGCTTCGCCGTCTGTATGCTGGGCAGATATCAAAGCAACCCTTGAATGAATCACTAGAAAGCTGCAAAGAAAGTTATGAGCAATTTATAGTGTTCTAACGACTTCATGCTCACATTTAGGAGATCCAAGAATCTCGAAGTCATTGGTTATTTGGATTCGGACTTTGGTGGATGCGTTGATAGCAGAAAGTCAACGTTTGGCTATTTGTTCTTTATGGCTAATGGAGCAATCTCATGGAAAAGTGCCAAACAGACTATTATTGCAACATCTACCATGGAGGCGGAATTTGTGGCATGCTATGAGGCCACTATTCAAGGAATGTGGCTGCAAAACTTTATCTCAAGACTTGGAATTGTTGACAGTATTGCAAGGCCGCTGAGAATTCATTGCGATAATTCTATAGCAGCTTTCTTCTCCAAGAACGACAAGTACTCCAGTGGATCGAAACACATGGAATTATAGTACTTTGTCGTAAAAAGAAGAGGTTCAGAAACGGACAGTGTCAATTGAGCATATCATCACACAACTTATGATTGCAGATCCGTTAACGAAAGGGTTGCCTATAAAGAGCTTCAAGGAACATGCCAATAGAATGGGTCTTGAACGCAACCCATTATGATGTATTATTTTGGACTGCTTTATGTATCTGTAACACCCCGGATTTTCAAGTTATTAATATATATGAATTTGCCCATCTAATTTGTAAATTATAGGGTAGGATGTATTCAACTGGGTCAAGATGGGCAATTGAGTCAAAATGCCCAATTGGGACCCAATGGGTCATGGTTGACTTGGTTGACCACCAAGTGAGTTCAAGTTTAAATTAAGTGGGGCTGAATTAAATTGGAAATGGAATCAAGGGTTGAGTTGATTTCAAATGAGTTAAATTAAAGTGGTGAGTTGAATTAAAGAGCGAGTGAAGTGTGAAGATGAAGGTGTTGTAGTTGTTTCAAAGAAACAAACTAAGGCATACACGTTGGAATGGGAGTTTCATCTCATGGATGAAACTCCCAAATGGAACATCAATGGGAAGTGGACTGTTTTGGTTGTCCAAGTCAAGACAATACCGTTGGGAGATGGGAGTTTCATCTCATGGATGAAACCCCCAAATGGGCCATTTATGTAGAGGTGGCGGTTTTGTGAAGGTTACACAAGGATACTCAAAGGCATACCATAGCACAACGTTGGGACATGGGAGTTTCACCCCATGGATGAAACCCCCAAAATGGAACATCAATGGGGAGGTGGCGGTTTTATGTTGTTACACAAGCCAAGCCAAGGCTACACCGTTGGAGCGTTGGGAGTTTCATCTCATGGATGAAACCCCCAAGTGGAGTGTTAAGGAAGGAGGTAAATGGGAATGGGAGTTACAAGGGGTGTCACTCTCTCCCTCTCCCTCTACTTGCCCGAATCACTCTCAAGGCAAGAACACTTAGAGAATTTTATCTCATTCTCTCCCTCTCACTCAAGGCCGATTCTCTCAAGACAAAAGGCTTAGAGTTGTGTCTCAAGTTGTCTCTCTTTCTCCCTCTCTCAAATCCATACCCTTGGCAGAACCACTCCAAGGGGTTTCATCAAGATCAGTCTTGGCTAAAGAGCAAGAAGGAATGAAGAAGAGACTAAGGAAGGAAAGGAGCAAGAAGGAGTGAAAGAAACCGGAGGAGTCGCGTGAATCGGAAAGTGCTCGATCAATTTCATAAATAAGAAAAAAAGGGTCAAGGGTCAAGGACGCAATGGTCGAACCCTAATTTTATTATGGATAAAAGATCCAATGATGAACCATAGAGTTCGGCCATGTTGTATGGCTGAGCCCCATGGAAAGTTATTAAGGAATTTATATGGGATTAAATGATGTTCAAGAGGAAATAAGGAACCATAGGGTTCGGCCATGTTGTATGGCAGGCCATGTTGTATGGCCAACCCCATGGAAAAGATATTAGTGAATTATAATGGATTTAAAGAATGGAAAATCATAGATGAATGCTTATGATTTTAAAAGGTTTTAAAGGATTTAAATGGATGTATGTATGAGAACCATCAAAGGACTTAATCTTGGCTGTATGATTTTTAAAAGAAATGAAGGAACCATAACATGGCCGAACCCCATGGAAGTGTGCTAGTAATTATTATGGGTTCTTGAAGGATGAAAACCATGGAAGTTTAGTGAGGTTTTAAAAGGTTTAAAATGGAAGTTATGTTTATGACCTTGAAATGGTGAATTGTTTAATGGACAACATGGAAACAAAGGACCATGGGTTCGGCCATGTGTATGGCCGAACCCCATGGACTATTTTAATGGGTCATGTGGAGATATAAGCATGATTAGAAATGATGGCCAAAGGAGTGAAATTAAAGGACCATGGGTTCGGCCATGGTGTATGGCCGAACCCCATAAGGAATATTTTGTAGACTTATGTTTATGGACCTAAAACATAAGGTGATGGAAACAATGGCAAAGAATGTAAATATGGGTAAAAATGAAAGATCATGGGTTCGGCCATGGTGTATGGCCGAACCCCATGAGGAATGTTTTTATGGACTTAGGTGGTTACCAATGTTAGATGAATAATTTGTAAGTGATTAGATTAATGAATCAAGATGACATGATCTTGGATTTAAATTTATAAGATCAAAGGATTAGAAAGAGGGACCAAAAATCAAGTGAGTGAGGTTCAGCCATGGTGTATGGCCGAACCCCACTACGGTGTATTTTGTAGACTAAGGGTTAAGTAAGTAACTAAGTGCTGATTGAGTAAATAAATAAAAGGAAGGACTAAAATCAAGTAAGTGAGGTTCGCCATGGTGTATGGCCGAACCCCACAAGTTGGTGTTTATGGACTTGGACATATTTGAAGATCAAATAGAACATGGGATTGATTGATTAGCATGTTATAAGGTAACAGGACTTCACAAGGGGTGTACAATCGTGAACGGGTTTCGGATGAAAGCGCAAGGACACTTTAGTGGTCTTTGGTAGGATTCTACCTCTTTGAAACCATGGATATGTAATATGGTTTAATTTCTTATTTTGATGGTTTATGTTGTTAAAATTTATATTTCAAATATGAGGTTTTATTGCTATGATTATACTATTACATAGCATGTGGACACATACATCTCATGCATGGCATGGGAGGGATGTTTGTAACCGGAGGCTACACTCTGTCGGGGCATTCGTAAGGCATTCGTAGGAAGACCTTGATGTGCATTATCCATCAAGAAGTAACCGGAGAACACACTCCATCGGGGCGTCCGTAAGGCAACTGTGGGGATATCTTGATGAGGAGAATTCCATCAAGAGGATACATGTGTTTGTGATGGGTGGGACTCATTGCATTTGACACCATGACATGGCATTGTTTTTACATGGTTTTGGTATTATGTTATTTATATGATTTTGAACTAACCATGTGTTAACCCTATTTGGAGTACCTACTGGGCGTGTTATCTAACGCCCTACTTCTACCCTAGTGGATGACACAGGAAATGAAGGGAACGATAAGCGTGATCGGAGCCAAGCATAGGAGCTTGGATGTGCTTAGTTTATATTTTGATTAAGTTACTCATAGACTATGTAATTTGAGTAGCTAGCATTCGGGCATGTAATAACTTAGATATTTTGCTATCGTTTGAATGGTTTATTTTGGATATTTAAGTTATGATAATTATGTTTAAGACATGGACTACTTTGCTATCTAAAATGGAATAGAATTAGGTTCTATTATAATCCGCAGTTATGTTTTATTCCGCTTGAATAACTTAATACTTGTAAACCGTATTCGTGGACTTAGTCCATACACATGTATGGTTGGCCAGTTAAGAGTCGGACTTTAGAAGTTCGGACTTAGTTCGCGTCATGACGTCCCGCTCTCGCTCACTCTTCTATTTATATAAAAAAAAAAAATAGACTCTGATTTTTAGGAAAGCGAGTGAAAAAGGGCAGGGCGTTACAGTATCTATCTGTGATTTTAACACTTGAATACTCTTAATAGCGTTTCTGACATTTTTTTCCTATTTACTATATTTATATGTATACATTATGTATGATTATTTACACTAACAAGAATAGTCTTTGAATGAAGACACTTATGTGGACTATTATGAAATTTCTCAATTAAAGGCTATATTAAGTGGATCATTTATGTTGTAGTGATGGAAGGGACCATGTCGGAAAAGATGATGTGAAACCACCATTGCTCGCATTTGTGGATCATTTAATATTAACATTATGATGATAACCGTATTACATTTATTTGAATGTGAATTATCCTATAATGATAATAATGTGGGCCAAGTGGGAGAATGTGATATTTTATATACATCCCACTTTATTGAAACCTATATCTAGATTTAAACAAGGACCCACATTTCAAATTAAAGTGTGGCGGTTATGGGAACTACATGAACAGTTGCTACTTTGATGGAAAGTAGTACAATTTATCAAACTGCTGTTGGTCCTCTCTTCTGCCTCTAATGTTTTCTCTCTGCAAAATCTCATCAAAGCAAGAACTGAAAAGCAGAGAAATTAAGAGAAGGAAAGAAGGAGAAATCAAAAGCAACATATCTTCTACTTTTATTGTGACTGCAGAAAGGAATTAAGAGAACATCAACAAAGTCTAATTAAGAAAGGAACCTTTTATTAGCGATGGATTCATTGGGTATGATTTTACATTATTATGATGTCATTTCTGCATTATGTTAATATTATGATTATGATATTTTTTTTTTTGTAAAGCATTGATGATTCAAGATCTTGTGAATTTAGTATAGAGGATTGAATTATGTTAATAAATGGGCTTTGTTATTGTCTTTTTCTCAGGCTCTTGTATGAACAAAGAAGAAATCTCTCAAGTGCAGGGTATTTCCGAGGGCTTTGTTCCTGTTAAGTATCTAGGTCTCCCTCTATTCTCCTCAAGACTATGCCTAACAGATTGTGCAGAGATTGTAGAAAAAATTCAGTCAAAGCTAGCTGGATGGAAAGCAAAACAGTTATCTTTTGTTGCAAGATTATAGCTTATAAACTCTACTCTCCTATCCTACCATATGTATTGGTCCCATGCTTTTATACTACCCAAAGGCTGTATAGCTAATATTGAAAAAAATCGTAAGAAGATTCTTGTGGAATGACCAAGGACAGAAAATGCACTTAATCTCATTGGATTCCATATGCAAGCCAAAAGCAAAAGGTGGTCTTAGAATAACTCCAATCCAGATTTCAAATCAAGCAGCTATCATGAAACAAGTGTGGTTTTTATCTAGTGGTGCAAGAGATTTCGCGTCAATGAAATGCCAAATAAAGCATCATGGGGCCGAAATCTGTTTTTCAATGAGAAGCAAATCCAATCCTTTCATCATACATTTATTAGAGTTGACCTCCTTTAAATTAGCATGATTAATTTCAGAGAACATAATCTGTGCTTATTTTTCATTCCATATATACATGTAATTGATTTTCTTTTTCTTTTTTTACCTACTGTAATTATTCTATTAATAGAGATATTCATTCTCATCTCTCATTAGCACAGAGAGAACAAAATCATGTGTGAATTTTACATGGCATCACGAGCCTAGGTTCGATTTTTTCATCACAGTTTTTGTTTTCCCAGTTTCGATAGAAAAGGAAGAACAATTTCTCTTGTTAGGCGTCACACGCTTACAAATTTGCCTATGAAATCTCGTGGGGCTTGCATAGCTGAGCGAAAACTCTCTTCTCTCCAGCAAATGAAGTTGGATGCCCTGCCCTTCACTAGATTTTAACCTCTTATCGGATCTGATCTTTTTGGCAACATTCCTTAGTTTTGCTAGTGCCAATTGTTTTACCCAGCCGAACAGCCACTGCTGGCTCTTAGTTTTTCCATCATCTGAGCCCTCAGACCTCTGGACGCGCCGTGCTATTGTACAGGCTTTTTCAGCATCGAGTTTCTCTCAGATCTACACGTGTGTTTTCTTCAAGTTACCACAACCGACGGCCCTTAACTCCTTTTCTCGTACGACATACTCTGCTTGTTGTTCCAAGATTTTATGCCACTCAGATCTGAATTCTTTCCGCCGTACATGGGTTTCCACGATATGGACTGGCTCTCCCCGTGTTACAGATCTGTTTTTCCGATCTACAGCTTTCCTTTGCAGCGTCAACCTTGTACAGGCAGCGCAAACATTCAAAAGGCCATAGAGGGGTACCTATTGCATCTGTCTCATTCTTCACCTCTATGCATACATAGTGCCATTAATTGGTTTTGAACGTTGCCTTATCAAGTCACTAGAAGAGACATTTTTTTTTCTTCTTGCGCTACAGTATTCTAAAGTGCTCACTACATTCGCCTTCAGTGTTTGCTACAGCAGTCTATAGTGCTCACTTCAATAGTCTACTGTCACCATCATACAGTGTACTGCAGTGTTTTTCTAAAAAAAAAATTTCTACAGTGTGCTACAACACTTTCTATAGTATTTTTGTACATCAACATAGTTTGACTGCTTCCATTGTTGGCATCTCTGGTTGCTATTTTTTTGTTTTTTTTTACAAAGGGATTTCGATTCCATGCTCAGCTCTCTGATCTCCTTTGCCCGGCACTACTTCAGCTGTGCCTTGTCCCCCGCAGTAATGCCCCTCATCCTCTGTACTCGACAATTGTTCCGTCCATGCGACACTGTCGCTTTGATCCTTCAATCCATACTGTTCACTTTGATGGCTACCCCGCTTCTCCAGATGCCACTCTCGCCTCTGGTAGTGGTTCTCCTGCCACTCCTGTCTCTACCGTCGATTCATTCACTTTGCATCACTCCGACAGCCCCTCAATGGTTCTCGTTTGCACCTTAATTAAGTGGTGATAAATATGGCACATGCTTGCGAGTTGTCACGATCGCTTTATGCACCAAGAACAAATTTGATTTTGTGGATGGTACATTTGTCAAACCACCTACCCATCCTGATCTCGGTAATTGGGAACAATGCAATGATATTGTAGTGGCCCGGAATTTTTAAATTAATATAAATGTAGATATTATTTATTTTAGTGATGGAAATTAGAAAATTTGTGGATTAGATGGTAAATGGGCCAAAGTTTAGGCAAAGGCCCAAGTATGGCCCAATGGATTATGGAGTTGATTTAAATTCATTTAAAGGGACAATGAGGGTTAAATGGGTCAAGAATGGTCAAATTGGGTCAAATACCCATTTGGGACCCAATGGGTCAAGATGTTTAAGCTCTAAGGTAAATGGGTAAGATGAAAGTGTAATTGGGCCATGGGCCCAATGGTGATTCATTTAGAATGAATGGAATGAAATTTAAATTACCTAAGTTATTTGGAATTAAACCAAGGTGATGTGGCCAAGTGGGACCCACCTCCACCTCATCAAGTGAGGTGGCATGTGGGCCAAGGATTGGTGGGGCCGGCCACCATGGTGGAATTAGTCAACCATGGGTGGAAGTGTGAAGGTAAATTAAAGAGGTGAATTAGGTTAAATGGAAATAAGTTAACCTAAATTAATAATTTAATTAATCAAGTGATTAAGTTAAGCAAATGGGGTTAAATTGGTCAAATGGGAGACCAAGCTACCCCACCTCAAATATGAAACACGTTGGGCTTGGTGGTGGTTTAGATAACCACCACCATAAAGCAATTTAAATATCTTCAAAATATCTTAGGGTTGTTGGGGTAATTAATGGTAAAGTGTAGTTAAGTTAAGCCTCATTTTCTTTCCCATTTCTTATCTTCTCTTCATCATGCTCTCTCCATTTTTCATTCTCCATTGCAGTCCCATGCTCTAAGTGAAGGAGAGGAAGAGAGCTAAGGAGAAGAGAAGAGAAGAAGAGAAGAAGGAAGTGGAATTTGGAGGGAAATTACTCTAAGGTCAAGGTTACCATCTCCTCTCTCATCATCTCTCCCTCTCCCTCTCTTAAATTAAACCCTAACTTGGCCGATCCTAAGGTTGGGGGTTGCCACCATTGATCAAGCCTCTTGACCTATTAAAGATCAAGAGGAAGGACAGAGGAGGCTAAGGAAACCGACGGGAGCGGCGGAAGTCGGAGGAGACGACGGATTGTGAGTATTTCTTAAACAAGAAATTTTGGATTTTTAGGGTTTAAGATTTGGGATTTATTTTGTAGAATTTAATGGTGGTTACATAAATTTATGCCATGGATGTTAAACCCATCAAATGAGAGGGTGGAAGATGGAGGAAACCCTAATTGGGTAAATTAGGGTTAGGGTAAGAAAATAAATAAATGGATTATGTGCATTGGGTAATTTATGAAATTAGGAGTGGAATTAGGTTATTGGAAGGAAATCATGGGCCATAGGGTTGGCCATGTAGCATGGCCGAACCCCATGGTGGGTAATTAGGTATTTGATTTAATTAGTTAGGGTTTTAAAGAATGGAAGATAATGAGGGTTTTTAGCTAATGAATTGTAGGGTTTGGAAAGAATGAATGTGGGTAAGTTTTTAAAATGGTTTTATGATGGAATGAAGGCTTGTGAATAATGGAAAATAAATGGAAATGTTAGTAGTTTTGATGAACCAAAGAGATAAAACCAATGTAATCAATAAGTGATTTAAATGAAGGGTGAAATCCCCATAGGGAGGGACTTGTGATAAATTCAAATGTGAACAATGGACCCAAAGAAAAAAATGGGAAAAGGACACCATGGGTTCGACCATGTTGTATGGCCGAACCCATGGCCCATTTATGAGTCTTTTGATGGGTTAGGTTGGAGTATGAATGTGTTTAGATTGATTGGGATTTGGTTAAGTTAAGGACTTATCTTTAATGAGTTCATGTTATGGTTGATAGACCACTAATAGATCTAAATTATGGATCAATTTTTGGAATTAATCATGCCTAAATAAATGAGTAATTAATCATGTAAAAGAGTAGTGGCAAAAATGGTAAATATTGGCTAAAATTGAAGAGAACCACTAAGATATGATTTATGTGCTTAGAAACGGTTAAAACTTGGACTGATTTGGTAATTTAATAAGGTATCGGATAGCGCGAGTGGTACGTAAGTCGGTAGCCGGATTGTTGGACGAAAACGAAAAAGGGACGTGAGTCGGTATTCGGTAGGATTCCTACCTCCTTGTAAGCCACAGATATGTGATGGTATCTTTATCTTATTTTGTAGACTATGGGATTTATCTTATGATGGGTTTCTTTTTTCACGATTATGAATGTTATGTTTAATACTATGATTTATATTTTAAGATGATGCATTATATGCCAAGGCTATGTATGATATACTAGAGTTATGAGATATATATATTACATAGCATAATGCATTACATCTCATGCACGGCATGGGCGGGAAAATAATGGAACCGGAGTCCATGCTCCGTCGGGGCAATCGAAAAGCAGTCATGGGGATATTTTGATAACCGGAGTCCATGCTCCGTCGGGTGACCGAGAACAGGCATGGGGACATCTTGACGAGGTTTTGTTCCGTCAAGAGGGATATGATATTATATGGTTTGGATGATGGGTGGGATGCATAACATAGACACCCATGACATGGCATTTACTTTATAGTTTCATTATATGATGGTTTATCAGCTTTCATTGGGTTATTATCTGTATGCTGTTATTACTAATCCATGTGCTAGCCCTACTCGGAGTCCTACTGGGCACGTGTTCTAACGCCCTACTTCTACGCTAGCTGACGATGCAGGAGATGGCGGAACGGAAGGGCGAGACGGGAGCCAAGCTTAGGAGCTTGGGGAGGCGGCTACTTAGTTTAATTATTTCATTTTGGAAATGTAAATTGAGTAAATTAGCTTGTCGGAATGTAATAACTTAGATGGCTTGCTATATTTAGATTTTAGTTTTGGACAATACAGTTTAATGGCATTTTAGTAATTATACGGATGTTTCTTCCCTGCTATCTGAAAATTGGTAGGATAGTCTCCATTATCATTCCGCATGTAATTTTATATTCCGCGAGCTTACTTTCTACGCGTGAACCGTACTCGTGGACTTAGTTCCACGCACACGTAGGGTTGGCCAGTTAAGGGCTGGGCTTTAGAAGCTCGGAACTTAACTCGCGTCGTGACGTCCGCGCCCTTTATCACTTTAAAAAAAAAAAAATTTGGACTCTGATTTCGGTGAAAAGGGGCGGGCGTTACAGATATGGTCATTTCTTGGCTTCTCAACTCCATTTGTTCCGATATTCGCAGCAGCGTTTTATATGCAACCAATGCCCGTGACGTTTGGATTGATTTCTCCGAACGTTTCTCTCAGTCGAATGAACCATTGTTGTATCAGTTGACGCAGTTTATCACCCACTTCAGACAAGATGACTTGTCAGTCTCGGCATATTACACTCGCCTCAAGACCATGTGGAATGAGCTAAATTCCATTCTTGCTCTGTCCCCGTGCACTTGTGACCATGGCAAAGCCATCGCTATCCTTTTTGAGAGGACTCGTGCTATGGAATTCTTACAGGGCCTCCATGACAGTTTTGCCACCCTTCGAAGTCAGATTCTTCTCATGGATCCTTTTCCAAGCATCATGAAGATTTATTCTTTAGTTCATCCGGAGGACAGGCAACAAGAGATCCATTCCTCCTCCTCTTCTATCCCTGAAGCCGCGGCTCTGGTCGGCAAGTAGATTCCTCCTCGAGGGGGTCCCTACCCAGTGTAGTCATCATTCCACTCGCAAAACTCGCTCACACTACACTCACTGTAGGATAGATGGACACTCCCACGATCCGTTATTACAAACTTATTGGCTATCCTCCTCAAAGGTCTGGTACATTAGCCCATCCAGTTCCATCTCGTGATCACGCCTTTGTTAGTCAGCCGATGCCTCGCCCTGGCGACCAATCCAATATGACTCCTGTCTCCTCTCACCCAGGAGCAGTATATTCAGTTATTGGCTCTGATCTGTCCATGTAGTAGCAATGCATCCCGTGCTCATCTGGTAGGTATTGCCATCTCGGTTCCTTCTCATTCTATTTGGATTATTGACATTAGTGCCAGCAATCACATGTGTTCTTCCTTATCTTTATTTTCTTCTTACACCCCGTACCCTAATCCCCCTTCCGTGCACCTTCCCGATGGTTCCACTGCACATGTCACTCATGTTGGGACCGTCGATATTTCATCATCAATTACCCTTGAGAATGTGTTATTTGTTCCTTCTTTCAAATTTAATGTTTTTTCTGTCACTAAATTCATGGCCTCCACCTCTTGTTTGATGATTTTTTCTTCTTCCAGTTGCCTTTCTCAGGACCCGTCAATGAGGAAGACGATTAGACAGGGTAATGCTCACGACGGCCTCTATCATCTTCATACCGTATCCGCACTCGCAGTCGTCACACCACCTACTATTGATCTCTGGCATTTCAGACTTGGCCATTTGAATAAATCTAGCTTACGTCTTTTAGCTAAGGAATTTCCTTTTATTTCATGTTCTCAGAATAAGCTTTGTGTTGTTTGTCCTCAAACTAAACATAAGCGATTGCCTTTTCCTTTTAGCTCTATTACTACTGCATGTCCATTTGCTTTAATTCATTGTGATATTTGGGGTCCTTTTACTCAACCCTCATTGAATGGTTCTAGATATTTTTAACTATTGTGAATGATTTCACTCGTTGCACTTGGATTTATCTCATGCATGTCAAATCGGAAACATCGTCACTTTTAACATCTTTTTTTAGCATGATACGCATGCAATTTCATTCTCACATTCGCTCTGTTACATCGGGCACCGGTGGGGACCTCTTTCCTGTCATCCAACAAGTTCGTTCGGATAACGAGACTGAATTCCTTTCCACTACAATACAACGCTTCTTTTCTAGACATGGGATCATTCACCAATGTAGTTGTGTTGCCACTCCCCAACAAAATGGCGTTGTTGAGCGCAAACATCGTCATCTTCTCGAGGTTGCCCATGCACTTCGTTTTCAATCTTCTCTACCTTACAATTTTGGGTTGAATGTGTCCTCACCACTGCATACCTGATCAACAAAATGCCCACTCCACTTTTATCTGGCAAATCACTCCATGAGGTCTTATTCAATTCTAAACTACATTATTCTCGTTTAAGTGTTTTTGGCAGTCTATGTTTTGGTCACAACCAATCAATCCGTCATAAGTTTGACCAACGTGCCAAACCATGTATTTTCGTTGGCTACCCCTATGCTCAAAAAGGATACCGCATTTTTTATTTAGCCTCCAAAATTATCTACACCTCTCGTGACATCACCTTCAATGAAGGCATTTTTCCATATCGTGATTTGCCTACCCCTTCACACTCCTCTCCTGTCACCCCATTACCTATGTAACACCTCGGATTTTCAAGATATCAATTTATATGAAATTTTCCATTTAACTTTATGAACTAATGGACATGGACCTTAGACGGGCAAGGTGTTGGGCAATGGCCCAATTAAGACCCAACGGTTATGGAATGAGAGTTCAATGTAAGGTAAATGGGTAAGATACATTTAATTGGGTCAAGGTTGCTATTCGGGTCAAATGCCCAATTGGGACCCAATGGGTCATGGTTGACTTGGTTGACCACCAAGTGAGTTCAAGCCTAACTTAATTGGGGCTGAATTAAAATAGCAAGGCAATCAAGTGAGTGAGTTGACTTTAAAGTGATGAGTTAAGTTAGTTGAGTTGATTTGAAATGAGTTAAATTAAAGTGGTGAGTTGAATTAAAGAGTGAGTGAAGTGTGAAGATGAAGGGTTGCTGTTTCAAAAATCAAACCAAGGGTTACAAGTTGGAGAGGTGGGAAGTTTTGGTTTATTGCAAATTCAAACAAAGGCACACGTTGGCATGGGAGTTTCATCTCAAAGATGAAACCCCCACATGGAGAAGTAATGAGGAGAGGAAAAGTTTTGGGGGTTGCACAATTCAAAATCCAAGGGTACACGTTGGAGGGGGAAAGGGGGGGAAAGTTTCATCTCATAGATGAAACCCCCAAGGAAGCATTAATGGGAGATGAATGATGTTTGGGGAGGTTACACAAGGCACCTCCATTGCAGCCGTTAGAGACATGGGGTTTCATCTCATGAATGAACCCCCAAATGGAATTTAATTGAGGGAGGTAAATGAGGTTGGGAGTTACAAAGGGGTGTCACCAAAGGACAACACCTTTGGCCGACCCTATTGATCAAAGAAAAACATTAGTTTTGCAATTCTATCTCTCTCTCCCTCTTGGTTGTTCTTCTCTCCCTCAAAACCATCTCTTGGCTGACCACCCATAAGGATCAAAGAGAAAACAATTTAGAGTGGACATCTCAAACATCTCTCCCTCTCACTCAAGGTCTAATTCTATCTCTTTCTCTCAAGCTCTCACACTCGGCCAAACGATCAAGAAGGAGGAAAAAGCTAAGGAAGGAAAGGATCGGAAGAACAAGCCGAAGCAAAGGAAAACTGGAGGAGTCGTGGACCGGTAGGTATTTTTGATAGATTTTGTTTAAAGTAAGGAACCATAGGGTTCGGCCATGGTGTATGGCCGAACCCCATGGAAGAAAAATTAAGGGAAGCATATGGTATTTTAATGGAAAGGATGAACCATAGGGTTCGGCCATAGAGCATGGTCGAACCCCATGGGGGGACCTTGGTTATTTTATGGGTTCTTGAAGAATAAAAAAGAAAGTTTATGAATGATCTAGAAGGTTTAAAATGGAGAGGATATTAGTGACAGGACATAAAGAATGGAAACAAGGGCACAAAACCAATGGGTGAGGTTCGACCATGTTGTATGGCCGAACCCCACCAAGGAATATGCATGGACTTAGGGTTTTTAGATATTGAATTCAAGTAGACTGTTTTAATAATTTTAATGGGTTTCAAAACATGGAAATGGTAGGTGCATGTTAAGGACTTTTAAAAGGACTTTAAAAAGAGGAATACTAAGCATTTTACATGTTGTTAAAATGTAATCGGTGAAAGAACCATGAACCATGGGTTCGGCCATGGTGTATGGCCGAACACCATGGAAGGGATATCAATGATTTTGAAGGGATTAAATGGTAAGGAACTCAATGGAGAAATGGGTTTTAGACATCATAGGGTTCGGCCATGATGTATGGCCGAACCCCATGAACCATGTTGTGGATCAAAATGTGGACTTAAGTATGTTTAGATGAATGGAATGTTAGCCATGGATAAAAGAATGGCAATGTTGTAATTAAGTGGAAATAATGTACCATGGGTTCGGCCATGGTGCATGCCGAACCCCATGGGAAATGTTTGGTGGACTTAGGATCTATATATGGTAGATTAAATGAATGAAATGTTAACTAAGGATTAGACCAATGGCAAAGATGTAATTAAGTGGAAATAATGGATCATGGGTTCGGCCATGGTGTATGGCCAAACCTCATGAGGAATGATTTGTGGACTTAGGGTTTAGATGATTACCTTAGTGGTGTTTGATTAACAAATCAAAAGAGGGGCTAAAACCAAATAGGTGAGGTTCGGCCATAGTGTATGGTCGAACCCCACAAAGTGTATTTTTGGACTTTGATATTATTGCAAATCAAATGGGTTATTGGTTTGACTCATGGATATGTTATAAAGTAACGAAACCTCATAAACGGTGAGCGATCGTGAGCGGTTGCCGGTTTAAGAAGCAAGGACACTTTAGTGCTAAAGTCTTTGGTAGGATTCTACCTCTTTGAAACCATGGGTTTATGAATGATGGTTTTTATCTTATTTTGATGAATTTATGCTGTAAATGATATGTTTCAAATGTGAGTTTTAATGCTATGTTTATAATATAAAATAGCATGTGTTTCATTAGCATCTCATGCATGGCATGGGGTGAAGGATTGTTAACCGGAGGCCACAATCCGTCGGGGCGTCCGAAGGACCACTATGGGGATCCCTTGATGTGAATTTCCCATCAAGAGGTAACAGGAGGGACCACACTCCGTCGGGGCATCTGAAAGACCACTGTGGGGGTACCTTGATGATGAGAATCCCATCAAGAGGTTATATGTACTTGTGATGGGTGGGACTTTTGACATCATGAAATGGCATTGTTTTATATGGTTTTGACATTATGTTATTATATATGATTTGTACTAGCCATGTGTAGACCCTAAATGGAATACCTACTGGGCGTGTTGCTCTAACGCCTACTTCTACCGTAGTGGATGACACAGGAAAGGAAAGGAACGATGAACATGATCGGAGCCAAGCTTAGGAGTTTGGATATATGATTGGATTATATTTTTGTTTAAGTTACTCTTGGACTTGTAATTTGAGTAGCTAGATTTCGGGCATGTAATAACTTAGATAATTTTGTTATGGTTTGAATGGTTTGTTTGGATATTTCGGTTAAGTTTAATTATGGTTAAAGACTTCAAGTACTTTGCTATCTAAAAACGGACTAGAGTTAGGTTCTATTATAATCCGTAATTTATGTTATATTCTGCAAAGTTAACTTTTTACGTGTGAACCGTTTTCATGGACTTAGTCCATGTACAGGTAGGGTTGGCCAATTAAGGGTCGGACTTTAGAACTTTAGACTTAGCTCGTGTCATGACGACCCGCTCTCTATCACTCTTTATTTTTTTTTTTAAAAAAGATAGACTCTGATTTTCGGAAAACAAGTGAAAAAGGGCGGGTCGTTACAACCCATTCCTGATGACCCCTCTTTGGCATTTCCTATTGTACCTCCCTTTCATCTAGTCTCCCCGTCTGTCTCCACCGATATAGCTTCCGTCTTCTGTTTCGTTACCCCTTGATCGCTCTCAGCCGCTTCCGCTGTCCCCCCGCCACATCTGGCTGATTATCAGTGCTCCACTGCCATTCAAGAGCATCGACCCTCTCCGTTCGATTCCTAGTTGACAGGTACACCTTACCCTCTTCATCATTACATTTCTTCTTCTAACCTCTCTATTGCACATCGTACCTTTCTTTCTACTATTTCTAACTCAGAAGAGCCTCACACTTTCTCCCAAGTTGTTAAATCCCCACACTTGAAAGCAGCCATGGAGAATGAGATTGCTACCTTGGAGAAAAACAACACTTGGAGTCTTACCCCTCTACCCGCCGACAAGAAACCTATTGGCTGCAAATGGGTATACAAAATCAAATATAAATTGGATGGCTCAATTGAATGATATAAAGCTCGCCTGGTGGCTAAAGGTTACACTCAAGTTGAAGGATTGGACTATCATGATACTTTTGCACCAATTGCTAAGCTTGTCACTATTCGTAGCGTTGTTTTCCATTGCTTCCATTAAGAATTGGCCTTTACATCAACTTGATGTCAACAATGCCTTCTTACAAGGTGATCTTGATGAGGAAATGTATATGACAGTACCACCCAGTTTTTCAAAACAGGGGGAGTAGAGAGTTTGTCGTTTAAACAAATCAATTTATGGCTTAAAACAAGCTTCTCAGCAATGGTTTGTAAAATTTTCTTCGACTCTCCTTCAAATAGGTTTTTCTCAGTCAAAGTCTGATTATTCTCTATTTACTCATCATCAAGGCCTCTCTTCTACACTTGTTATGGTTTATGTGGATGATATCATCCTGACTTGTACTGATGACTTGGCTATTCAACACCTAAAGCAGTTTCTTGAAGAAAAAAATTACATTAAAGACTTGGGAAGACTCAAATATTTCTTGGGCATTGAGGTCGTCCGCTCTAAGAAAAGTATTTTCCTTTCTCAACGGAAGTATATTCTAGACATTCTCAAAGATACTGGTCTTATTGGTGGGCGCATTTCTGATTTTCCGATGGAACAACAGCTAAAATTGTCCCCTGATGATGGGACGTTACTGCTTGATCCCACCATATATCGTCGCTTTGTGGGTCGTCTCATCTACCTTACTGTCACTAGACCAGATCTTAACTATCCTATCCATATTCTCAGTCAATTTATGCACTCCCCCATAGTTCTTACTTGGATGTCGCACATCGCGTTATTCGCTATTTGAAGGGTTCTGTTGTGCAAATTTTAAATTTATAACTCGCAAGCGCAGGGACCATTAGATAGTATAGCGATTGAGTGCGAGGTCGAACCCATCTAAACTTAGGAAAATATATCCGTGAATTATGTGAATTAAGAAATTTTGAAAACATGGAGATAAATCATAAATATGAAATTATTTCTCTAATTTATATATTTTAAATTTAATTTAGAGACATTCTAGACTTAAATATAGAATCTAACAATTTAACTAATTTTAATTAAGTTGGTGGATTTAATCTAAAATTATAAATAACTTAACTTAACTTAGAACACAAAACTAAGATGCAATTAATTAATTAACCAACCTAGTTCCACAATTTTAAAGAATTTTGAATTTTAAAACAAATAAAATGAAAATAAAAATAAAATCCAAATTACGTATATACATATTTACAATGGAACTAGATCAAAGAATCGAGGAGGCATTATCATCCAAATTTTAATAATAAAATAACGGCCTAGAACATGGAGCTCACGTAAAATTCCAATTTTATTCAAGCTTTTCATCAAATTAGTTCCCTAATTAATCTGAACTTTAGATCTAAATTATTCATGCAATTCTCCGATCTAAATATTTCATATGTTCCAAAGAACCTTAGACCTAGAACAATAATGTTGATCAAAGATCTAACTATTTCATATGTTCAAATTAATTACTAAGGGAGGAGTCAAGAACTAAAATGATTCAAACTGTAATACCCCGGACTTTCAAGTTATGAATATTTATGGAAATTGCCCATTTAAATTATGAATTAATGGATATGGACCTTAGATGGGTAAGGTGTTGGGTCAATTGCCCAATTAAGACCCAACGGATTATGGTTGACTTGGTTAACCATGGGTGAGTTCAATAGAGTTGAATTAATGAATGAGCTCAAGTGGGATAAATAATACTTGAGTTGGAAAGTGAATTCACATGAGTTGAGAAATTATTAATGTAAGTTCAAGTGCTTGAGTTGGAAAATGAGTTCATTTAAGTTGAGTTGAATTAAAATGAGTGGAGTGGGAAGATGGAGGGTTTCCATCTCAAAGGAGGAAACCGAAAGGCACAATCAAGGTGTACACATTGGAGGTGGGAATTTCATCTCATTGGATGAAACTCCAAAAGGATTATTATGAGGAAATGAAGGGTTTTTGGTTGTTACACAAGGTATACTATTGCATACACATTGGAACATGGAGGGTTTCCATCTCATGATGGAAACCCAAGGGGCATATGGTTGGAGTTTCATCTCATGGGATGAAACCCCCAAAGGAATCATCAATGAGGAGATGAAGAGTCATGGGAGTTACCAAAGGGCATCAACCGAGGAATTATCAATGAGGAGGTGAAGAGTCATGGGAGTTACAAAAGGGCATCAACCAAAGGACACCACCCATGGCTGAATTATTTGGACAAACAAAGAGGATTCTTTACTTCATCTCACTCTCAAGCTCTCACACAAGGCCAACCCTCTCTCATTGACAAAAGACAAAGGACGTAGAGTATTTTCTATCCCAAGCTTTCTCTCTCTCTCTCTCTCTCTCTCAAACCTACACTCTCTTGGCCGAACCCTCTCTTTGGGTTTTCATCTCAAGACCTCTCAAGCTCACTCTCGGCCAAAGATCAAGGAAGGAAGAAGAGGCTAAGGGGGGAGAAGATTGGAGGAGCAACTCAGAACGAAAGAAACCGGAGAAGTCGCGGAATCGGTAAGTACTTAATGAGATTCCATTAAGTAAGAAAAGATGTCGATCATAGTTTGGCCCTTGCATGGCCAAACCCTAAGTTTTATGTATGAGAACCCTCAAGGACAAAAAGGGGTGGATGAGGTTCGGCCATGATATATGGCCAAGCCCAATCAAGGAGTACGATCATGGTTAATTGATTTACGAGAGAAAGTGATGAACCATAAGGTTCGGCCATGGTGTATGGCCGAACCCCATGGAAGGTTATTAATGATTTTAAAAGTTTTACATGAAGGTATATTGTTGATGTTTAAAGGGTTTTAAAGATGAGAGTGATGGATGGATGTTGGTAAATGGGTCTAAATGATGTAAAAGGGTGGAGAACCATGGACCATAGGTTCGGCCATGTTGTATGGCCGAACCCCATGGAGAAATATTGAATTAATTACATGTATTTAGATCATGGAAGTAAGGAGGAATGTTATTGATTTTTAAATGGTCTCAAATGTTATAATGATGAAGAACCTTGGACCATGGGTTCGGCCATGGTGTATGGCCGAACACCATGAATCATGTTACTTGGTTATTTATGAATCTAGGAATGTTTAAATGAATGAAATGTTTAGTCATGGATCTATGTTATGGACTTTAGTATGGGTAAGTAAAGTGATTACCTAAGGAAGGAAATGATGGCCAAATGGGTGAAATTAAAGGACCGTGGGTTCGGCCATGGTGTATGGCCGAACCACATGGGGAATGTTTTTGTAGACTTGGGTGGTTATTAATGTTAAATGATTAATCTATAAGTGATTAGATTAATGAAACAAAGATGGCATGATCTTGGACTTAATTTAAAAGATCAAAGGATTAAAAAAAAGAAGGGCACAAAACCAAGGGAGTGAGGTTCGGCCATGTTGTATGGCCGAACCCCACTAAGGTGTATTTTGTGGACTTAGGGTTTTTAAAATGATTTACTTGGATGTGATTGGTTAAATCAAAAGAGGGACCGAAATCAAGTGGGTGAGGTTCGGCCATGTTGTATGGCCGAACCCCACTAAGACATGTTTATGAACTTAAACATGTTTGGAAATCAAATGGAACATGTGTTTGATTAATTGTTATGTAATAAGATAACGGGATCTCACAAGCGGTGTACGATCGGTGAGCAGTTTCGGACAAAAACCAAAGGACCCACTAGTGGGCATTGGTAGGATTCCTACCTCATTGATACCATTGGATATGTGTGATGGTTTTAATTGTTATTTAGATGAGTTATTTTGTATAAATGATATGTTTCAAATATGAGAGTTTAATGCTATGATTTGTATAATTGCATAGCATGTGGACATTTGCATCTCATGCATGACATGGGAGGGATGATATGTCATCGGAGACCACACTCCGTCGGAGTGTCCGTAAAACAACTACGGAGCTACCTTGATGTGCATTATCCATTAAGAGGTAACCGGAGTCCACACTCCGTTGGGGCATCCGTAAGGCAACTGTGGGGATACCTTGATGAGGAGTATTCCATCAAGAGGATGTTTTGTGATTGTGATATGGGTGATGGGTGGGACTCATGGCATATGACACCCATGGCATGGCATTGTATCAGCATGATTATAATTTCTATTATCATGCACTGTTTCTGGTTTTTATCTGTATGATTGGATCTCTATTATCATACACTGTTTTGGATACGATGCCTTATAAGTATGGTATGATATATTATATCTGGATTTTTTGTACTAACCCATGTGTTAACCCTAATTGGAGTACCTACTGGGCGCGTTGTCTAAGACCCTACTTCTACCCTAGTTGATGACACAGGAAATAGACGGAACGAAGGATGTGATTGGAGCCAAGCGTAGGAGCTTGGATGATTAAGTTTCATTTTGTAAGTTACTCATGGATAATGTATTTGAGTAATTAGTTCATGGGACTGTAATAACGTAGATTATTTGCTATGGCTTGGGATGTTAACTTTGGATATTTTAACGTAAGATAATTATGATTAAGTGATGGACATACTTGCTATCTAAAATGGAATAGAATTGTTATTCTATTATAATTCTGCATTTATGATTATTCCGCATGTTAACTTGAGCACCGTGTGAAACGTTTTAGTAGACTTGGTCCACGCACACGTATGGTTGGCCAGTTAAGGGTTGGGCTTTGGAAGCTCGAACTTAGCTCGCGTCGTTGCGTCTCGCTCTCTCTCACTCTTTATTCAAAAAAAAATAAAATAGACTCTGATTTTCGGAAAGCGACTGAAAAAGGGAGGGGACGTTACAGTTGGAGTCTATTTTTTTCCACCGTAAAATTAGAGTACATTTTTTTTTTAAATGAAAGTGACAAAGGGCGCGGACATCACGACGCGAGCTAAGTCCGAGCTTCTAAAGCCCGGCCCTTAACTGGCCAACCCTACGTGTGCGTGGCACGAAGTCCATGGAGAACAGTTCACACGTAGACAGCAACATCAAGGAATAATACAACTATATGCGGAACTAACAATAAGGACTATCCTACAAATTTGAGATCGCAGGGAAGATAACATCCATTTAAAATTACTACAATACCTCAAAATCATAATGTCCATAATATAATCCCAAAACATAGCAAGTAATCTAATTTATTACATTTCCGACAAGCTAAACTATTGCAAATTACATTATCCGAAATAAACATTAGTAACTATCTAGCACGCCTTTCCAAGCTCCTTAGCTTGGCTCCCGTCTCTTCCTCCCGCTTCGCCACCTCCTGTGTCATCAGCTAGGGTAGAAGTAGGGCGTTAGACAACGCGCCCAGTAGGACTCCGAGTAGGGCTAGCACATGGATTAGTAATAACAGCATACAGATAATAACCCAATGCAAGCTGATAAACCATCATATAATGAAACTATAAAGTAAATGCCATGTCATGGGTGTCTATGTTATGCATCCCACCCATCATCCAAACCATATAATATCATATCCCTCTTGACGGCACGGCCTCGTCAAAATATACACAATCCCCAATCATCCCCCTGGATGGCAAAACCTCGTCCAGATATAACCAATCACAAATCATCCCCCTGGACGGCAAAACCTCGTCTTGATATAACCAATCACAAATCATCCCCCTTGATGGAAGAACCATCATCAAGGTATCATAATTACATACAACATCCCTGATAAATCAAATACATTAAAATACCTCCATGTCTGTTTATCGGTCGCCCCGACGGAGCATGGACTCCGGGTTCATTTCATCCTTCCCCTGTCATATTCCTCCCATGCCATGCATGAGATGTAGATGTCATATGCCATGTAATGAATAAAATAACAAACCATGACATTTAAAAATCCCATCAATAATACATATAACTTGATTATAAAAGAAAATCAAGAAAAGCCTCAATGATCACATCATAGCTTTAAAACCATTTATAAACCAATCATATACTTACCAGAATAAATCAAATGAAAGCCCCTATATAATACATAATTCAAAACCAATCTTAACCAAACCATATAATTTTCAAAGTAATTTAAAGAAACCATCACTCCATCCATGGCTTACAAAAAGGTTAGAATCCTACCGATTACCGATTCGCGTCCTTTTTTCGTATTCGTCCGACAATCCGGCTACCGACTCGCGTACCACTCGCGCTATCCGACACCTTATTAAATTACCAAATTAGTCCATATTGTCCCATTTCCAAGCCCATAAACCATATTTTAGTGGTTTCTTCATTTTAGCCAATAATTACCATTTGTGCCACTACCCCTTTACATAACCAATTACACATTCATTCATGCCTATTTAAGCCCAAAATTGATCCACAACCTAAGTCCATTAATGATCCCTAACCATGTTACAAGATCATTAAAAAAATCAACCCTTAACTTAGCCTCATTTCTATTGATTTAAACACATCATATTTCCAAATTTTAGCCCCTTAGCATTCTCATTTGTGAGACTAAAATGCATCAACCCCAAGCTTAGTTTAATCATTCACAAGGTCATCTTTATGCACCCATTTTCATGTCCAACTCACATGGGGTTCGGCCATGTACCATGGCCGAACCCGCGGTTCTTCAATGTGGCTAATAATTACCATTTTGCCATTCTCTCTTCCATGTTTAATCATTCACCCATCCATGTATATTTTAAGTCTAAATTTATCCATAACTTAAATCCATTAAAGATTCACTAACCATGACCCAACATGAAACAAAATCAGCCACCTAATTTGATCAAATTTCCATCATCTGATCACAAACATGGAACCAACCTTAGCTCATACAATGACCTACAAAATGGGTCATGGGTTCGGCCACATACCATGGCCGAACCCATGATGTCTTGTTCCCCATTTTGCTTGGATCTTTTAACACATTTTAGATCTATCACAAGTCTTCCCATGAGAGGTTTACATCATGCATTTTAAATCACCATTCCATTGCATTTTTCATCATACAACCATTTAAAACATTACCCCCATGCATTCATTAAAGCCCTAATTCATTAATCAAGAACCCACATTACTTTCCATTCTTAAAACCCTAAGTAATTTAAACCAACCACCAATTCACCCACCATGGGGTTCGGCCATACTATATGGCCGAACCCTATGGCCCATGATTCTTATTTCCAAGTACCCAATTCCATGTTAGTATGGCCGAACCCTATGGCCCATGATTCTTATTTCCAAGTACCCAATTCCATGTTCAATTTAATCAATCACACAATGCACACAATATATTTCTCCAATTTCTTACCCTAACCCTAATTCACCCATTTGGGGTTTTCTCCATCTTCCACCCTTCCATTTAATGCATCTAAATTCCATAGTATAAAATCACCTATCCACCATTAATTTCACAAAAATAATTTCCATTTCTTAAACCCTAAAATCCAAAATTCTTTTATTTAAGAAATACTCACTATCCGACGTCTCCTCCGATTTTCGCCGCTCCCGTCGGTCTCCTTAGCCTCCTCTCTCCTTCCTCTTGATCTTTGATAGGTCAAGACTCTTGATTAATGGTGGCAATACCCAACCCTAGAATCAGCCATAGTAGGGTTTGTGTGAGAGAGAGAGAGAGAAAAATCATGAGAGGAGAGATGTTAAACCCTAACCTTAGAGTGATTTCCCTCAAATTTCCACTTCTTTCTTCTCTCCTTCTCTTCTATTCTCCTTAACTCTCTTCCTCTCCTTCCTTAGAGCATGGGACGGCAATGGAGAATGGGAGGGATGGAGTTTGTGAAGAAAAGATGAGAATGAGATAACCAATAAGACTTATCTCCATTTTTCACTTTAATTTAATGATCCCACCAACCTTAAGATATTTTATTTGCTTTATGGTGGTGGTTATCCAAACCACCACCCAAGCCCAACGTTTTTAACATTTTGAGGTGGGGTAGCTTGGTCTCCATTTGACCAATCTAACCCCATGTAGCCACCAACTTATTAATTTAAGTATTTAATTAATTTGATAATTAACTTAGGTTAATTCATTTTTATTTAACCTAATTCCCATTATTCCACCCATGGTTGACCAAGTCAACCATGGTGGCCGGCCCCACCAATCATTGGTCCACATGCCACCTCATTTGATGAGGTGGAGGTGGGTCCCAATTGGCCATGTCACTTAGGCCTAATTAATACTAACTTAGGTGATTAAAAATCAATTCAACCCACTTCCCTTATTGGATCACCATTGGGCCCATGGCCCAATTAAGTTCTCTCCTATCCATTTACCTTAGAGTTTGCATTATTTTGACCCATTAAGTCCCAAATGGGTATTGGGCCCAATTTGTCTATCCTTGGCCCAATTTGACCATCATTGACCATTAAGATAAATTAAATTCAATACATAACCCATTGGGCCCTAGTTGGGCCTTTGTCTACATTTTGATCCATTTACTATCTATTCCATCCAATTTCCAATTTCCACCATAAAAGAATAATTAATAACACATATATATTACTTTACAACTTCCGGGCCATTACATCAACCATTATTGACCAATTAAATGAATTTCATCCAACCCATGGTCCATTGGACCATACTTGGGCCTTTGCCCAAATTTTGATTCACTTAACATTTATTCCACTAAAATTCTCAATTTCCATCATTAAAATAAATAATGACCACAGATATACTGATTCACAAATTCCGGGTCATTACACTGCCATACGCCATGGTCGAACCCATGTTGTCTCATTTCCATGTTCTCCATTAAATCATTTCAATATTTGAGTCCATAAACCAAGGTCCCTCCATGGGGGTTTAATCATATTTAAAATCAATTAAGATTACCATCATTCCCCCATCATCTTCATGGTCCAAGAATACCTAAGTCCATCAATATCTCTCCATGTGGTTCAGCCATACAACATGGCTGAACCCATGGTCCAGGGTTCTTCATCATTATAACATTTGAGACCATTTAAAAATCAATAACATTCCTCCTTACTTCCATGATCTAAATACATGTAACTAATTCAATATTTCTCCATGGGGTTCGGCCATACAACATGGCCGAACCCATGGTCCATGGTTCTCCACCCTTTTCCATCATTTAGACCCATTTACCACCATTAACATTTACCAACATCCATCCATCATTCTCATCTTTAAAACCCTTCAAACATCAACATTATACCTTCATGTAAAACCTTTTAAAATCATTAATAACCTTCCACGGGGTTCGGCCTTACACCATGGCCGAACCCTATGGTTCATCACTTTCTCTCATAAATCAATTAATCATGATCGTATTCCTTGATGGGGTTCGGCCATATATCATGGCCGAATCTCATCCACCCCTTTTTGTCCTTGAGGGTTCTCATACATAAAACTTAGGGTTTGGCCATGCAAGGGCCAAACCATGATCCACATCTTTTCTTACTTAATAAAATCTCATTTAGTACTTACCGATTCCACAACTCTTCCGGTTTCTTTCGTTCCGACTTGTTCCTCCAATCTCCTCCCTCCTTAGCCTCTTCTTCCTTCCTTGATCTTTGGCCGAGAGTGAGCTTGAGAGGTCTTGAGATGAAAACCCAAAGAGAGGGTTCGGCCAAGAGAGTGTAGGTTTGAGAGAGAGAGAGAGAGAGAGAGAGAGAGAGAGAAGCTTGGGATAGAAAATACGCTAAGTCCTTTGTCTTTTGTCAATGAGAGAGGGTCAGCCTTGTGTGAGAGCTTGAGAGTGAGATGAAGCAAAAAATCCTCTTTGTTTGTCCAATATAATTCAACCAAGGGTGGTGTCTTTTAGTTGATACCTTTTGTAACTCCCATGACTCTTCACCTCCTCGTTGATAATTCCTTTGGTTGATGCCCTTTGGTAACTCCCATGAATCTTCATCTCCTCATTAATAATTCCTTTGGGGGTTTCATCCCATGAGATGAAACTCCAACCATATGCCCCTTGGGTTTCCATCATGAGATGGAAACCCTCCATGTTCCAGCGTGTATGCAAGGGTATACCTTGTGTAACAACCAAAAACCCTTCATCTCCTCATAATGATCCTCTTGGAGTTTCATCCCATGAGATGAAACTCCCACCTCCAACTTGTACACCTTGATTGTGTCTTTTGGATTTCCTCCTTTGAGATGGAAACCCTCCATCTTCCGACTCGACTCATTTTAATTCAACTTAACTTAAATGAACTCATTTTCCAACTCAAGCACTTGAACTCACATTAATAATTTCTCAACTCATGTGAATTCACTTTCCAACTCAAGTATTATTTATCCCACTTGAGCTCATTCATTAACTCAACTCTATTGAACTCACCCATGGTTGACCAAGTCAACCATGACCCATTGGGTCCCAATTGGGCATTTGACCCAATTGACAACCTTGACCCAATTAAATAAATCTCAACCATTTATTTCAATTGAACCATATCCACAATCCGTTGGGTCTTAATTGGGCAATTGACCCAACACCTTACCCATCTAAGGTCCATATCCATTAATTCATAACTTAAATGGGCAATTTCCATAAATATTCATAACTTGAAAATCCAGGGGTGTTACAATACAACCCTCTTTTTAAAATTTTCGTCCTGAAAATTTAGCGAAGTAGGGTTTCAAACGGATTACATAAATAGCTCAGGGTGAGTTGTTCTCATTTCCGATTCAAGTTCCAAAGTGGCTTCCTCATTTCCATGTCGATCCCACACCACCTTGACGAACTGAATCGCTTGGTTCCGTAACACCTTTTGTTCTGTCTCATGTTATATCTTTTTTCTCGTGAGCCCAATTGTGATCTCATGTAGATCAATGTACTCTGTTTTCACTTTATCTGATACCAAGATATTTTCCATACGTACTCGCTCAATATGTTCATTCGTCTACTCTCTGTGTGAGGTTAGTGAGGTAGCTTGCCAATGCGAGCCTATGCTCAAGGCATTCGCTGATTCCATTTTATCCAGGTTTCTAGCTGCACTCTCTTGGAACTCCATCGGCTAACTACAGAGTCAGCTGATCAGTCTAACTCGACAGTCACCCATAGCTTCCCATTCGAGATTCACTAGACTCTTATCTTTTCCACTAAGTACATCTCCAAAATTAAGTATATCTTCATTTGCACATAAGTCACTATTTGACTAACACCTTTTGTTCAAAACTTCTGCGATACCAAGTATCTCTCACACTAACTTCCCTGTGATACAACTCGTAATACGACTAACACCTTTTTCTTATAACGTGGATGTAGATCGAAACATGTCCCAATCATTAGAATAATACGTCATCTATGGGACCAACAGGTCCATCACACTACCAACATGTCTACCATGGTACTGATATCGACATCAATCGAATCCACCATGGGAACCATCATCCACTGTTATACACATCCATCCCTGGTATCACTCTATCAGTGAGTATCATCTATCCATGGTTAATAACCATCCATGAATATAATCCTTCCATGGGCATAATCCATCCTTGGGCATAATTAATCCATGGCACATCATCTACCATGAGATATTCTATCCGTATGAACAACACTCGAATGAATCACCACGTGACTGTGGCAACAATATCAAATCATAAATATGCCCCGACCCCTAGCAAGACTTAGGGCCCACTGACTGACTAAGCGGAAGACCAACGTCCAACGTGATCAAGTCTACCTCGCCCTGCATCCCTTCACCCCAACGGTGATTCAGTCAATCTCTAAGGCAGTCGAACCGCGTCTAACGAAGCTAGCACCACCCCTATGGGGTAAAATAGTATCTAGCTTTGCGCATCAACGCACATCAAGTGTGCGAAATAGCCGTGCAAGCGCCCTCCAGCGCGTAGCATGTGAGGGACCCACTTCTCAACGGTAACCTTACGGGACCAAGTCTCCGTATTTCATATCGAGGTTCCCACGGTCTTACGGCTACTCTAGGCCATACTCATGGGATCTATATACTTATCTCATCAATATCACATGAGGGACGCACCCATACCACATCTCAATCATCAATATCACGTGAGGGACGCACCCATACCACGTCTCAATATAATCAAGTGACCTCGTCACCTACATCACAGTGCCAACGTCCTCATAAACTCTTAAGTTTGCATACTTTATTAAAAATATTCAAACTTCCATCACAATACAAAGGTTGATAGGGTTAGAACAAACCCTTCAAAGAACAAAACGTACCCACAGCCCTTACAAAATCTCCCCTTTCCCCGACATTCTCTTACCATTTCTTAGCCTAACCTTCCGTAGAAGACCCTACATCATCATAAAAATCGAAGAAGTTGTCAGGGCATGTCGTCACGTGTGCCCCAACACTCCACAAAACAGACAGGGTATTATTCCCAGTCCCCCAATGTAAGGACAGTTAGTCCTCTCCTTCCCATGCCTGTGAAGTCCACAAACAGGCCAAATAACCTCAAGGGGGTAGGGGCAGAAAGTACAGTTGTGCCCTTCCTGGTTGCACAACTCGTACATATACCCAGGACGAGCCTATTTCCCCTACGGATTCTCCTATCATTGGGATATCTCACGTATTCTCTTCTGGAAAAAGGGTTGGAATCACTTCTACATCCTTGGGTGATCCTACCTGGAAGTCTACGTTAACTCCCACAACGCAGTCTGGCCTGCTGGAGTTGTTGGGAAAAGAAACCATATCTAAAAGACAGCTAGGGGTTCCTCTATCCCCCAACCCTGTATACTTTATGTTGCTCGACATATCTGTATCACAGCAACAGAAGCATATCAATGAAAACCGCAGTTCTAATCAAACTACTCTTTGTTTTGGGGAAATTGCCAAATAAGCACTCTTTGTATTTCTTTGTTGTTGGGGAAACTTCCTAAGTATCAAGTGTTTGTTTCTCAATTTGGGGAAATCGTGGAAATATCTCCTATTTTGCTATGTTTGATACTTCCAATTTATAGTGACTGTGTTTCACTTGTTATCATTCCTATTTCGTCAAGTGTTCTCAGATTGAATGTTTCAGTCTGAGTCTAATGAAGTAAATTAATCCGGGCCCCCGTGCAGCGGACTCTAAAGAGTTGGTCGGTTGGGATTCTTATCTGTTAGTGAGACATGACACCGTCTTAATCTTACTACGAAAGATTCATCCTTCCCGTTTCGCTCTGATACCAACTGTAACGCCCCGCCCTTTTTCACTCGCTTTCCGAAAATTAGAGTCAATTTTTTTTTTGAATAAAAGAGTGAGAGAGAGCGGGGACGTCACAACGTAGTGTGGTCTCCGGTTACATATCATCCCTCCCATGCCATGCATGAGATGCAAATGTCCACATGCTATGCAATTATGCAAATCATAGCATTAAAATCTCATATTTGAAACATATTATTTATACAAAATAACTCATCCAAATAGGAATTAAAACCATCACACAAATCCCATGGTATCAATGAGGTAGGAATCCTACCAATGACCACTAGTGTGTCCTTTGGTTTTTGTCCGAAACTGCTCACCGATCGTGTCAAGCCAATCGTACACCGCTTGTGAGATCCCGTTATTACTACATATCAATTAATCAAACACATGTTCCATTTGATTTCCAAACATGTTTAAGTCCATAAACATGTCTTAGTTGGGTTCGGCCATACAACATGGCCGAACCTCACCCACTTGATTTTGGTCCCTCTTTTGACTTAACCAATCACATCCAAGTAAATCATTTTAAAAACCCTAAGTCCACAAAATACACCTTAGTGGGGTTCGGCCATACAACATGGCCGAACCTCACTCCCTTGGTTTTGTGCCATTCCTTTTTTTTAATCCTTTGATCTTTTAAATTAAGTCCAAGATCATGCCATCTTTGTTTCATTAATCTAATTACTTATAGATTAATCATTTAACATTAATAACCACCCAAGTCTACAAAAAAATTCCCCATGTGGTTCGGCCATACACCATGGCCGAACCTATGATCTTTCATGTTACTCATATTTACTTCTTTGCCATTATTTCCATCCCTTTTGTTTAGGTCCAAAACATAGATCCACAACTAACATTCTCCATGGTTCAATCATACACTTAGGTCTCTTGTACAAACCTAAATTCAAAAACATAATCCATGGGGTTCGGCCATACACCATGGCCGAACCCATGGTCCTTTAATTTCACACATTTGGCCATTATTTCCTTCCTTAGGTAATCACTTTACTTACCCATACTTAAGTCCGTAACATAGATCCTTGACTAAACATTTCATTTATTTAAACATACCTAGATTCATTAAATCAATTACAATATTGAACTCCATAAACCAAGGTCCCTCCATGGGGGTTTAACCATACATTTAGGTTCATCCTTTTGGATCATCATGAACATATTTAAAATCAATTAAGATTGCCATCATTCCCCCATCATCTTCATGGTCCGAGAATACCTAAGTCCATCAATATCTCTCCATGGGGTTCGGCCATACAACATGGCCGAACCCATGGTCCAAGGTTCTTCATCATTATAACATTTGAGACCATTTAAAAATCAATAACATTCCTCCTTACTTCCATGATCTAAATACATGTAACTAATTCAATATTTCTCCATGGGGTTCAGGCTATACAACATGGCCGAACCCATGGTCCATGGTTCTCCACCCTTTTACATCATTTAGACCCATTTACCACCATTAACATTTACCAACATCCATCCATTATTCGTATCTTTAAAACCCTTTAAACATCAACAATATGCCTTCATGTAAAACATTTTAAAATCATTAATAACCTTCCATGGGGTTCGGTGGCCGAACCCTATGGTTCATCACTTTCTCTCATAAATCAATTAACCATGATCATATTCCTTGATGGGGTTCGGCCATATACCATGGCCGAACCTCATCCACCCCTTTTTGTCCTTGAGGGTTCTCATACATAAAACTTAGGGTTTGGCCATGCAAGGGCCAAACCATGATCCTTGATCATCTTTTCTTACTTAATAGAATCTCATTAAGTACTTACCGATTCCGCAACTCCTTCGGTTTCTTTCATTCTGACTTGCTCCTCCAATCTTCTCCCTCCTTAGCCTCTCATTCTTCCTTCCTTGATCTTTGGCTGAGAGTGTAACACCCCTGATTTTTAAGATATCAATTTACATGAATTTGGTCTATTTAAATTATGAATTAATGGACATGGATCTTAGATGGGTAAGATGTTGGGCAATGGCTCAATTAAGACCCAACGGGTATCGAATGAGTGTTCAATGTAGGGTAAATGGGTAAGTTACACTTAATTGGGTCAAGGTGGCTATTTGGGTCAAAAGGCTCAATTGGGACCCAATGGATCATGTTTGACTTGGTTGACCATCAAAATGAGTCCAAGCTTAATTAAGTTGGGACTGATTTAAGTTGGAAAGGAAATCAAATAATTAAGTTGAGTCAAGTGAATTAAAATGGAAAGATAATTAAGTGAGTGAGTTGGTTTTTAAAGTGATGAGTTAAATGGATGAGTTAAGTGAGTGAGTTGATTTGAAATAAATTATAAATGAGTTGGATGGGAAGTTATGGGGATATTCATCTCAAAATAATGGAGTGTGAAGTTGATGGGCTGATGTTTCAAATTCAAACACCAATCCACACGTTGGGGGGAAGGGGTGGGGGGAGTTTCATCTCAAAGATGAAACCCCCACATGAAGCTTTAAATGAGAGGAGGAAGATGGGGGGAGTTGCCACCAAGGCAACCCTTGGTGGCCGTTGGAGCCTTGGGAGCCTTGGGAGTTTCATCCCATGGATGAAACTCCCAAGCAAGCGTTAAGAAGAAGGTTTAAAGAAATGGGAGTTACACGAGGGGGCTGCACCAAAGCCATCACCCTTGGCCGACCCTATTGACCAAGGAAGAGATTTGTTTTGTATTTGCCTTCTCTCCTTCTCCCTTTTGGCTGTTCTCTCTCTCTCTCTCTCTCTCTCTCTCTCTCTCTCTCAAAACATCATTTGGCCGGCCAGCATTCTACGAGAAAAAAATCAAAGTTCTCACTCAAGGCTGAGTTCTATCTCTCCCTCTCAATCCACACCTCACAAGGCCAGTTCTCCTCTCAAAGACCAAAAAGGACTTAGCATGATTTGATCTCAAGTTTGTAGTGGCCCAGAATTTTTAAATTAATATAAATGTGGATATTATTTATTTTAGTGATGGAAATTAGAAAATTTGTGGATTAGATGGTAAATGGGCCAAAGTTTGGGCAAAGGCCCAAGTATGGCCCAATGGATTATGGAGTTGATGTAAATTCATTTAAAGGGGCAATGAGGGTTAAATGGGTCAAGAATGGTCAAATTGGGTCAAATACCCATTTGGGACCCAATGGGTCAAGATGGTTAAGCTCTAAGGTAAATGGGTAAGATGAAAGTGTAATTGGGCCATGGGCCCAATGGTGATTCATTCAGAATGAATGGAATGAAATTTAAATTACCTAAGTTATTTGGAATTAAACCAAGGTGATGTAGCCAAGTGGGACCCACCTCCACTTCATCAAGTGAGGTGGCGTGTGGGCCAGGGATTGGTGGGGCCCGCCACCATGGTGGAATTAGTCAACCATGGGTGGAAGTATGAAGGTAAATTAAAGAGGTGAAATTAGGTTAAATGGAAATAAGTTAACCTAAATTAATAATTTAATTAATCAAGTGATTAAGTTAAGCAAATGGGGTTAAATTGGTCAAATGGGAGACCAAGCTACCCCGTCTCAAATATGAAACACGTTGGGCTTGGTGGTGGTTTAGATAACCACCACCATAAAGCAATTCAAATATCTTCAAAATATCTTAGGGTTGTTGGGGTAATTAATGGTAAAGTGTAGTTAAGTTAAGCCTCATTTTCTTTCCCATTTCTTATCCTCTCTTTGTTGTGCTCTCTCCATTTTTCATTCTCCATTGCCGTCCCATGCTCTAAGTGAAGGAGAGGAAGAGAGCTAAGGAGAAGAGAAGAGAAGAAGAGAAGAAAGAAGTGGAATTTGGAGGGAAATTACTCTAAGGTCAAGGTTACCATCTCCTCTCTCATCACCTCTCCCTCTCCCTCTCTCAATTTAAACCCTAACTTGGCTGATCCTAAGGTTGGGGGTTGCCACCATTGATCAAGCCTCTTGACCTATTAAAGATCAAGAGGAAGGAGAGAGGCGGCTAAGGAAACCGACGGGAGCGGCGGAAGTCGGAGGAGACGACGGATTATGAGTATTTCTTAAACAATAAATTTTGGATTTTTAGGGTTTAAGATTTGGGATTTATTTTTGTAGAATTTAATGGTGGTTACATAAATTTATGCCATGGATGTCAAATGAGAGGGTGGAAGGTGGAGGAAACCCTAAATGGGTAAATTAGGGTTAGGGTAAGAAATTAAATAAATGGATTATGTGCATTGGGTAATTTATGAAATTAAGAATGGAATTAGGTTATTGGAAGGAAATCATGGGCCATAGGGTTCGGCCATGTAGCATGGCCGAACCCCATGGTGGGTGATTAGCTAGTTGATGTAAATAATTAGGGTTTTAAAGAATGGAAGACAATGAGGGTTTTTAGCTAATGAAATTTAGGGTTGTAAATGAATGCATGTGGGTAAGTTTTTTAAATGGTTTTATGATGAAAATGCAAATGGATTTTATGGCATTGGAAGGTATAAAAGAGAATGAATTATGAACCAAGGGTTCGGCCATGGTGTATGGCCGAACCCTAGGTTGTTGCGTGTGAAGTTAATTAGGGTTTTAGGGTATGAAGCCATGGAAAAAAAAATAGGAAGATTGATGAAATTAATATTTTGGTGAATGTAGGTATTTTGGAGCAATGAATGGTGGATCTTGAGCCATGGGTTCGGCCATGGTAAATGGCCGAACCCTATGGTGACGTAATGGTGATCAAATGATGGGTTTAAAGGATGGAAAAGATGGATTAATGTGTTAATGAGTTAGGGTTTCAAATGAACAAATGTAGTGATCCAAATGGGGCTAAGAGTAGTGGTTTAAAAGTGTGATTTAAACCACCCCAAGGAAGGATTTATTTTGGATCTAAATGGTGTAAATAGATCCAAGAAAAAATGGGGAAAGGACACATGGGTTTGGCCATGGTGTATGGCCGAACCCATGGCCCAATTGTGATCCATTTTGTGGGTTAAATTGGATGATGAATGGTGTGTGTGTGGCCTCCAAAGGAAATGAATGAGTAATGGACTCATTGAAGTTAAATACATGAGGTAAATACGATGGGAAGTGTTAATGAATTAGGTATTTTGAACCCATGGCCATTGGTGAACCATTTAAAGGGTTAAGTATGGGGTTATGAATGGGTTTAAATGAATAATGGTGAAATTAATAAAAAGGCTAATTTTAATGATGTTATGACATGGTTCAATGGGTCATTAATGGACCTAAGTTAGGGATCTAAGTCTATGATCAATTATGGATTAAATCATGCATGGATAAATGAGTGTTTAATCATGGAAAATTGAGGTAGTGGCAAAACCATAATTAGTGGACAAATTCAAGAATTCCATGGAAATTGATCATGGACTTAGGGGATCTAATGTAATAACCTTATAAGTGATTAATAAAGCCTAGGGTGGCCGAATTTTAAGACTTATGGGATTAAAAGGTTTAATAGATGACATGGGACCCACAAAACCTAAATAGTCACCGATTTTTCATATGGGCTTAGAAATGGTTAAAACTTGAACTGATTTGGATATTTAATAAGGTATTGGATATCGTGGGCAGTACGCGTGACGGTAGCCGGACTATCAAACGAAAACGAAACGAAGACGCTAGTCGGTATTCGGTAGGATTCTAACCTTTTTGTAAGCCATGGATTGAGTGATGGTTGCTTTGAATTATCTTGGAAATTATATGGGTTGTTTTAATATTGGTTTTGAATTATGTATTATGTAGGGGTTTTTACTTGATTTACTCTGGTAACCATATAATTGGTTTAAAACGGGTTTTTAAAGCTATGATGTGTTTATTGAGGCTTTACTTGATCTACTTTTGATAATCAAGTCATATGTTTGATTGATGGGATTTTTAAATGTCATGGTTGTTATTATATTCATTACATGGCATATGGCACCTACATCTCATGCATGGCATGGGAGGGATATGGCAGGGGAAGGATGAAATGAAACCGGAGTCCATGCTCCGTCGGGGCGACCGAGAACAGGCATGGGGACACCTTGACGAGGCTTTGCCGTCAAGGGGGATATTTTACGATTGGATCATATCTTGATGAGGTTTTTCCATCAAGAGGGTCACGGCACGATGATGGTATGGATTATATTTTGAACATTATGGATGGATGAAAAAGGGGCATTGTACAATGATGATGAGATTGATGGGTGGGATTCATGACATAAAACACCCATTGCATTACATTGTACCAAATGGCATGATTTTGATATAATATTTTTATATGCTTTGTTATCACTAATCCATGTGTTAGCCCTACTCGGAGTCCTACTGGGCGCGTTGTCTAATGCCCTACTTCTACCCTAACTGATGACGTAGGAGGTGGCGAAGCGGAAGCACGAGACGGGAGCCAAGCTAAGGAGCTTGGAAAGGAGTGCTAGATAGTTACTAATGTTTATTTTGGATAATGTAATTTGAAATAGTTTAGCTTGTCGGAAATGTAATATTTTAGACTTATTGATATGTTTTGAATTTAGTGGTAAACGTATGAAGTTATGGCATTTTGGTAATTAAATGATGAAATCTTCCCCGCCATCTAGAAAAGAAAATTTGGTAGGATAGTCTGTAATGTCTTTCCGCATTTAATGTAACTTTTTGTGAGCTTTCTTCTACGGGTAAACTATTCTCTGTGGACTCCGTCCCACGCACCCGTAGGGTTGGCCAGTTAAGGGCCGGGCTTTAGAAGCTCGGACTGAACTCGCATAGACTCTGATTTCGGTGAAAAGGGGCGAGCGTTACAGTTGGTATCAGAGCGAATTCGGAGAATGAATCTCTCGGAGTAAGATTAAGATGGTTGCACGTCTCACTGACGGCTAAGAATCCCAACCGACCGACTCTTCGGAGTCCGCTACACGGGGGCCGGGTTAATTTACTTCGATTGACTCACACTGAAGTGTTTAATCTGAGAACAACAATTGACGGAAAGGAATGATAACAAGGGAAGAAAGATTCATTCTAGGAGAGATTTATTGAAACATAGCAAGATAGGGTTTACTTCCCCAGAAGTGAGAAAACATCTAGGTTTTCCCCCAAATTGATGAAACAGTACTAGATTTATCAGACATAGCAAAGTAGGATGTACTTCCCCGGTATTCCCAATTTGAACAATAGACAATAGGAATTTAAAGATTCCCCTCCCCCCCCCCCCCCCAAAACAAAGGAAAAACAAGTGTGCTTATTTGGCAACTTTCCCCAAACAAAATACATTGTGATATACATAAGAAATTCCCCAAAACCGAGATTGGTTTTATTGGAAATTGCAGTTGATGATTTTTGGGTTCTATTGTATTCTATGAATACAGGTATGTCAAATGAAGGGGAGTGTACGGAATTATGGGATAAGGGAACCCCTAACTGTCTCATAGATTTGGTGTCTGCTTCTAGCATAGAAGTTAGCATGGACATTCAGGAGGGACCTCCCGAGGAAGATGAAGAGGATTTAGCATCTCTTTTTGAAGAGAATGTGGAAGACTTTCTGATGATAAGATAGTCGGTAGGGGAATTGGAACCCAGTTATATGTGCGAGTTGTGTAACCAGGTTGGGCACAATTGCACATATTGCCCCTACCCTCTTGAAGTGGTATACCCGATTTGTGGACTACATGGACACGGGAAAGAGAGGACTAACCGTCCTTATATTGGAAAATAATTAATGATTTTGGGGTTTTAAATGAAGGAAATAAGTGTGATATTAAATTGCACAAGCATACTTGTATTGTGAGTGCATGTGAATATACATGTGTTAAATTCTTATTGTTGAGTGTATGAGGTGATGAAATGTGGAAAGATTTGTAACGCCCCGCCCTTTTTCACCCGTTTTCCGAAAAATCAGAGTCTATTTTTTTTTTTTTTTTTTGAAATAGAAGAGTGAGAGAGGGCGCGGACGCCATGACGCGAGTTAAGTCAGAGCTTCTAAAGCCCGACCCTTAACTGGCCAACCCCACGCGTGCGCGGAACTAAGTCCACGAGAATGGTTCACGCGTAGGAAGTAAGCTCGTGGATTATGATTATTGCGGAACATGATAATAGAGTCTATCCTACCGGTTTTTAGATAGAAGGGAAGATACAACATGGAATTTACCAAAATGCCCTATGTTCATGATTATATCACAAAATGCATCATCCATAAGTAACGTCCAAACCATCGCAGGAAATGTAAAATTATACAACCCGTCAAGCTAAGCTACTTTAAAATTACATCACCAAAATGTAAAATATAATATAAACTAAGACTGCGCTTTCCAAGCTCCTAAGCTTGGCCTCCGGTATGTCCACCGCTTCCTGCCTCTCTTGCGTCATCAGCTAGGGTAGAAGTAGGGCGTTAGTCAACTCGCCCAGTAGGACTCCGAGTAGGGCTAGCACATGGATTAGTGATACACACATATCGATAACATAAAATACAACAAAATAAATATGTGATGAATGCTATGTCATGGGTGCTTATGTCATGTGTCCCACCCATTATCCGTATGATCATACAATATCCTGTTCCCCATGTTTGCTTCTCGGTCGCCCCGACGGAGCATGGACTCCGGTTATAGCCGTTGGGCTATCCCCATGTCTGATTCTCGGTCGCCCCGACGGAGCATGGACTCCGGTTATAGCCCTCAGGCAATCCCCATGTCTGATTCTCGGTCGCCCCGACGGAGCATGGACTCCGGTTATAGCCCTCAGGCAATCCCCATGTCTGATTCTCGGTCGCCCCGACGGAGCATGGACTCCGGTTTGTTTATTTTTTTCTGCCCATGCCATGCATGAGATGTAGGTGCATTATGCTATGTAGTATATAGATAGACCATATTCAATATACCATACATAGTCATATGATGCATAATATTAAAATATAATCCATGATACCATCATGTAATTCATAAGTTAAAACCCATCATAGTGCAAGTCCCATAAATCATAAATTAAAAATCATAAATCCATAATAAGCCAAGTCAAAATAATTTAAAAACACCATCACATATCCATCGCTTACAAAAAGGTAGGAATCCTACCGAATACCGTGTAGCGTTCCGTTACGTTTTCCGCTCGTTAATCCGGTCGCCGATCGCGTACCGTTTGCGACGTCCGATACCTTATTACATTTACCGAATTAGTCCATACATCGTCCATGATTAAGTCCCTAACTTAGCCCATTATCCAATGGTTCTAGACTCATACATAGATCCAATTTTGGCCAAATTTAAAATTCCGATTTGCGAGCCAAAAACGCAACAACTAATCGCTTTACTTAACCATTCATAATATTTCCATTTTCATGTCCAACCCCCATAGGGTTTGGCCATGTACCATGGTCAAACCCATGGTCCTTCAATGTGGCCACAAATTACGGTTTTGCCACTCTCCTTCCATGGTAAATCATCCATTCATTTATGTGCATTCTAAGTCCAAGATTCATTCATACTTAGGTCCATTCAATCATGACCTTCCATCATAAAATCAGCCACCTAATATTTAATTTTGAAAAATAATTACTCCCACACCTAATTCCACATTTTGCCCTAAGGTGTGGCCCACATATTATTTTTATAAATCCATCAAAATCTAGTATTCTTCTACATTATTTTCCATTTATTAAAGCCACTAATCACTACCCTAAGGTTCACCTTTATGGATACCATTTTCAAAGACTAAGTTTTGTCCCAAAATAATCCAATTTAAAATCACAAAACTTTAATCATTTTGGCCCTTTAAATCAAACTCCTAAGCATTGATACATGCATTTAACCTTAGCCTAAAATTGATCAAAATTTGGGTCATGGGTTCGGCCATACACCATGGCCGAACCCATGATGTTTCTTTCCCATTTTTTTTTTCTTGGTTTCAATTACCCATTTAAACATACCTCCAATGAAAATTAAATCATCAATTTAAATCACCATCTGTATTCCATTTAAATTTCATCATTAACCTAACCTAATTTCCATTTTGTTTAACCACATATATAAACCCTATTTAGCCCATGAATGACCTAAAACATGGGTCATGGGTTCGGCCATACACCATGGCCGAACCCATGATGTCTTTCCCTCATTTTAACGTGGGTCCTTTATCACATTTAGGTCCATTAGAAGGTCCTTCCATGAGGGGATCTCATCATACACTTAGATCACTTCTTTTCAATCAACACTAACTACACTTATAGTCTATTAAAAAAAACACCAACATTTCCTTATGATTTTCTTATCCTAACATTCCTTTAAAATCACCCATTTTTAGTCATTTGAAATCTAACTTTCATTAACCACTCTCCTTAAAACACTAAAATTCAAAATCACTAGTGTTTTCTCATTTACAAACCTAAGTCTCATTAACCATTCTTCAAAATTTTTAAACCTTAACATCTTAATAAATTCATCACCATTATTCACCATGGGGTTCGGCCATGCTACATGGCCGAACCCTATGGTCATCCATTCATTCCATTCTATGCCTTTCAAGGCCATGAAAGATCACCCATATTTTCATGAAATTTCCTTATTCAAAACCTCTTAAAATTTATCAACTTTTAATCAATTTAACATCTTGAAATCCTCATAAAACCATTGATCCTTCTCCATACTTTTAAACCTCCAAACCCTAATTAAAAATCATCCAACATTGGCCATGGGGTTCGGCCATGCTACATGGCCGAACCCTATGGCCCATTAATCCATTAAAATCCCATTTTCCTATGCTTAATAAAGACTCAAAATTCCATTTTTTCCATTTCCTCTTTTCTTAAATCCATTCCTCCATTTTTTTTATCCATTTCTTAGCCTTCCATTTGATGGATTTTAGATCCATGGCCCACAACATTTTTGGCCATGTTTAGTCTAAAAATGGATTCCATATCTTATCTTTAAAAATATAAACTCTTGTTTAAGAAATTCTTACCGCACCGACGACTCCTCCGGTCCTTCTTTCTTCTTTGTTTTCCTTAGCCCTTTCTCCTTCTTTCTCTTCTAAATGATCGGCTAGATGAGCTTGATCAATGGTGGGACATGCTTGGATTGGCTAAGATAGTGTTAGGTTTAGAGAGAGGGGAAGAGGGGGAGATGATGAAAAATGGCAACTCTTGATCTTCAAGAGTTGAATCCAAGATTCCACCTCTTTTCTTCTCTTCTTCTCTTCTTTTTTCTTCTAAGTTTTCTTCACTTTCTCCTTGCAAGGTGAAAAAACGAATTTCCTTGTGTGTGTGGAGGGCTAGAGTCAAATGGGTAGTTTGAAATGAGATGGAGGTGGTTGGAGTGGTCTTCACTCAAGCATTAACTTTCTCACCAACCAAGCATGGGTTGGCTTGACTTTGGTGGTGGTGGTTGGGATCCAACCACCATTCAAGCCCATGGTTTTAATTTGTGTTTTCTTGAGGTGGTTTGTGTTTGTAGGAGTGGTTTTGACCACTTAACCATTTGACTATTTTAATCTTAGGTTGATTAACTTAGATCACCTTGATCCCTTGATTAATTTAATTAATCACCTTCTATATAATTTAATCCCATTAAGTTCCCTCCATGATCCACCCATGGTTGACCAAGTCAACCATGGTGGTCGGCCCCACTACTCTTGGGTCCACACGCCACCTCAATGGGTGAGGTGGAGGTGGGCCCCATTGGCCATGTTACTTTGGTCCATTTATCACCTAACTTAGGTGATTAAAATTTTTTTTAATTGCATTCCTCTTATTGGATTGCCATTGGGCCCATGGCCCAATTAGATTCTTGTCTTATCCATTATCCTAGGGCTTAGTTACCTTGGCCCATTGGGTCCCACATGGCCCTTTGACTCAAATTGACCATCTTTGACCCGATCACTTACCATTGACCAATTAAATGAATTAATTCTAATTCATGGTCTATTGGGTAATCATTGGGCCCATGGCCCAATTAGATTCCCTCTTTGCCCACTTACTTTAGGGTTGGAACCGATTATTTTGATCCATTGGGCCCCACATGGTTATTGGGCCCCCTTTGACCATCATTGACCCGCTTGGTCCTCATTGACTCATTAAATGGATTTCATCCAATCCATGACCCAATTGTGTCATCCTTGGGCCATTGTCCCAAAATTTGGTCCATTTGGCATTTTATTACATCAAACTTCAATTTAAAATGAATAAATGCCAATATATATATTTATCAAAAATTCGGGTTATTACAAGATTAATAGTTATGATCATACTAATTAAGTGAGGAAAAAGTATGTAAAAAAAAAAAATGTACAATGATGAACTGCATGCATCAAATGAGGATAAGAGGCATGAACTTTTGATGTGGGGTATATGTTGCATATGCTTATGAGTGAGGTAAATGTGAATAAAAAGGGTGGGGAGTATTTGTTAATGTGATGTATGGGTATACTTGGGGGATGGTACAATGGCTTTTAGAAATGGTTTTTATATTGGTGATAACCCATGGTTTGATAATTTGTCATGACCAAGTGAAGAGATTATGTTATGACATATAATGGGTGATGATGTAAACGCTTTGTGAAGGGGTATAAGAGGTTCTCGTGTGAACAAAGTGCCATTTGAGAGATGTTGGATAAACAATGTACTTGAAAGAGACCGTAATGCATGGGTTAACTTGCCACAGGAAACTCGTGAGAAGATGATATTATGAGGAGAATGTGAAGGGTCTAGCTTGCAAAGACTAATATATTGTATAAAAAAAAAAATCTTGTATGTATAATGCAATTGCATTCTCCCAAAGTGTTGTGTAGATTATGAACGAGTGATGATAGGCCTTGAAATGGGTTTATGGCCTTAAAAAGCATGAATGAATGATGGACCATGAACTTATGAAAATATTTTATTTAGTGATTGCATGAGGATTCCCTATGATGTTACTAAATTGTGAATTATCAATCGTTGCAATGAGTTATGTTATTCGATGATTGTGTATAATTTCAATTCTACGTGGCTTGCTAATGAAGGCATATGAACCGGATGATGTGGAACCATTGTTAACGTAGGCATGTGGGATGGAATTTGGTGGTTGGTGAAATTTGTAATACTTGTGAATTTTTTAGTGGTGAATGGGTACTATGTGACATAACCTAAGTAAGCTTAGATGTATCACTATTGTTAGGAAGCTATGAATATGTGGAATAATCCAGAACGGTAGGAAATTAGTATCTATATGACTTGGATTGATGTCGGGTATTGGTATTGTAGGAGTTATGAACAAAAAGGGTTATTCACATAGTGACTTATATACAAATAAAGGTATGATTGCTTTTGAGAGATAGACCTAAGGGAAAGGTTAAGAGTCTACTGAAACTTGAATGGGAAGCTATGGGCGACTGCTGAGTGAGACTGATCACCTGACTTTGTAGTTGGCCGATGGAATTCCAGGAGGGTGAAGCGAGAAACCTAGTTAAAATGGAATCAACAATGGACTTGAGCATAGGCTCGTACTGGCAGACTAACTCACACAGAGAGTAGACGAAAGAACGTATTGAAGGAGTACATATGGGAAATGTCTTGGTAACAAATAAAGTGAAATAGAATACATTAATCTACATAAAATCGTAAATGGGTTCATAAGGAAAAGAGATAATATGAGACAGAGTAATTTCTGTAAGAATGGAACTTATAGGTCGATATGAGTGATATTGATGTAACTAAGAGATATTTAGCACAATTGAACGGGAACAACGAATAGACCCAGAAATGGAGGAGATCTGGACCAAGATATCTACATGTGAGGTAGTATCGGAATTTGAGTTATGACCGGGATAGGGTCTTGTGTTCCGAGGTAGGACGTAGGTACCTAAGAGCTGCCGAAGGGAGTTGTTGGTTGAGGCACACCAAACCAAGCTCTCTACCCATCCGGACAGTGCCAAAGATGTACCATGATCTTAAGAGGCACTATTGGTGGCATGGACTCAAGATAGATGTGGCAGAGTTTATGCTCGCTACCTAACTTGTCAGCCGATCAAGGTGGGGGCATCAGGAGCCACCGGGGTTACTCAAACCCTTACCAGTGCCGGAGTGGAGATGGGAACATGTAGCCATGGACTTTGTAACAGGGCTGCTAAGGTCATCAAGGGGCAACAATGCAATATGGGTCGACGGTACATCCGAAATATTATCAGACTACATGATGTACCCCGGACTATTGTGTCCGACAGAGGTGGCCGATTCACTAACAGAGTATGGCAGTGTGTGCAATCGGCTATGGGGACCGACGTGTTGACCAGCACAACATTCCACCCATAGACTGATGGACAGTCGGAAAGGACAATACAGATATTGGAGAATATGCTAAGAGCATGTATGCTGGATTTTAAGGGTGGATGGGAGGATCACTTGCCATTGGTGGAGTTCTCCTACAATAATAGTTACCAGGCAAGCCTCCAGATGGCTCCATTTGAGGCCTTATATGGTAGGCCGTGTAGATCTCCAGTGCGTTGGACAGAGGTCGGTGAGCCTGCGCTGATTGGACCGAAGTGGGTTGCGGAGACTACGGCGCAGATTAAATTTATATGGCAACATTTACTCACTGCGTAGAGCCGTTATAAGAATTACGCCGACAAGAGGAGAAGTTTCCCCGAGTTTGAGGTGGGAGACTTGGTGCTTTTGAAAGTCTTACCATGGAAGGGACACATGAGATTCAGAAAGAAGGGGAAACTGCCACCTAGATTGTGGGGCCGTTTCCAATCCTAAAAAGGGTGGGGGAGGTGGCCTATTAGTTAGCACTTCCTCCACAGTTATCATCTTTACATGACATATTCCATGTGTCCGTGTTGAGGAAGTACAATCCTGACCCTTCACATGTTCTGAGTGTACAAGACATCGATGTACAAAGCGATGTGACATATGTGGAGAAGCCGCTTAGAATAGTCGGGAGCGAGCAAAGGGTGCTGCGGAACCGTGCCATTCAGTTCGTCAAGGTGGTATGGGAACGACATGGAAGTGAAGAAACCACCTGGGAACTGGAGCCAGAGATGAGTGCCGCTCATCCGGAGCTCTTTGCATAAGATGATTTGAACCCCTACTTCGCTCGAATTTTCGGAAGGAAAATTTTAAAAGAGCATTGTATTGTAGTGGCCCGAAATTTTTAAATTAATATAAATGTGGATATTATTTATTTTAGTGATGGAAATTAGAAAATTTGTGGATTAGATGGTAAATGGGCCAAAGTTTGGGCAAAGGCCCAAGTATGGCCCAATGGATTATGGAGTTGATGTAAATTCATTTAAAGGGACAATGAGGGTTAAATGGGTCAAGAATGGTCAAATTGGGTCAAATACCCATTTGGGACCCAATGGGTCAAGATGGCTAAGCTCTAAGGTAAATGGGTAAGATGAAAGTGTAATTGGGCCATGGGCCCAATGGTGATTCATTTAGAATGAATGGAATGAAATTTAAATTACCTAAGTTATTTGGAATTAAACCAAGATGATGTGGCCAAGTGGGACCCACCTCCACCTCATCAAGTGAGGTGGCGTGCGGGCCAAGGATTGGCGGGGCCGGCCACCATGGTGGAATTAGTCAACCATGGGTGGAAGTATGAAGGTAAATTAAAGAGGTGAAATTAGGTTAAATGGAAATAAGTTAACCTAAATTAATAATTTAATTAATCAAGTGATTAAGTTAAGCAAATGGGGTTAAATTGGTCAAATGGGAGACCAAGCTACCCCACCTCAAATATGAAACACGTTGGGCTTGGTGGTGGTTTAGATAACCACCACCATAAAGCAATTTAAATATCTTCAAAATATCTTAGGGTTGTTGGGGTAATTAATGGTAAAGTGTAGTTAAGTTAAGCCTCATTTTCTTTCCCATTTCTTATCCTCTCTTCGTTGTGCTCTCTCCATTTTTCATTCTCCATTGCCGTCCCATCTCTAAGTGAAGGAGAGGAAGAGAGCTAAGGAGAAGAGAAGAGAAGAAGAGAAGAAAGAAGTGGAATTTGGAGGGAAATTACTCTAAGGTCAAGGTTACCATCTCCTCTCTCATCACCTCTCCCTCTCCCTCTCTCAATTTAAACCCTAACTTGGCTGATCCTAAGGTTGGGGGTTGCCACCATTGATCAAGCCTCTTGACCTATTAAAGATCAAGAGGAAGGAGAGAGGAGGCTAAGGAAACCGACGGGAGCGGCGGAAGTCGGAGGAGACGACGGATTGTGAGTATTTCTTAAACAATAAATTTTGGATTTTTAGGGTTTAAGATTTGGGATTTATTTTTGTAGAATTTAATGGTGGTTACATAAATTTATGCCATGGATGTTAAACCCATCAAATGAGAGGGTGGAAGGTGGAGGAAACCCTAAATGGGTAAATTAGGGTTAGGGTAAGAAATTAAATAAATGGATTATGTGCATTGGGTAATTTATGAAATTAAGAATGGAATTAGGTTATTGGAAGGAAATCATGGGCCATAGGGTTCTGCCATGTAGCATGGCCGAACCCATGGTGGGTGATTAGCTAGTTGATGTAAATAATTAGGGTTTTAAAGAATGGAAGACAATGAGGGTTTTTAGCTAATGAAATTTAGGGTTGTAAATGAATGCATGTGGGTAAGTTTTTTAAATGATTTTATGATGAAAATGCAAATGGATTTTATGGCATTGGAAGGTATAAAAGAGAATGAATTATGAACCATGGGTTCGGCCATGGTAAATGGCCGAACCCTATGGTGATGTAATGGTGATCAAATGATGGGTTTAAAGGATGGAAAAGATGGATTAATGTGTTAATGAGTTAGGGTTTCAAATGAACAAATGTAATGATCCAAATGGGGCTAAGAGTGGTGGTTTAAAAGTGTGATTTAAACCACCCCAAGGAAGGATTTATTTTGGATCTAAATGGTGTAAATAGATCCAAGAAAAAAATGGGGAAAGGACACCATGGGTTCGGCCATGGTGTATGGCCGAACCCATGGCCCAATTGGGATCCATTTTGGTGGGTTAAATTGGATGATGAATGGTGTGTGTGTGGCCTCCAAAGGAAATGAATGAGTAATGGACTCATTGAAGTTAAATACATGAGGTAAATCCCATGGGAAGAGTTGATGAATTAGGTATTTTGAACCCATGGCCATTGGTGAACCATTTAAAGGGTTAAGTATGGGGTTATGGATGGGTTTAAATGAATAATGGTGAAATTAATAAAAAGGCTAATTTTAATGATGTTATGACATGGTTCAATGGGTCATTAATGGACCTAAGTTAGGGATCTAAGTCTATGATCAATTATGGATTAAATCATGCATGGATAAATGAGTGTTTAATCATGGAAAATGAGGTAGTGGCAAAACCGTAATTAGTGGCCAAATTCAAGAATTCCATGGAAATTGATCATGGACTTACGGGATCTAATGTAATAACCTTATAAGTGATTAATAAAGCCTAGGGTGGCCGAATTTTAAGACTTATGGGATTAAAAGGTTCAATAGATGACATGGGACCCACAAAACCTAAATAGTCACCGGTTTTTCAGATGGGCTTAGAAATGGTTAAAACTTGAACTGATTTAGAAATTTAATAAGGTATTGGATATCGCGGGCAGTACGCGTGACAGTTACCGGACTATCGAACGAAAACGAAACGAAGACGCTAGTCGGTATTCGGTAGGATTCTAACCTTTTTGTAAGCCATGGATTGAGTGATGGTTGCTTTGAATTATCTTGGAAATTATATGGGTTTTTTTAATATTGGTTTTGAATTATGTATTATGTAGGGGTTTTTACTTGATTTACTCTGGTAACCATATAATTGGTTTAAAACGGGTTTTTAAAGCTATGATGTGTTTATTGAGGCTTTACTTAATCCACTTTTGATAATCAAGTCATATGTTTGATTGATGGGATTTTTAAAAGTCATGGTTGTTATTATATTCATTACATGGCATATGGCACCTACATCTCATGCATGGCATGGGAGGGATATGGCAGGGGAAGGATGAAATGAAACCGGAGTCCATGCTCCATCGGGGCGACCGAGAACAGGCATGGGGACACCTTGACGAGGCTTTACCGTCAAGGGGGATATTTTACGATTGGATCATATCTTGATGAGGTTTTTCCATCCAGAGGGTCACGGCACGATGATGGTATGGATTATATTTTGAACATTATGGATGGATGAAAAAGGGGCATTGTACAATGATGATGAGATTGATGGGTGGGATTCATGACATAAAACACCCATTGCGTTACATTGTACCAAATGGCATGATTTTTATATAATATTTTTATATGCTTCGTTATCACTAATCCATGTGTTAGCCCTACTCGGAGTCCTACTGGGCGCGTTGTCTAACGCCCTACTTCTACCCTAGCTAATGACGCAGGAGGTGGCGAAGCGGAAGGACGAGACGGGAGCCAAGCTAAGGAGCTTGGAAAGGAGTGCTAGATAGTTACTAATGTTTATTTTGGATAATGTAATTTGAAATAGTTTAGCCTGTCGGAAATGTAATATTTTAGACTTATTGCTATGTTTTGAATTTAGTGGTAAACGTATGAAGTTATGGCATTTTGGTAATTAAATGATGAAATCTTCCCTGCTATCTAGAAAAGAAAATTTGGTAGGATAGTCTGTAATGTCTTTCCGTATTTAATGTAACTTTTTGTGAGCTTTCTTCTACGGGTAAACTATTCTCTGTGGACTCCGTCCCATGCACCAGTAGGGTTGGCCAGTTAAGGGCCGGGCTTTAGAAGCTCGGACTTAACTCGCGTCGTGACGTCCGCGCCCTTTGTCACTTTAAAAAAAAAATAGACTCTGATTTCGGTGAAAAGGGGCGGGCGTTACAAAGTTTCTCTCTCAAACTACCCCTTTTGGCCCGAATCACTCCAAGTGTGTTATCAAGATCAGTCTGGGCCAAAAGAAGCAAGAGGAAGGAGGAAAATAGGCTTGGGAAGAAAGGAAGCAAGAATGAGCAAAAGAAAACCGGAGGAGTAGCGGAATCGGTAGGTTTTTCTTCATGGATTATATTTAAAGTAAAAAACCATAGGGTTCGGCCATGGTGTATGGCCAAACCCCATGGAAGAAAGATTAAGAGATGTTTATGATTTTTAATGGAAAAGAGGAACCATAGGGTTCGGCCATAATGCATGGCCGAACGCCATGAAGGATCATTGGTTTTATTTTAAGGGATCTTGAGGGATAAAAATCATGGACATATGAGTATGTGTTAAAAGGTTTTCAAACGGTTAAAATGGAAGATGTTTAATATTGTAGAAAGGTTTTAATGTTGGAGGGTTGGATCAAAGAGAATGGAAAGGAAGGGCACCAAAACCAAAGGGTGAGGTTCGGCCATGGTGTATGGCCAAACCTCACCAAATATATTAATGAAGTTAGGGTTTCTTAGACATTGAATCATGTGGAGTGGTTTATTAATTTTAAAGGGTTTCAAAACATGAAAAACATGGAACATGTGAATACCTTAAAGGGTTTTTAAATGGATATATGGTTAAGGCATGGGTCGGCCATTGTATGGCCGAACCCCACTAGAGTGTATATTATGGACATGAAAATGGTGGATGCATGTTAAAGAATTTTAAAGGACTATGAAGGGATTAAATGGAGTAATGTTTATGGACATAGGTTGTTAGCAATGTTAAACAAGGGTTAGACCAATGGCAAAATCGTAAATACAAGCTAGAATGTAAATATGAGAAATTGATGGATCATGGGTTCGTCCATGCATCATGGCCGAACCCCATGGGTAATATTTTTATGGACCTAGGTTATTATAAATGATAAATGATTGTTGTATAAGTAATGAGATTAATGGACTTGAAGAAGGGATTAAAATCAAGATAGTGAGGTTCGGCCATGTAGTATGGCCGAACCCCACTAAGGTGTATTTGGTGGACTTGGACCTAATGTTAAATCAAAAGGAATATGGGTTTGACTTGTCAATATGTAACAAGGTGACGGGACCTCTTAAACGGTGCGCGATCGTGAGCGGTTGCCGGATAAAGGAGCAAGGACATTTAGTGGTCTCGGTAGGATTCTACCTCATTGGAACATGGTTATGTAATATGGTTTTATCTTTACTTTGCTGATTTATGTTGTAAATATATTATGTTTCAAATGTGGAGTTTTTAATGCTATGGTTATTTAAATTACATAGCATATGGACATGTACATTCCATGCATGGCATGGGAGGGAAGTTTGTAACCCGAGGCAACGCTCCGTCGGAGCGTCCGTAAGGCAATCGTCGAAAGACCTTGATGTGTATAATCCCATCAAGAATAATCCGGAGGCCACTCTCTGTCGGGGAGTCCGAAAGACCACTCTATGGATACCTTGATGAGGAGAATTCCATCAAGAGGTTACAAGTATTGTGATGGGTGGAACTCATTGCATAAGTCATATGGCATGGCATGATTTCATAAGGTTTTGATAATATGATATTATATACGATTTTGTTACTAACCTGTAACATCTCGGATTTTCAGATTATTATTTTATATGACACTTATTCTTTTAAATGGTGGATTTTAGAATTGGACCTTATATGGATAAGGAATTGGGTCATGACCCAATTAAGGCCCAATTAAATTGTGACATTAGTTTTATTGAAAATTAAATAGGATAGTGCATAGCCGAATTTTTTATATGAAATCTATAAGATTATGCGCATGAGAGATATGTGGAATTTAATCCACAAATGATATGCTGGAATATTTGAAGAGGGACTTTCTTAATTAAATTGGATTTGCATATCTTAAGAAAATGTTCAAAAAAAAAAATCAAATAAAGATTATACTTGGCCGAATTTTAGATAATGATATTCATATTATGCGCATGAGATATTTTAAAGGGGAATGTACATTGTCTTAAATTAAATTAAAAGATTACCTAGATTATGAATAGGTTATGCGCATAGTACTTGCTAATTGGAATAAAGGGAAGGTTTTAAATTAAGAAGGAGAAGTCGGCCATGGCTAAGTAAAGCAAGGGAGGTCAGCATTCCATCTATGGCAAGGGGGTACACGGCTAAAGGAGGAGGTTGCCTATCTTAAACACCATCTAAGTATGGACTAAGGAGAGCTTAATAAAAGGAGAGACCCAAGGGGGTGCACGGTTTTTACAACCCCATCTCTCTTTCAATCTCTCAAGGCTCATACATGGCAATACACAAGGAAAAGGGCAGCAACAAGAAGGAGTTCTTGTTTGGAGAAAAGCAAAGGGAAAGGAAAAGAAAATTGGAAGAGCAAGAAACCAAAGGGGAAAAGGTTAGTATCTTGATTAATAATTTTATGTTTTGAAACAAAAAGAACCATAGGGTTCGGCCATAGTGCATGGCCGAACCCCATGGAGGAAAATTGGAGATGATTTAATGGTTTAAATGGAGAGAAAGAATCATAGGGTTCGGCCATAGTGCATGGCCGAACCCCATGCAAAGATTTGATTTAATTCTTGGGTTTTAAGATTGAAAACCACTGAGAGATTGGATTTATTTCATTGGGGTTATGTTCTTAAATTTTGGAACATGGAAAAACATGGTGATTTCATGATGAAACCATGGGGATTTATGGTTTAGAATTACAAATTTCAATGATGAAAATCCATGGAAGAATTTGATAATTTTAAAGGGAGATTTGGACAGGGATATGGGTTGGCCATGGCATGGCCGAAACATGATGTTGTTGTGGTTAAGTTATTGGATCTAAAATAGTAAAAAGAAAGGGGTGAGGTTCGGCCATGGTGTATGGCCGAACCCCACCAAACATTTTATGGATGATAATCGGTTAATGTTATGAGTAAATGTTTATTGAATCTAAGTTAATGGCCAAGATCATGAACCATAGGGTTCGGCCATGGAGCTTGGCCGAACCCCATGGGTTAAGTTTGGAATGGTAGACGGAAATGATAGCTAAATTTGGAGAACAATCTAATTATGGAAAGGGTTGGTTAATTAAAGAAACAATCCATTTATGGAAAGGAGGTTGCTTATTAGGAAAATTTCTATTCTTGGAATTGCATATTAAAATTAGAAAATATCTAATTAAGACCATGAAGATTTATTATGGAAACTATCCAAGAATGGAAGGTGGAGATTAATCAAATGAATGGATTGGTTATCATGAGTGAGGTTCGGCCATAGGTATGGCCAAACCCCACTAGGGTTTAATTTTGAGAAACCTTTATAGTTATGGAATATGATATCTAAGTATGGAACCTATAGTTGGAAAGCATATAATTTTGGAAAGGTGGAGTTAATTTGGAAACTATACACCATAGGATTCGGCCAAAGTGTATGGCCGAACCCCATGGTCCAAATTAAGGGATTAATGGCATCTTTAATTCAAGGTTAAGGGCTGATTTATGAATCAGATTATGAACCTGTAACACCCCAATTTCTCAATGAAATGGAAAATTACCAAAATGCCCCTTAGTTGTTAAATTAATTATTTTGTGATGTTAAGAAAGGAAATAGTGGGGCCCATTGCTCAAATTAAAATCATATGAGCATATTATGAATGTTAAGTTTGATTGGTTGGGTAATTTTCATCATTTGGGTCAAAAATGGCTAAATGGGTCAAAGGGCCCAAATGGGACCCATCGGGTCAAAATGGATGATTTGACCGTTTTGTGAATTTAAATTAAATGGTGTTAAGCTTATTTGATTGGAAATCAAGTATAGAAGAAATGGGTAGGCCTGACCCATATGCAAAAACCGATTACAAATGACCAAAATACCCATAATTGGGTCATGGAGTCAAAAACGGGTCAAGGAGCTAAAAGTGGACCCAACGGGTCGAGTTGACTATTGTTGACCATGTGAACCCTCAAGGGAGCTAAAACACGATTCAAATCAGTTGAATGGGACTGAGGTGAGTTGGAATTAAATCAAGTTATGAGTTAACTCATGTGCATTAAATGAAATGCATTACGTATATGAGTTGGGTGAGTTGAAATGGAAATTTAAATGATCTTGAGTTGGGTGAGTCAAAAGGGAAATTGAAGGGGCTGTAAATCAGTGAGTCTAATGGGAATTGGAAGAGGTTGGCTGGTCTCAAACCAACCAAAACAAGTCCCACACGTTGGGGACTTGTTTTGGTGAGTTCCATGGTGAATATTAAATGTAAATACATGGGTTTGAGGTGAGTTGCTTGGGAAGTTGTATGGCTGCATGGGTAGCTGCCAAGGGGTGCCTTGGAGGGCACCCAATGCCCATCGTTTTGTACATGAGTTGATGAGGAAGTGGAGGGGTGTTGATGGCTGAAATACAAAACCAATGAACACCATCACTTGGCCAATTTATCATTGCAAAGCCTAAGACTTTCCTCATCTCTCTCTCCCTCTCTCCTCTCTCCAATTTGTTGTTCTTCTTGGCTGGAACAGCAGAGCTTTTGCTACCAAATATTCAAGCATACAACCAGTAAGGAGTTAAGGAAGCAAGGATTAAAAGTCAAGAGCAAAAGGCAAAGGAAAGTGGTAAGTTTTTCCCATTGATTTATGTTTAATAAAATGGGTAAAATAAGACATGTTTCGGCCATGTGATGGTCAAATCTATCAAAGGGTTAAAGTATGATTTTTTTTATGCCCAATTAGATGGAAAACATGGACATAGGGTTCGGCCACTTTGGATGGCCGAACCCCATGAAATATTATGGTTAATCTTGATGGTTTTGTAAGATTTAAACCATGCAAGTATAGGACTGATTTTGGAGGTTTAAGATAGATACTTTGGAAAGATTGAAAGCATGGATTTGAATGTCATAATTTGGCCATGCTATGGCCGAATTTGACAAGGGTCTAAACCATGTAAGAGATGGCTTGGTTTTCATGTTTTGAAACATGAAAACCATGGATTTTGTGGACTGTTTTTGATAGTTTTTGGAAATTAAAACCCTATGAAAATGGGCTAATTTTTGGATGGTTTCTTTGAAAGTTAAATTCTGATTTTAATATACTGTTATTACATGATTATCTGAGGTTTAAAAACAGTAAACAAAGCCATTGGGTTTGGCCACCATGGAGGGCCAAACCCCATGTAAAAGAATGTTGGTTTTCATGTAAACCATAGACTTTTTAGGACTGTTTTGGATGGTTTCTTTGAGAGTTAAAACCTGATATTAATATAATTTTTATACATGATTATCTGAGGTTTAAAAACAGTAAACATAGCCATTGGGTTCGGCCACCATGGAGGGCCGAACCCCATGTAAAAGAATGTTAGTTTCATATTGGAAAAACATGTAAACCATAGACTTTTTATGGACTGTTTTTGTATGGTTTTTGAAAGTTAAAACCTGATATTAACACTGTTTATACATGATTATTGGAGGTTTAAAACAGTAAGAATGACCATTGGGTTCGGCCACCATGGAGGGCCGAACCCCATGTAAAAGAGGGTTGGTTTTCATGTTGGAACATATGGAAACCATAGACCTTTGTGGACTGTTTTTGGGAGATTTTTATGTGATAAGGTTACTGATTTTGGGTTGGCCATGGGATGGCTAAACCATGGGTTTAACATGGCTAAGGGGTAGAGCCAATTAGTATGTAAATAAAGGACATTGTTGAGCAAAAGAACCATAAGGGTTTCGCCCATGAGTATGGCCGAACCCCATGGACCGTTTTCATGGGTCATTTTATGGATGTGGGTGTGATTAAAAATGGAATTATGTTTGCTGATTTGGTCGGCCAAAACATAGCTGAACCATGTTAAGGTTACGGTTAAGGTTGTAGAATTTAATCAAGTATTGGTGGCAATGGCAAATCTGTGAATACAAGCCAAATGAAGAGATTGATCAAAAGGACTTATAAGATGTTTTAGGTCTCATATGTGAATGGACATGTAAATAAGATTATGATTTACTTATTGTTGCATAATAAGGTACCGAAAGTTGAACGACGAACGAGTCGTGACCAGTTAAAGCCTAAGAAAGAACGGAAGCTAAAGTGATTCTTCGGTAGGTTTCCTACCTAATTGTAACCACGGCTTTTACCCAGTTTTTCTTATGATACTCTTGTTTTAATATATGTGTTTCAAATGATATATTATGCATTAACAAATGGCATACAGGCATTGGCATCTCATGCATAGTCATGGGATAATGAATGAAGTTCTACAGTGATGGCTACGAATGTACATGATGGGGGTTGCTCATTGCATGTACATATTTTATAGAAGAGATGAAAGTGTGTTATAATTTACCTTGTCGGTGCAAGGCACGTCAAGTGATGGCTGTGAATGTACATGATGGGGGTTGCTCATTGCATGTACATATTTTATAGAAGAGATGAAAGTGTGTTGTAATTTACCTTGTCGGTGCAAGGCACATCAAGTGATGGCTATGAAAGTACATAATGGGGGATGCCCATTGCATGTGCATATTTCATAGCATTGTTTTACCTGTTTTTAATGATCATGTAATATGATATATATGTATGTTTTATATGCTAACATGTGGTAGCCCTGATTCGGGAACCTACTGGGTGCGTTGATCTAACACCCTAATTCTATCCTCAGAGGAGATTGCAGGTACAAGCAAAGGGAAAGGAAAGGTTGTTGACCGGGAGGGGAGCCAAGCCTAAGTGCTTGAATGAAGGACTGAACTACTTTATATTACTGTCTTTTGAATACTTTTGTGGGACATGTAATAATTCACTACTTGCTATGGTTTGATTAGGTTGATAACATTTGGATGGTTGATCTATGTTAAATAATGTTTAAGACTGTTACTTGCTATCTGGTCTTTTTATTCTGCAATTAATCTAGGTCATTCTGCATGTTGATGTTAGTTCCATGTGTGATTCGTAGTCATGGTCTAGTCCATGTACACATGGGTGGCCAGTTAAGGTTCAAACTTGGGTAGTCTGAACTTAACTCGCGTCGTGACGCCGCCCGCTCTCTTTCGATGTTTTATTATAACTTTAAAAAAAAAATTAGACTCTGAAATTCTCGGAAAGGGTGGGGTGTTACAGTTGGTATCAGAGCGAAACGGGAAGCTGAATTATCGAAGTAAGATTAAGACGGTTTCATGTCTCACTGACGGATAAGAATCCCAACTGTCCAACTCTTCTGAGTCCGCTGACTGGAGGCCGGATTAATTTACTTCGAGTGACTCGGACTGAACAATCAATCTGAGAACGACAATGAAAGATAGCAAAGTAAAGTACAGTCATCATAACTGGACATATCAAACATAGCAAAGTAGGATGTACTCCCCTGAAATCCCCACACTGAGAAACAAACAATAGGAAATTAGAGATTTCCCCAGAAACAAAAGAAAACAAAGAATGTTGATTTAGTAATCTTCCCAAACAAAGTACATGATATTATGCATGATCAAATTCCCTGGAAACCAAGAGTGGTCTATTTAGAATTATTGTTGAATATTTTTGTGTTTGAAATGATGTGGCACAGATATGTCAAGCAACGAAGAATACACTGAGTTATGGGGTAAAGGGACAACAAGTTGTCCGGTAGATTTGTTGTCAACTTCCGACAGTATCAGTATGGAAGTTAATGTGGATCTTCAGGAGGGACCTCCTGAAGAAGCTGATGTGGACTTAGCGCCTCTTCCAGAGGATCTGATGGATGACATTCCTGAGATGGTGGAACCTCCTGAGGAAGAGGAGGATGATCGAGCACATTTACTGGAGGATCCCATGGCTGGTGTACCTATTATATTGGAATCACTTGGGGAGATAGATCCCTATGACACATGTGAACTGTGCAATCAAGATGGGCACCACTGCCGGTATTGTCCTCATCCACTGGGTGTTGTCTGCCCGTCCTGTGGACTACATGGGTATGGTGAGGCAAGGACTAATTGTCCATACATCGGAGGACTTGGATTAGTACCCTACATGACTTGTGAGGTATGGGGACACACGGCGAGGACGTGTCCTAATAACCGTTTCAAGTTCGCTTTTGATGCAGAGTCTTCTACGGAAGACTAGGATTGGAAGTAATATGTAGGGGTATTAAAAAATAGGGTTGTTTTGTAAAGGGTGCATATTTTGTTATACATAGGGTTTTGTTTCACCCTACCCACCTTTGTACAAAGATGCAATTTGAATATATATAAAATATGTGATTTTATGATTTTATGAGGATTTATGGCATTTGATGCATGTTGATAATGGAAACTAAGTCTATGATGTTTCCATGAATTAGGAATAAATGGCGCCACAGAAAAAGGTGGTAAAGGATCCGAAAGGAAAAGGAAAAGTTTTACAAATCGGATTGGGTGAGGGGGCGTCGAAGAGAAGGACCCGTCAGGACGATAAGAAGAAAGATGAGGTGCTTGTAATTACACCACAAGGGAAGGTGGTACCACAACGCCAAAAAGTGGTACGCGAGAAGGTGCCATCGGTGCAAGACGAGGAGCGGTCCGTTCATGACGAAGAAAGATCAGTGCATGAACGATCGCGTGATGAGGAAGAGTCACAACATTCCCGGCGAGAAGAGGGGGATAGTGACCCTACATATCAACGGGACGAGGAGGAATATGACTCGTCATATCGACCCGAGGAGGAAGAAAACAGTAACTTGACTGTACCCTATGTGCCTCCTGAACTGCACAGCTTGGTACAAGCTGTAGTAACATCTGTCCTCCAGCAACACATGAGCGGAGGAGGAAGCACGAGTGAAAATAATGACCGTAACATGGTCAGAGATTTTCAACAGCAGTGCCCACCTTACTTCAAGGGCAGAGAAGGGCCAGTCGGAGCCGAAAACTGGTTGGAGAAGATTTCTCACATATTGACTCTTTTGAACATCAAGAGTCATGCTCATAAAATACTATTGGCCACGTCACAGCTGGTAGATGACGCTGCCAAATGGTGGAAGGTGGTGGAGAAACAGCAGGCACTTGTGCCGAGAAGAGAAAGAGTTGCTATGACTTTGGAGCAATTCTCAGCGACATTTCTAGAGCGCTACTTTCCGGAGGAAGAAAGAGAACGTCAAATTCAGGCCTTTATGACATTGGTACAAGGTTCAATGACGGTGGCTGAGTATCACCAAGAATTCCTCAGCCTGTCAATCTATGCATACTATATTGTGGACACGGAATACCGAAAGGCTCGCAAGTTCGAGCGTGGGTTACAGCCAAACATAAGGGACAGGGTAACCGTGTTCAAAGCAGCCACGCTGCCAGAAGTGGTCAGCAGGGCAAGCATTGTGGAGCAAGAGATGGCGGAATTTGCAAAAGTGGACAACCGTCGAGCTCCGAGTGGGAGGGGTGCGTACCAACCCAACAAGAGGTTCAGATCAAACTTCGGCAGACCTTCGCCGTCTGTTGGATAAAGTGGGGGCTTTCGCCCCAACCAGCCCACTCAATCTGTGGCAGTCACACAAGCTTCTCGAGGAATGAATACCTGCTTTCATTGTGATCAACCAGGTCATTATAAAAAGGAATGCCCAAAGGTTAACAGACTGTCATACTCCAGAGGATCATCTCGTCCGCCAGTTAGAACGGCAAACTCCAAAGGAGGCAGAATGCAAGGCCGAGGAGGTCGAAGGTCTAACCCTGCTGGAGCAGGACGATTATTTACACTAACTTCTCAAGAGGAAGAGGAAAAGGATCATCCTGTGATACAAGGTATGGCGGTAGTGAGTAGCTCATATGCATATGCACTATTTGATTCCGGAGCATCACACTCCTTTATAGCTGCATCGTTTATCACTGCTACTGGTACATTAGTTCAAAGATTAGCCACAGCACTTACTATTGTATCCCCTGTCGGAGATTCGGCATTGGGACTTATATGTATAGCGGTTAACACCGAATTAGCTGGATTCAGATTTGAATTCAATTATCTAGTGCTGGACATGTCTGAATATGATATTATATTCGGTATGGATTGGTTGGCGAAGTTTCATGCCAACATCGACTGTTATTGTCGAAGAGTGACATTTAAGTCACCCGAGGGCAAACAATATGTAGTCCGTGCAGATAAACAAAGTGGATTATAGGAAGGGTTAAACCACGTGGTATTGAATAATATCACCATAAACAAAGCTCCAGTTACTGAACTTCCGGAAATTGTACAAGAATTTGTGGATGTATTCCCAAAGGAACTCCCTAGGTTTACCACCTATGAGGGAGATTAACTTCAAGATCAGGCTGTACCCTGGCACAGCACCAGTATCGTTACCACACTATCGGATGGCACCAGCAGAGATGTCAGAACTAAAGAAGCAGATTGATGAACTGCTTAGGCGGGGTTGCATCCGGAACAGTACATCATCGTAGGGAGCACCAGTGTTATTTGTGAAGAAGAAGGATGGCTCACTTCGGATGTGCGTCGACTACCGAAAGCTGAATCAGCTAATAGTCCGGAACAAATACCCTCTACCCAGGATCGATGATTTATTCGATCAATTGAGGGGTTCAAGCCATTTTTCAAAGATCGATTTGATGTCTGGTTATCATCAAATTCGAGTTAGGGAGGAAGATATAGAAAAGACAGCTTTTCAGACGCGGTATGGACTGTTTGAGTTCGTGGTCATGCCATTTGGACTCACGAATGCGCCGGCAATGTTCATGGATTTGATGAACAGAATCTTCCGTCCCTATTTAGATCAATTTGTAATTGTATTCATTGATGATATCCTGATCTATTCTAAGAGTCAGGAGGAACATGCAGAGCATTTACGTATAGTCTTGAATACGTTGAGGCAGAATAAGCTATATGCCAAGGCCAGTAAATGTGAATTCTGGTTATCCGAGGTCAATTTCTTGGGACATGTCATAACCGAAAACGGTATAGCCGTGGATCCAGCAAAAGTGGCGGCAGTAAGTGAATGGAAAGCGCCAAAGAATGTGACCGAGATCCACAGTTTTTTAGGGCTGGCGGGTTATTATCCGAAATTTATCATGGACTTTTCCAAGATAGCGTCTCCGTTGACTCGACTTACTCAGAAAGGAGTCAAGTATGAGTGTACAGATCAGTGTAACCGGAGATTTGAAACGCTGAAAGAAAAACTTACAAGAGCTCCTGTTTTAATTTTGTCGGAAAAGGGCAAAGGTTATGAAGTACAATGCGATGCTTCAGGAGAAGGACTAGGGTGTTCACTCATGCAAGGTCATCATGTGGTGGCATATGGGTCAAGACAGTTAAAAATACATGAACGTCTTTATCCACACATGACCTGGAGCTAGCTGCAGTGGTCTTCGCTCTCAAAAGCTGGAGACACTACCTGTACGGCGAAAAATTTGAGGTATTTTCTGATCACAAGAGTTTAAAATATTTATTTGATCAGAAGGTGCTCAATCTAAGGCAGCGTAGATGGATGGAGTATCTGGAGGATTATGAATTCGAGCTTCGATACCATCCAGGCAAGGCGAACAAGGTGGCGGATGCTCTTAGCTGCCTATCTCATGCATCGGTCGCATGCTTGATCAGAACAGAATGGGAGATGCTGCACACCATTCGAGAGTTCAATCTTCATATCAACAACCGTGGAAGTATGTATAATTTGATCATACGGTCCAATATAGTCACCAAGATTGAACAAGAACAAAGAACAGATCCGGAAGTGGAGGACATTTGGGCCAGGATGTCTACTGGCACCGTTGTACCGGAATGGGAATTACGACCAAGGACAGGGTCTTGTATTCCAGGGAAGAACTTATGTGCCAAAGAGTTGCAGGAAAGAGCTACTGATTGAGGCACATCAGTCCAAGCTCTCTATCCATCCGGGCAGCACCAAAATGTACCATGACTTAAAGAGGCATTATTGGTGGCATGGACTAAAAAGGGATGTGGCAGAATTCATGGCACAGTGTCTAACTTGTCAGCAAGTTAAGACTGAACACCAAAAGCCACATGGGTTGTTCAAACCCTTAGCAGTGTCAGAATGGAAATAGGAACACATTTCTATGGACTTTGTATCGGGGTTGCCAAGGTCTTCAAGGGGCAATGACGCTATATGGGTCGTAGTCGACCAACTGAACAAATCCGCACATTTCATTCCTATCAAGATGACGGATTCATTTGAAACAGTTGGGTCGGCAGTATATTAAAGAAACCATTCCACTACATGGCATTCCTCGAACAATAGTATCGGATAGAGATGGCCGTTTTACCGGCAGGGTATGGCAAAGCATGCAGTCAGTCATGGGGACAGACTTATTGACTAGCACCGCTTTCCATCCACAGACTGATGGACAGTCAGAAAAGACGATACAAACTTTGGAAGACATGCTGAGAGCATGTATGTTAGATTTCAAAGGAGGATGGGAGGACCATTTACCACTAGTGGAGTTCTCCTATAATAACAGCTATCAGGCAAGCCTTCAAATGGCTCCTTATGAGGCTTTATATGGTAGACCGTGTAGGTCGCCGGTATGTTGGACAGAGGCTGGAGAGCCTGCATTGATAGGACCAGAACTAGTCGCGGAGACTACTGCGCAAATAAAGTTGATACGTCAACACTTACTGACTGCACAAGGTCGGCAGAAGAGTTATGCTGATAAAAGGAGACGGTTTCTGGAATTTGAAGTGGGAGACTTGGTATTTCTAAAGGTCTCGCCACGGAAGGGACATATGAGGTTCGAAAAGAAAGGAAAACTGTCACCAAGATTTGTGGGACCGTTTTCCATCATGAGAAGAGTGGGGGAGGTGGCTTATCAGATAGCACTCCCATCACAATTAGCAGCTCTACGCGATGTGTTCCACGTGTCGATGCTAAGGAAATACAATTCGGATCCGTCCCATGTTTTAAATGTTCAAGATATTGAAGTACAAAGCGGCGTGACGTACGTCGAGAAGCCGGTCAGGATAGTGGAGGCCGAACAAAGGGTGTTGTAAAACAGAGCGATTCAGTTCGTAAAAGTGGTATGGGACCGTCATGGTGATGAAGAGGCCACGTGGGAACTTGAGTCGGAGATGAGAACAGCTCACCAATGAATTATTTGTGTAATTTAATTTGAGAACCCTACCTCACTCGATTTTCGGGACGAAAATTTTAAAAAGAGGGTTATATTGTAACACCCCAATTTCTCAATGAAATGGAAAATTATCGAAATGCCCCTGAGTTGTTAAATTAATTATTTTGTGATGTTAAGAAAAGAAATAGTGGGGCCCATTGCTCAAATTAAAATCATATGAGCATATTATGAATGTTAAGTTTGATTGGTTGGGTAATTTTCATCATTTGGGTCAAAAATGGCTAAATGGGTCAAAGGGCCTAAATGGGAGCCATCGGGTCAAAATGGATGATTTGACCGTTTTGTGAATTTAAATTAAATGGGGTTAAGATTATTTAATTGGAAATCAAGTAGAGAAGAAATGGGTAGGCCTGACCCATATGCAAAAACCGATTACAAATGACCAAAATACCCATAATTGGGTCATGGAGTCAAAAACGGGTCAAGGAGCTAAAAGTGGACCCAACGGGTCGAGTTGACTATTGTTGACCATGTGAACCCTCAAGGGAGCTAAAACACGAGTCAAATTAGTTGAATGGGACTGAGGTGAGTTGGAATTAAATCAAGTTATGAGTCAACTCATGTGCATTAAATGAAATGCAATAAGTATGTGAGTTGGGTGAGTTGAAATGGAAATTTAAATGATCTTGAGTTGGGTGAGTCAAAAGGGAAATTGAAGGGGCTGTAAATCAGTGAGTCTAATGGGAATTGGAAGAGGTTGGCTGGTCTCAAACCAACCAAAACAAGTCCCACACGTTGGGGACTTGTTTTGGTGAGTTCCATGGTGAATATTAAATGTAAATACATGGGTTTGAGGTGAGTTGCTTGGGAAGTTGTATGGCTGCATGGGTAGCTGCCAAGGGGTGCCTTGGAGGGCACCCAATGCCCATCGTTTTGTGCATGAGTTGATGAGGAAGTGGAGGGGTGTTGATGGCTGAAATACAAAACCAATGAACACCATCACTTGGCCAATTTATCATTGCAAAGCCTAAGACTTTCCTCATCTCTCTCTCCCTCTCTCCTCTCTCCAATTCGTTGTTCTTCTTGGCTGGAACAGCAGAGCTTTTGGTACCAAATATTCAAGCATACAACCAGCAAGGAGTTAAGGAAGCAAGGATTAAAAGTCAAGAGCAAAAGGCAAAGGAAAGTGGTAAGTTTTTCCCATTGATTTATGTTTAATAAAATGGGTAAAATAAGACATGATTCGGCCATGTGATGGTCAAATCTATCAAAGGGTTAAAGTATGATTTTTTTTATGCCCAATTAGATGGAAAACATGGACATAGGGTTCGGCCACTTTGGATGGCCGAACCCCATGAAATATTATGGTTAATCTTGATGGTTTTGTAAGATTTAAACCATGCAAATATAGGACTAATTTTGGAGGTTTAAGATACATACTTTGGAAAGATTGAAAGCATGGATTTGAATGTCATAATTTGGCCATGCTATGGCCGAATTTGACAAGGGTCTAAACCATGTAAGAGATGGCTTGGTTTTCATGTTTTGAAACATGAAAACCATGGATTTTGTGGACTGTTTTTGATAGTTTTTGGAAATTAAAACCCTATGAAAATGGGCTAATTTTTGGATGGTTTCTTTGAAAGTTAAAATCTGATTTTAATATACTGTTATTACATGATTATCTGAGGTTTAAAAACAGTAAACATAGCCATTGGGTTCGGCCACCATGGAGGGCCGAACCCCATGTAAAAGAATGTTGGTTTTCATGTAAACCATAGACTTTTATGGACTGTTTTGGATGGTTTCTTTGAGAGTTAAAACCTGATATTAATATAATGTTTATACATGATTATCTGAGGTTTAAAAACAGTAAACATAGCCATTGGGTTCGGCCACCATGGAAGGCCGAACCCCATGTAAAAGAATGTTGGTTTCATATTGGAAAAACATGTAAACCATAGACTTTTTATGGACTGTTTTTGTATGGTTTTTGAAAGTTAAAACCTGATATTAATATACTGTTTATACATGATTATTGGAGGTTTAAAAACCGTAAGAAGACCATTGGGTTCGGCCACCATGGACGGCCGAACCCCATGTAAAAGAGGGTTGGTTTTCATGTTGGAAAACATGGAAACCATAGACCTTTGTGGACTATTTTTGGGAGATTTTTATGTGATAAGGTTACTGATTTTGGGTTGGCCATGGGATGGCTAAACCATGGGTTTAACATGGCTAAGGGGTAGAGCCAATTAGTATGTAAATAAAGGACATTGTTGAGCAAAAGAACCATAAGGGTTTCGCCCATGAGTATGGCTGAACCCCATGGACCGTTTTCATGGGTCATTTTATGGATGTGGGTGTGATTAAAAATGGAATTATGTTTGCTGATTTGGTCGGCCAAAACAAATGGACATAGGGTTCGGCCATGATGTTTGGCCGAACCTTATGAATCAGTTATGAGTTTATGTTTGGGTGTATTTTAAAGGGATGAAGGGTGAGAACAATGGAATTATAGCCTTGGATGGCAATATAGTAATTATGTAGAATTAATGGAACTATGTTTTGAAACTCAAACATAAGTCGATGGAATCGGTTATGAATTATTTTAAAAGGGTTATTGGGAGTGTTATGGATGTTTAAAATAAATAAATGGATCTATGTGTTGGAACCTAAGCCTAAGTTGTTGGAGGCAATGGCAAGGTTGTAAATACTTGCTAAAATGGGATATATTAGCCGTGGATGGCAATCTTGTAAATATATGAAAAATAAGGAAGGTAAATGGCTATGGATAAGTATAATGGCAATATTGTAATTAAAATAAAATATTAATTAAAGGTTAGACCAATAGAAATTTCGTAAATAAATGTGAAAATGGTAGGTAATGGGTTATGTTAGCCATGGATGGCACTGTTGTAATTATGGTAAAAAAATAAGAGACCATGGGTTTGGCCATGGTGTGTGGCCAAACCCCATGGGGATTGGTTTATGGACTTAAAATATTGTAAATCAACTGGGACGTAGTTTTGATTGATTAATATGTTATAAGGTAACGGAACTTCACAAGGTGTTTACGATCATGAGCGGTTACCGGACGAAAGACGCAAAGACACGTAGCGGTCTTTGGTAGGATTCCACCTCTTTGAAACCATGGGTTTTGGTACATTGTTTATCTTGATTTGATGAATTTATATTGCAAAGGATATGTTTAAAATGGTGATTTTATATGCTATGTTTATTTGATAAAATAACATGTGTTTTAAATATGAGCTTTCAAATGCTATGATTATGTATAATTGCATAGCATGTGGTATTTGCATCTCATGCATGGTATGGGAGGGATGACAGGTAACCGGGGACCCACACTCCGTCGGGGCTTCCGTAAAACACTCGTGGAGGGATACCTTGATGATGAGAATCCCATCAAGAGGATACTATGTATGAATACCTTGATGATGAGAATCCCATCAAGAGGATACTATGTATGAAGACCTTGATGATGAGCATTCCATCAAGAGGATACTATATATCCGGAGATCCACACTCCGTCGGGGCGTCCGTAAAACACTCGTGGAAGGATACCTTGATGATGAGAATTCCATCAAGAGGATACTATGAGTTTGTGATGGGTAGGATTCATTGCATATGATAGCATGGCATGGCATTGAATCGGCATGATTATGATCTTTATTATCATGCAAGGTTTCTGATTTTTTTATCGGTATGATTGGATCTCTATTATCATACAATGTTTTGGATACAATGTTTTATAAGTATGGTATGATTTATTTTACTGGATTTGGTATGATTTATTATATCTGGATTTTTGGTACTAACCCATTTGTTAACCCTAATTGGAATACCTACTGGGCGCATTATACTAACGCCCTACTTCTACCCTAGTTGATGATACAGGAAACGAGGGGAACGATGAACGCAAAACGGGCCAGGCATAGGAGCTTGGAGGATTATAGTTTATATTTTGTTTAAGATACTCATGAGCTTGTATTTTGAGTATCTAGAGTTCGGATTGTAATAACTTAGATGGATTTGCTATGGTTGGATGTCTTATTGGATAATTGCGTTATGATAATGATGATTAATGACTTGACGTACTTTGCTATTTGAATGGAATAGAACTGTGTTCTGTTATGTTTCCACATGTTATGATTTTAATTCCGCATGTTTATATTGCTATGTGTGAACCATTTTCATGGACTGAGTCCATGCACACATAGGGTTGGCCAGTTAAAGGTCAGACTTTAGAAGTTCGAACTTAGCTCGCGTCGTGATGTCCCGCTCTCTATCACTCTACTCTGTTATAAAAAAAAAAATAGACTCTGATTTTCGAAAAGAAGCGAATGAAAAAGGGCGGGGCGTTACAATTAGGCATGAAATCATTGCAATAAGAAAGACAATTGAAAATTTGCAATGAAGATCTTATAATTTGGTCTACTGAAAATTCAAGAAGATTTTCAATAAATTCTGCAAATAAAATATTAAGTGGAGAAAGTCACAAAATTTCTTGGACAGACATGGTCTGGTATTCAGGTAATATTCCAAAATTTTCTATTGTAGCATGGAAAATTTTCCATAACAGGCTGAAAACTAAGTGTTATATAGCTGATAGAGGGATAGCTTCCAACAAAACCTGTGTTTTATGCATTAAACAAAATGAAGATTGTAATCATATTTTTTTCAATTGTGATTACACAAGCTGGATTTGGGGAGCTCTAAAGCAGAAATTGAATTTAATATAATGATCCACTTCCTTTGGAGCAAGAAGTCAAAAATTTGGTGAATTCTCAAGCTGATGGAATTTCAAAGACAATTGTTCTTCTATGTTTTCCTGCCATGACTTGGTATGTGTGGAAGGAGAGAAATAATCATATCTTCAATAATACTTCAACATCTAAGGAAGTAATTGTCCAAGAAATATGTTTGGCCATCCATAACATAATCATTTTCTTATTCTTTGCTAAAGATCTTTCTATGGTTCCAAGTTTGATATCTGCCTATTGTGTAACGTCTCGCCCTTTTTCACTTGCAGAAAAATTAGAGCATATATATATATATATACATATATACATACATATATACATATACATACATACATACATATATACATATATACATATATACATATATATACATATATATACATATATATACATATATATATATACTATATATATATATATATATATACATATATACATATACATACATATATACATATATACATATATACATATATACATATATATACATATATATACATATATATACATATATATATATATACATATATATATATATACATATATATATATATACATATATATACATATATATATATATATATATTTAAAAAAAAATAAAGAGTGAGAGAGAGTGGGAACGTTACAACGCGAGCTAAGTCCGAGTTTTCAAAACCTGATCCTTAACTGGCCACCAATACGTGTGTGTGGACCAAGTCCACTAAAACAGAGCTGTGGAATTATTATATGAATAACAACTATCCATAAACATGATATTAAAAGCAAGGAAGTCAATCACTATTAAATTAACTAAAGTTAAATATCCAAAATTACCAATCAACCATAGCAAAATAAACTAAGTTATTACAATCCCAAAATGCTAATTATCTCAAATACATTGTTCCAAAATCAATATTAAATAAAATAAGCATAAGCTACCCAAGCTCCTAAGCTTGGCTCTCTTCACGTCCATTGTCCTTTCCATTTCCTTTTCCATCATCTAAAGGGTAGAAGTAGGGCGTTAGTCAACGCGCTCAGTAGGAATTTCAAATAGGGTTATACACATAGGATCAATATAAAAATCAGAGTAAGTATATCATATCAAAACCATAAACATATCATAGTATCAAAAACATTGCATGATAATCACATCCAAACCATGCAAATGTATGTGTTATGCCATGGGTGTCATATGCCAATGAGCCTCACCCAATCTCCATATCAAACATCATACAAATTATAACAACATTTTCCTTGATATAATGAAACCATATCCATGTGTTCCCTTGGCCATTTATGTCCGCAGTGTTTTGTGACGGCACCACCAGGTCACTGTTATACCTCCCCACGTGTGTTAATCAGAATTACTGATGGAGCGTGGACTCCTCCCACTGCACAGGATTTTTGAACTGGTTACCCCGGAGCCCTTTGGTCGCAAATTACACCGTACCCCTATCTAGCAATCCCGGACAAGACCAACAAATCAATGGTTCACAAAGCTTTACATAAGCTAATCTCAAGCCCCAAGTCATGTCCAGACAGCTCATAACTTGGTTTGCTTCCCCATATATTCCCTCCCATGCCATGCATGAGATTATGGATGCACAAATGTCATTTCGTAACAAAATACATAAGTAACATTGAAAACAGTTCATAAAACATATGCCATTTATTTAACTAAAATAACTCATCATGTTTGAAAATCAAAACCAGAAACATATACATACAGAGATCCTTATGCATTTCAATCAGGTAGGAATCCTACCATGGTCCAGTAATATCCTTACTATTTTGTGAAGATTCTGTACGACGATCACGTCGAAACCAAAACGCAAGCCCTTTTGCGAAAACTCTTTTCCTAAATGAATTCAATCATACACACATGTGAGTTTGATTATCCATTCCATTCCCATCATCCCTTACATCCTTCCAGGTATACTGAAATCTCTGGAATATTAATTAAAATCTAAACTTTTCCTTTTAGTCGACTGAATCCCTGATTCAATCGACTGAAACATGTCAAGTCACTATTCTCTACCTTACCGTAGACTTTCAGTCGGCTGAACAACAACTCAGTACTGTCTATTCCTTGACTCGCTACATTTCAGTCGATTGAATCACATATTCAGTTGGCTGACTTTGGATCAGATTGATTGTATGTTAAGCCAATATACATTCAGTCGGCTGAATCCTCAACTAACAACTTTCGTGTTTGATAAGCAATCTTTCAGTCGACTGAATCCTAGATTCAGTTGGCTGAAACACTCCAGAATCCTTTTCTTATCCATTACGTCTGTGTTCAGTCGACTGAATCACCTGATTCAGTCAGCAGAGACTCCCAGAAACAATTTTCTATTTCAACCACCATTAGTTCAGTCAACTGAATCGCATATTCAGTTGGCTGAAACTCCTAGAAATTGATTTCTAATTCGTCCAATACTAGTTCAGTCAACTGAATCCCAAATTCAGTCGACTGACTGTTTGTCAGTCTCTTTTGTTTGATTACTTTGTACATCCTTTCTTCATGGAATTTACTCCTAACAATATTTAAACATAAATAATATCATATTTGTAACTCTTATTGAGTTTATTCCACCCTCAAGCCAAAGCCAGAGTCTTTTCATAATTATTTCCATCCTTGGTTTATAATCTAGATTCGAATATCACCTTCCCTTCTTATTTTCAACCCATTGATCAATCCATTTATGGATTCCCAACTTCCATGAGCACACGACAGTTTGACCATTTATTCTAACCACTCTTGGAGCCCATGGATTCGGCCATCCATGGTCAAATCCATGACTTCCTTAATCTCGTTCCCATCTAATTAAACATGGGACATACCTCTTTTGTTCTGTCTTTGCTCCTCAGTCCTTCTCCTTCCTTGGTTCTTTAGCAAACTTCTCTATGTCCAGAGGTGTAGTAATTGAGAGGGGAAGAGGAGAGGAAAGAAATTTCCTTGTTTGCAAGAGATGAATTGTAACACCCCAATTTCTCAATGAAATGGATAATTACGAAAATGCCCCTGGATTGGTAAATTTATTAATTATGATATTAAATGAGAAAATAGTGGGGCCCATTGCTCAAACTAAGATCCTATGAACATATTATAAGGGTCAAATTATAATGGATGGGTAATGTACATCAAATTTGGTCAAAATGGTTAATTGGGTCAAAAATTCTCAATAAGATGAATATTTACGAAAATGCCACTGGATTGGTAAATTTAATAAATGTGATTGCAAATGAGGAAATGGTGGGGCCCATTGTTCAAATTAAGATCGTATGAACATATTATAATGGTCAATTTATCATGAATGGGTAATGAACATCAAATTGGGTCAATATGGTTAATTGGGTCAAAGGACCCAATCGGACCCAATCGGTCAAATGGACTTATTAGACCATTGAGTGAGCCCAAATTTAATGGGGTTAAGCTGATTTGATTGGAAATCAAGTGGAGTAAAAATGGGTAGGCTTGATGCACAAGTGAAAACCATTTAAAAATGGCTAAAACAGCTCATAATGGGTCATGTTGTCAAACAGGTCAAGGGATTAATTAGGGATCCAATGGGTAGGGTTGACTAAGTTGACCACGGATGACCGTGTGGGTCCCTCAATTGAACTCAAGTATGAGTTAGTGCAGCTCGAGTTGGACTGATTTGGATTGAGTTTGAATTAAGTAATGAGTTGACTCAAGTGTAATTAATGTATGGTATTTAATGTGGTGAGTTAAGCCATTGAGTTAGGTGAGTCAAAATGGAAATCAAAGGGTCTGTAAATCCTGTGAGTTAAGTGGAATATGAGGAGTTGTTTTTGGTCTCAAACAAACCAAAACAAGTCCCACACGTTGGGGACTTGTTATGGTGATTTCCATGCTAAATTTTAAATGAAATACACGGGAATTGGAGGTGATGCTTGGGGAGTTGAGAGGCTGCATTGGCAGGTGCCAAGGGGTGCATTGGATGACACCCAAGACCCATCATTTTTGACAAGAAGTGATGAGGGAATGGAGGGGTCTTGGGGGCTGAAATACAAAAGGGAAAGACCACTATTGTTGGCCGATTTTCACATTGGAAACCAAAGAAGTCCCATCTCTCTCTCTCTCACTCTCCGAAACTCGTTTTTCTTGGCTGAACAGCAAAGGTGTTTGCACCAACTGATCAAGCAAAAACCAGCAAAGGATTAAGGAAGAAAGAAAGAAACAAGAGGGGAGAAGGCAAGGATCATAGGCAAAGGAAGTCTGGTAAGTGTTTATTTGTTATTTTGGTTTAATAGCATGGAACAAATGGAGCATGTATTGGGCCATGGGTATGGCCGAATGCATCAAGGTTTAAACCTTGAGTAATAGAGGTTTTAAAAGCTGTAAAAAGGATCATTGGGTTCGGCCACCTTGGAGGGCCGAACCCCATGTAAATAATTTGTTGGTTTTGATGTCTTTGAAACATAGAAACCATGCAATTTGTGGACTATTTTAGATGTTTCTTTAAGACTTAAAATGCATGTTTTAAAGAGGGTTAAAACATGGACTTGAATGTCATGGAGGACTGAAGGTATCATGGGTCTAAACCATGGATATAAATTGATAAAATGGACCATTGGGCTCGGCCATCTTGGATGGCCGAACCCCATGAAATGTTATGGTCATTTGGATTGAATCTTTATAAAATGGAAACCATGCATAGTGATGGACTGATTTGGATGGTTTTGAGAGGTAAAAACCCGGTAACATTATACTGATTATTACATGTTTAAATGAGACCTAAAACATGTTTATGAGGACCAAGACATGGACATAGGGTTCGGCCACTTTGGATGGCCGAACCCCATGAAAGTATTTGATGATTTGTAGGGCTTTCAAGAGATGGAAATCGTATCAATTGTGGAGAGGTTTACATGTTTTAAATAAAGCTAATTATTTGACAAAAGGGGTCTAAATCACAGGCCATGAGGTTCGGCCAATTGGGATGGCCGAACCCCATGAAATGGTATGATAGTTTTATGAAAGTATTTGATGACTTTGTGAGATAAAAACCATATAAGATTATGGTGTTCTTATGGGAATTAAATGAATTTATGTTTGCTGTTTTTGGTTGGTTAATATACGGCTGAACCATGTATTGTTCATGGTTGAATTAGCATGTTAAAACCACGAGTAATCATGGTGAATATTGAACCAAGTGAACCATAGGGTTCGGCCATGGGTATGGCCGAACCCTATGGACCATGGTATGGGTTAAATGGACTAAGTTTATGGGTAGTATTTGTTATTGCTTCCATGATTTTATAAAGGATTTAAAATATCCCAATGGAGAACCATTTGGTGAAAGATAAAAGGGATTACAAGGTTCGGCCATGTATAGGGCCGAACCCCATAGAAATGACAATGGTTTTGATATGGCTTAGCCTAGTGGCAAAGCTATAAATATGGGTGATAATGGAAATATGGATAGAGAAAGTTTAAAAGGACATGAAAGAAGGGTTAAACCAAGGTGGTATGGTTCGGCCATGGTGTATGGCTGAACCCTACCAAGACATATTTAAAGGGTTAAGTATTTAAGAATTGATTAAATGAAAAAAGATGTTAAATCCTAAGTTGGTGATGTTCGGCCATGGGCATGGCCGAACCCCACAAGATGTTTTTGGGTCTTAAATGTGAATAAACATTTAAATGATAGTATGATTTATTTATTGTTACATCACCAGGCGACGGAAGTGAACGGCCTGCAAGTCATGAGCAAGTGACGCTAAAGAAAGATCGAACACTGAAGTGAATCTTCAGTAGGTTTCCTACCTACTTGTAACCACAATTATGATTTGGTCTTATTATGTTTTCATGAGATATATGGTATTTGATTTACGTTTCAAATGTGGTTTTGAATGATGAGTTATGTATTTACAAATGGCATACAATGCATTAACATCTCATGCATGGCATGGGATGATGATTTTGGAAACCGGAGCCCACACTCCGTCGGAATGCCCGAGATGCAACTGTGGGGTCCTCCTTAGGCGGTGAAAGTCCCGCCAGGAGAATTATCTGATGATTATGATACACTAGAGCCCACACTCCGTCAGGAATGCCAGAGATGCAACTGTGGGGCCTCCTTAGGCAGTGAAAGTCCCGCCAGGAGAATTAATAGGTTGATATGAGACACATCAAGTGATGGCTATGTATATGCATGTTGGGAGGGACTCATTACATGTGCATATCTCATAGCATTGATTTACCTGTTTTTGATAATCATATATTTGATATATGCATGTTTTACAAGCTAACCATGTGGTAGCCCTGATCGGGAACCTACTGGGCGCGTTTATCTAACGCCCTAATTCTAACCTAGAGGATAATGCAGGAACAAGGAAGGGAAAATAGAAGGTTGATGACCAGGAGGGGAGCCAAGCTTAAGCGCTTGAATGATGATTGGGATTTCTATATTACTGTTATATTGAATACATCTTTATGGACATATAATAGCTAGTATCTGTGCTATGGTTTGAATTATAGTCTTGATGTTGGATATATGAGTTAAGCTATTGTGGATAAGTGCTAAGTTTGAGAATAGTCTAATGAGGTTATTATGTTAAAGCAAACTTGACATGTACTTTGCTATCTGATAATGGAGCAGTCTGAGTATTGTTTATAATTCCGCATATTTGCACTTATTCCGCAATCAGTTATGTCTATTCCTGCAAGTTTTACTTAGTTCCATGTATGGATTATTTATCATGGGTTTAGTCCATGCACACATGGGTGGCCAGTTAAGGCTAGGACTTGGATAGTCCGAACATAGCTCGCGTCGTGACGCCTCCCGCTCTCTGCCGGTGTCATTCTATTATTGTTTTTTTAAAAAAAATTAGACTCTGATTTCTCGGAGAGGGCGGAGCGTTACATGAATTTCGGCCAAGGGGGTGTGAAGTGCCCCTTAGGCTGGTGTCTCTTGTAACAACCCATGCCCATTCATCTTCCTCTTTATGTTTGGTCTAACCAAGGAGTCCCTTGGTTTAACCAAGGAGACTCTTGGCTTAAACCAAGGTGTCTCTCCACCTTACATCGAGTTCATGGGTTCCAAGTCCCATGAGATGGAAACCCTTCATTTTCCCACTCAACTCATTTAACTCAACTCAACTAATTAGTCTTGAACTCACTTTCCAACTCAAGCCAATTTAACTCCATTAAATATTTAACTTATTTTAATTTTTAGGTCAATTGAATATTTAACTCACTTTAATCTTGAATTCCGATTGAGTTCACTCATGCTTGACCAAGTCAACCATGACCTAGCCGATCATGTATGTGGTGACATGTGGCAGGTGGTCCCATCCTTGCCATATCACTTGATGATGTGGATTTGGGTCTTAATTGGGTAACTAATCCAATAAAATTATCATTACCCATTTACTTAAAACTAGCTCACCTATGACCCATTGGGTCCCAATTGGGTAATTGACCCATTTAATCACATTTACCCAATTACTTTCAAATCAAATCCTATCCATGATCCATTGGATCTTAGTTGGGTGATTAACCCAACTCCTTTACCCATCTAAGGTCCATTTCATCCATGAATCTTAAATTCGATCAATTTAACAATTTAAATAGACAAAATCCAATATATTTATGCATTGAAAAATCCGGGTGTTATAATATTATCCTCTTTTGAAATTTTCAACCTGAAAATCGAGCGAAGTAGGGTTTCAAACAGATTACATAAGTAGTTTAGGATTAGCTGCTCTCATTTCCGATTCAAGTTCCCAAGTGGCTTCCTCATTACCATGCCGATCCCACACCACCTTGACAAACTGAATTGCTCGGTTCCGTAACACCCTTTGTTCTGTCTCCACCAGTCTAACAGGCTTCTCGACGTAGGTCACGTCGCTTTGCACTTCTATGTCCTGTACATTCAGCACATGTGAGGGATTAGGATTGTACTTTCTCAACATAGACACATGGAACACATCGTGCAGTGATGATAACTGCGGAGGAAGTATCAATTGATACGCCACCTCCCCCACTCTCTTTTGGATTGGAAAGGGTCCCACAAATCTAGGTGACAACTTCCCTTTCTTTCCAAATCGCATGTATCCCTTTCGTGGCGAGACCTTCAAGAACAATAAGTCTCCCACTTCAAACTCAAGAAACCTCATTCTCTTGTCAATGTAGCTCTTTTGTCGACTCTATGCAGTGAGCAGATGTTGTCGTATCACCTTAATCTGTTCTATGGTCTCTGTAACCAGATCAGGTCCAATAAGAGCAGGCTCTCCGACCTCTGTCCAACACACTGGTGATCTACAGGGTCTACCGTACAATGCCTCAAATGGAGCCATCTTGAGACTTGCCTGGTAGTTGTTGTTGTACGAGAACTCAACCAGTGGTAAATGATCTTCCCAACCACCCTTGAAGTCTAGCATGCAAGCTCTTAGCATATCTTCCAAAGTCTGTATTGCCCTCTCTGACTGACCGTAAGTCTGTGGATAGAAAACTGTGTTGATCAACAAGTTGGTCCCCATAGCCGACTGCATGCTTTGCCACACCCTGCCAGTGAATCGGCCATTTCTGTTTGACACAATAGTCCTGGGAATACCATGTAGTCTGATGATATCCTTGATATATCGCCGTCCCAAAGTCTCAGACGAATCTGTCATCATGATTGGATGAAAGTGTGCAGACTCTGTCAATCGATCTACCACAACCCACAATGCATCGTTGCCCTTTGCTGACCTTGACAACCCTGCCACAAAATCCATGGAAATATGTTCCTATTTCCATTCTGGCACTGGTAAGGGTTTGAGTAATCATGGTGGTTTTTTATGTTCTGTATTGACTTGCTGCAAATCAGGCAATGAGCAACAAAGTCAGCTACATCTCCTTTAAGTCCATGCCACCAAGAGTGTCTCTTCAGGTCATGGTACATCTTGGTGCTACCTGGGTGTATAGAGAGTTTTGTTTGGTTGCCTCGATCACTAGCTCTCTCTTGCAGCTTTGAGGTACAAATGTCCTGCCTCGGAATAAAAGACTTTGTCCCGGTCGTAATTCCCATTCCGGTACAAACTCACCAATAGATATCTTAGCCTGTAACGCCCCGTCCCCTTCCGAAAATCAGAGTCTGAAAATTTCTTTTGAAAGAAACACAGAGTCGTAAACCACACGTGGAACTAACAACAACTTGCGGAATAAGCTAGACTATTTGCGGAATAGAATGACTAGATAGCAAGTAACAGTCTCAGTTGATAAATAAGATAAAACAACCATCCATAGTTAATAACCTAATCAAACTATAGCAAATAATAACTTATTACATGTCCACAATCTATAATTCAAATGACAGTAATAAAGAAGTCCAGTTCAACATTCAAGCGCTTAGGCTTGTCTCCCCTCCCGGTCATCGACCTTCTCTTTCCCTTTCCTTGTACCTAAATTCTCCTCTGAGGATAGAATTAGGGCGTTAGATCAACGCGCTTAGTAGGTTCCTGAATCAGGGCTACCACATGATTAGCATATAAAACATGCATATATATCATAGTACATAATTAGTCAAAACAGATAAAATAATGCTATGAAGTATGCACATGCAATGAGTCTCTCCCATCATGTACATTCATAGCCATCACTTGACGTGCCTCACACCATCAAGGTAAATCACAGTACACTTTCCATCTCTTCATCATTGAGTTGATTCATATCATCTATTAGTCATCCTGGCGGGACTCTCATCGTCTAAGGAGACCAATGTGACTATGATCCTCATGTTACTCTTCCTGGCGGGACTCTCATCGCCTAAGGAAGACGTAACCCATAATTGCAACACTGTAGAACCTCAGTCATCATCCCATGTCCATGCATGAGATGCCAATGCTTTGTATGCGATATGTAAATGCATAACATATCATTTGAAACCACATAAAAATATACAAAAGTCTCATAAAGAAAACTAGGGTAAAAACTGTGGTTACAAGTAGGTAGGAAACCTACCTAAACTTTGCTTAAGTGTCCGTTCCTTTATGAGCTTCACCCGGTCATGACTCGCACGTCGTTCAACTCTCGTCAACTTGTGATGTAACAATAAGTAAATCATACTATCATTTAAATGTCCATTCACATATAAGAACCAAAACATCTTGTAAGTCCTTTGATCAATCCCTTCATTTGGCTTGTATTCACAGATTTGCCATTGGTCTAACCAATGTCTAATCTTGCTCATAATCAAAGTTCATAAAAGTAATCTACCTTAGTGTGCCGGTTATTTACATATCACTAAGTCCAAAGATAAATCCATATGTTTACTTAATCCAACTCATACAAACAAATCATAATCTCCAACAAAACAATCTATGGGGTTCGGCCATTCATATGGCCGAACCCTATGATCCTCCTACTCAATGATCCCATCATTTGTTTACAAGTTAGGCTCTACTATTTAGCCATGTTAACTACATGGTTCAGCCATCCCATGGCCAACCCAAAACAGCAAGCTTATTTCCATTTAACATTCATAAGAAAACCCATACTCTTGGTCCATTCATCCGAAAAATAGCCCCATGGGGTTCGGCCATGCACATGGCCGAACCCAATGGTTCTCTTGATCTGATTGATCCATCAATTACCCATGATTATTCATGGTTTAATCATGCTAACTCAACCATGACATATACATGTTTCAGTCGCATAAACGATCCACCAAAACAGTAAATTCAACTTCACCAAATCACATCAATTACATACATGGGGTTCGGCCATCCAAGGTGGCCGAACCCTACGTCCATGTTTTGGTCTTTCAAACATGTTTTAAGTGTTATTTAAACATACAATATCAGTATCATATTGCTGCATTTATACCTCTTAGAAACCTATCCAAATAAGTTCATCCACTTGTCCCAAAAGACCATAATATTTCATGAGATTCGGCCATCCAAGATGGCCGATCCAAATGGTCCATATTATCAATTTTAATCCACTGTTTAAACCCATGTTAACTTCAGTCCTTATGTCATTCAAATCCATGTTTTTAACCCTTTCTAAAACATGCATTTGAATCTTAGGTAAAACCCAAAAACAGTCCACCAAAGTTCTATGGTTTCCATGTTTCAAAACATGGAAACCAACCATTCTTTTACGTGGGCTTCGACCCTCCATGGTGGCCGAACCTAATGGTTATTTTTACCATTTTAAATCCTCCATTAATCAAGGTTAAACATTGGTGTATTCGGCCATGACCATGGCCCAATACATACCCCACTTGTTTCATGTTATTAAACCAAAATAACACATAGATACTTACCAAATTTTCCAAACTTCCTTCTTGCCTTTGATCCTTGGTTTCTCCCTTTTATTTCTTCTTTCTTTCCTCAATTCCTTGCTGGTTTATACTTGATTAACTGGTGCCAAAAACCTCTACTGTTCAGCCAAGAAAACAATTGGAGAGAGGGAGAGAGAGATGGGAATTCTTGGATTTCCTTGTGTGAAAAACGGCCAAGTATGGTAATGTTTTTCTTTTGTAGTTTCAGTCCCCAACTCCCATTCATCCTCCCTCAATTAATTTTGTTAAAACCGATGGGGCATTGGGTGTTAACCAAGACACCTCTTGGTGCCAAACGTTGCACCCCTTGGTAATGGAACAATGCATCCATTCAATGGATAGGTGCCGCCCAACCTTGGTGTCTTTTGGCTTTGCCAAAGCACCCCTTCATACCAACGGCTGAGATTGATTCTGATCAAGTGTTGTGTGAGATTACAACTCATTTCCATCTCCTCTTGACTCACTTAACTCGGGATATTTTTATTCTAAACCAACTCATCCAACTCATCACATTTAATGCTCCATATTTGAGTCAACTCTTTTCTTAAATCAAACTCATTTCAAATCAGTCTAACTCAAGCGGAATTAACTCACACTTGAGTTCAATTGAGGGCCCACACGGTCATCCGTGGTCAAACTAGTCAACCTGACCCGTTGGGTCCCCCTTTAGCTCCTTGACCCGTTTTTGACTCCATGACCCAATTATGGGTATTTTGGTCAGTTGTAATTGGTTTTCACTTGTGTTTCAAGCCTACCCATTTTTGCTATAACTGATTTCCTATCAGTTCAGCTTAACCTCATTTAATTTGAGCTTACACAATGGTCAAATCATCCATTTTGACCCATTGAGTCCAATTGAGCCATTTGACCCATTTAGCCATGTTCGACACAATTGATGTTCATTACCCATCCAATCAAATTTGATATTTATAATGTGCTCATATGACCTTAATTTGAGCAATGGGCCCCACCATTTCCTTATTTGACATCACAAAATAATTAATTTAACAACTCAGGGGCATTTTCATAATTTTCCACTTCATTGAGAAATTAGGGTGTTACATAGCCCATATTCCTTCCACTTCCGGATCTGTCCGCTGTTCTTGCTCAATCTTGGAAACCATGTTGGACCGTACCATCAGATTATACATACTCCCACGGTCCTTGATATACAAATTAAATTCCCGGATGGTGGTCCACATCTCCCATTCCTTCATAATCAAACTGGCCACTGTTGCGTGTGTCATGCGACTGAGGGCATTCACCACTTTGTTCTCCTTGCCAAGATGATATCGACGTGCGAACTCATAATCGTACAGATACTCCATCCATCTGCACTGCCTCATGTTGAGTTCTTTCTGATCAAACAGATACTTTAAACTTTTGTGATCTGAAAATACCTCAAATTTCTAGCCATAGAGGTAGTGTCTCCAGTTTTTGAGAGCGAAGACCACTGCGGCTAATTCTAGATCATGTGTGGGATAGTGGCGTTCATGAATTTTCAGCTGCCTTGAACCATAAGCCACTATATGATGACTTTGAGTAAGAGAACACCCAAGTCCTTCTCTTGAAGCATCACAATATACTTCATAGCCCTTGTTCTTTCTGGCAAAATCAGAATAGGAGCAGTCATAAGTTTCTCCTTCAGGTCTTCAAACCTTCGGTAGCACACATCAGACCATTCAAATTTGACTCCCTTCTGAGTGAGTTTGGTGAGTGGAGCTGCAATCTTGGAGAAGTCCATGATAAATTTCTGATAATAACCTGCCAATCCCAGAAAGCTGCGAATTTCAGTCACATTCTTCGGAGCTTTCCAGTTTCTAACTGCTGCCACTTTAGCCTGGTCCACAGCTATTCCTTCTACTGATATGACATGTCCTAAGAAATTGACCTCGGATAGCCAGAACTCGCATTTGCTTGCTTTGGCATATAATTGGTTCAGTCTTCAGGGTGTCCAAAACTATCCTCAGATGCTCAGCATGCTCCTCCTGACTGGTAGAATAAATCAGGATATCGTCAATGAAGACAATTATGAACTTGTCCAAATAAGGACGAAAGATTCTATTCATTAGATCCATGAACACAGCTGGTGCATTGGTGAGTCCAAACGGCATGACCACATACTCATATAGACCATACCGTGTTCTGAAAGCCGTCTTTTCTATGTTTTCATCCCTGACATGGATTTGATGATAGCCTAACATCAGATCAATCTTGGAGAAATGACTGGAACCTCTGAGTTGATCGAATAGATCATCAATTCTGGGTAGAGGGTACTTGTTTCTGACTGTTAGCTGGTTCAAGTTCCGATAATCTACACACATTCGAAGCTTACCATCCTTATTCTTCACAAATAATATGGGTGCTCCCCAAGATGAAGTGCTATTCCGGATGCATCCTAGTCTGAGCAGTTCATCAATTTGTTTCTTCAGTTCAGACATCTCTGCTGGGGCCATCCAATGATGCAGCAATGGTACTGGAGCTGTGCAGGATATAACTTGATCTCGAAATCAATCTCCCTCTTTGGAGGCAACCCAGGGAGTTCTGTCGGAAATACCTCTGTACATTCTCTCACTACCGCAGGTAGTTCAACCATTAGCGGCTTGTCTAGTCTGATGTTGTTTAGTACTATATGATTCATTTCTTCGTGCAATTTCCTGGTCATTGTAATGATCTGTCTGTCGGCATGTACCACAAATCGTTTTCCCTCGGGTGACCAAAATATCACCCTGTGGAGATGGTAGTCAATGCTGGCCTGGAAGTTAGCCAACCAATCCATGCCAAATATGATGTCGTACTCTGTCATCTCGAGTACCAGATAACTGAACTTAAACCTGAACCCAGTAAGTTCAATGTCTACCGAAGTGCAGATCAGACCAAGTGATGTGTCCCCAATTGGGGATACAATAGTAAGTGCGGTGTACAGTTATTGTACTAAAGTGCCAGCAGCAGATATGAAGGCAGCAGATGCAGAGGAGTGAGATGCTCCTAAAAAATAATGCAAAAGCATAAGAACTACCAACTACTGCCATACCTTGAATCACCGAGTGATCCACCGTCTCTGGAGGAGGAGCCAAAGTATACAGTCGTCCATGTAACACCCCGGATACCTTGAAATTTGCCCATTTAAATTGTGAATTATTGGATATGGACCCCAGACGGGTAAGGTGTTGGGTCAATTGCCCAATTAAGACCCAACGGATTGTGGATATGTTTTCAATTGAAATAAATGGTTAAGATGTATTCAATTGGGTCAAGATTGTTAATTGGGTCAAAATGCCCAATTGGGACCCAATGGGTCATGGTTGACTTGGTTGACCACCAAATGAGTTCAAGTTTTAAATTAAGTGGGGCTGAATTAAATTGGAACTGGAATCAAGGGATTGAGTTGATTTCAAATGAATTAAATTAAAGCGGTGAGTTGAATTACAAAGTGAGTGAAGTGTGAAGATGAAGGTGTTTTTGTTGTTTCAAAAACCAAACCAAGGGTTACACGTTGGAAGTGTGGGAGTTTCATCTAATGGATGAATCACCAATGGAAGGTGGACGGTTTTGTTGTCCAAGTCAAGACAAGACCTTTGGGTACATGGGAGTTTCATCTCATGGATGAAACCCCCAAATGGGTCATTAATGAGAGAGGTGGCTGTCTTGTGGAGGTTACACAAGGTCACACCATTGGAGACATGGGTGTTTAATCTCATGGATGAAACCCCCAAATGAGACATAAAGGATGGAGGTAAATGGGCATGGGAGTCACAAAGGGGTGCTACCAAGGGACACCACCTTTGGCCGACCATCATTAACCAAGAAAAGAGTGGAGTTTCATTTCACTCTCTCCCTCTCCTTCTCTTGGCCTAATCACTCTCAAGGCAAGAACACTTTAGAATATTTTATCTCACTCTCTCCCTCTCACACAAGGCTGACCTATCCCAAAGACAAAGTAGGAAGGACTTAAGGCTTCATCTCAAGATCCTCTCCCTCTCACAAGAACCTAAGGCCGACCCTCTCACAAGGATCAAGAAGGAAGGAAGAGGAGGCTAAGGAAGGAAAAGATCCAAGGAACAAGTCGGAGTGAAGAAAGAAACCGGAGGAGTCGCGAAATCGGTAAGTGCTCGATAAATTTCATAAATAAGAAAAAAGGGTCAAGGGTCAAGGACATGGTTCGGCCATTGCAATGGCCGAACCCTAATTTTATTATGGCTAAAAGACTCAATGATGAACCATAGGGTTCGGCCATGTTGTATGGCCGAACCCCATGGAAAGGTATTAAGGAAGTTATATGGGATCTAAGTGATTTTAAAGGGAAGATGATGGACCACAAGGTTCGGCCATGTTGTATGGCCGAACCCCATGAAAAGACATTGGTTATATTTTAATGGATTTGAAGGATGAAAATCATAGATGTATGTGTATGATTTTTAAAGGTTTAAAAGGGTTTAAATGGATGGATGTATGAGAACCATCAAAGAATCAATCATAAATGTATAATATGTTTTAATGGAAATAAGGAACCATAGGGTTCGGCCATGTTGTATGGCCGAACACCATGGAGAGACAATGATGGATAGTGTTGTTAGATTTAATTGATTTTGAATATGTTAATGAGGATCAAAAAGGATGAACCTAAGGGTACGATTAAACCCTCCCATGGAGGGTCTTGTTTATGAACATGAGATGGTGAATTGTTTAATGGAGATCATGGAAACAAAGGACCATGGGTTCAGCCAAGTGTATGGCCAAACCCCATGGACCATTTTAATGGGTCATGTGGAGATTTAAGCATGATTAGAAATGATGGCCAAAGGAGTGAAATTAAAGGATCATGGGTTCAGCCATGGTGTATGGCCGAACCCCATAAGGAATATTTTGTGGACTTATGTTTACGGACCTAAAACATAAGGTGATGGAAACAATGGCAAAGAATGTAAATATGGGTAAAAATGAAAGATCATGGGTTTGGCCATGGTGTATGGCCGAACCCCATAAGGAATGTTTTTTTTTTTTATGGACTTAGGTGGTTACCAATGTTAGATGATTAATTTATAAGTGATTAGATTAATGAATCAAGATGACATGATCTTGGATTTAAATTTATAAGATCAAAGGATTACAAAGAGGGACCAAAAATCAAGTGAGTGAGGTTCGGCCATGGTGTATGGCCGAACCCCACTAAGGTGTATTTTGTGGACTAAGGGTTAAGTAAGTAACTAAGTGATGATTGAGTAATAAATAAAAGGAAGGGCTAAAATCAAGTAAGGTTCGGCCATGGTGTATGGCCGAACCCCACAAGGTGGTGTTTATGGACTTAGGACATATTTGTAGATCAAATAGAACATGGGATTGATTGATTGACATGTTATAAGGTAACGGGACTTCACAAGGGGTGTACAATCGTGAACGGGTTCTGGACGAAAGCGCAATGACACTTTGGTGGTCTTTGGTAGGATTCTACCTCTTTGAAACCATGGGTTATGTAATATGGTTTGTTTTCTTATTTTGATGATTTATGTTGTAAAAATGTTATGTTTCAAATATGAGGTCTTGATGCTATGATTATACTATTACATAGCATGTGGACATATACATCTCATGCATGGCATGGAAGGGATGTTTATAACCGGAGGCTACGCTCCGTCAGGGCGTCTGTAAGGCATTCGTAGGAAGACCTTGATGTGCATTATCCATCAAGAAGTAACCGGAGAACACACTTCGTCGGGGCATCTGTAAGGCAATTGTGGGGATACCTTGATGAGGAGAATTCCATCAAGAGGTTACATGTATTTGTGATGGGTGGGACTCATTGCATTTGACACCATGGCATGGCATAGTTTTTATATGGTTTTGATAATATGTTATTATATATGATTTGTACTAACCATGTGTTAACCCTATTTGGAGTACCTACTGGGCGTTGTCTAACGCCCTACCTCTACCCTAGTGGATGACACAGGAAATGAAGGGAATGATGAGCGTGATCGGAGCCATGCATAGGAGCTTGGATATGATAGTTTATATTTTGTTTAAGTTACTCATAGACAATGTAATTTGAGTAGCTAGCATTTGGGTATGTAATAACTTAGATATTTTGCTATGGTTGGAATGTTTTATTTGGATGTTTAAGTTATGATAATTATGGTTAAGCGACGAACTACTTTGCTATCTAAAAATGGAATAAAATTAGGTTCTATTATAATCCGCAGTTTTGTTTTATTTTGCATGTATGACTTAATGCGTGTGAACCGTATTCATGGACTTTGTCCGTGCACACGTATGGTAAGCCAGTTATGGGTCGAACTTTAGAAGTTCGGACTTAGCTCGGTCATGACGTCCCGATCTCTATCACTCTTCTACTTATAAAAAAAAAATAGACTCTGATTTTCGGAAAGCGAGTGAAAAAGGGTGGGGCGTTACGGTCCAGATCCTGTCGGGATAGGTGCCCGTCCTGTCTGGTTATATGCTCTGGGATGCTTGAGAATGAGCTGGTCGAGCTGGAGGACGGAAGTTACCCCTGGAGTTTGAAGGTCTACTGATCTGTGGGCACTCCCTCTTGAAATGGCCCTGTTGGCCACACTGAAAATAGGTGCTAACACCTCGAGGGACCTGAGAGATGGATCCTGATGTGGAGGGCTGATTGGGATGAAAACCTCCAGTTGACCCAGTATAGGGTGAGGGTCTCCCAAAGTTGGGTCTGAATCTCTTGTTAGGGCAGAAAGCATTTCCCCCGCTTTGACCTTGGCGACTGTCCACAAACTTGACCATTTCCATCAGCTCTTGCTCAGCTATACTAGCTCGGCTGACCACTTTCGCCAAAGTCACTGATTTGAATATTGTGACCTTGGCTCTTAAGCTAGGTCGTAGGCCGTGTTCAAACTTTTGAGCCTTCATGTATTCTGTGTCTACCATGTACAAAGCATAAGATGATAAACGGAGAAACTCTTGATAGTAATCTGCAACCGTCATGGTGCCCTGGACCAGAGATATGAATGCTTGTGTCTGGCGCTCCTTTTCTTCCTCTGGAAAATAATGATCTAGATACATTCCAACGAACTGCTCCCATGCCATCTCGGTCCTTTCCTCCATTGGAATCTGTGTTTACTGACGTTTGATAACTCTCCACCATTTGTCAGCATCATCCACCAATTGTGTAGTAGCCAGCAATATCCGGTCCTCATTACCAGTGATCTTGAGTAGCTTCAAGATTTTTGTGATGTTCTCAACCCAGTTTTCTGCTTCTGCTTAGTCCCTCTTTCCCTTTGAAATAAGGGGGGACGCTGCTGTTGGAAGTCCCTGAACCATATTCCGGTCCTGTGATTCATTGGAGGTTGCGACTCCATTACCGTTCCGATGTTACTGTAGAACGAAAGTGACCACTGCCTGTACTAGGCTCTGTAACTCAGGAGGTACTTCAGGAATATTAACATTGTTTTGCCCCTCTTCCTGTCGTGGGTGTTGTACCTCTTCCTCCTGGTGCGGGTTTTGTTGGGTTCCTCTTATTCTTGGAGGCATTTTCCTAAGTCATTGAAACATCAGTTTGACTTAGTTTTCTCATAAACTTTTGTGTTTACATATTTTGGAGAATTGCCAAATCAACATCTTGTATTTCTTGTTTTTGGGAAATTTTTCTATGTATCACATATTGTTTCTCAATTTGGGGAAATCCTGATGTTTCTTGTTTCGGGGACATATGTCCTACTTTGCTATGTTTGATAAATCCATGCTTATAGTGATTGTCATTCCCTTCATGTTATTCCCTTTTCATCGAATGTTGCTCTCAGATTGAATGTTTCAGTCTGATTCTCAACAAAATAAATTAATCCGGCCCCCATGCAGCAAACTTCGAAGAGTCGGTCAGTTGGGATTCTTATCTTGTCAGTGAGACATGATACCGTATTAATCTTACTTTGAAAGATTCACATTTCCGATTTCTCTCTGATACCAACTATAACGCCCCGCCTTTTTTCACTCGCCGAAAAATCAGAGTATATTTTAAATTTTTTAAATAAAGAATGAGAGAGAGCAGGAACTGTTATGACACAAGCTAAGTCCGAGTTTCCTAAACCCGACCCTTAACTGGCCACCAATATGTGTGCGTGGACCAAGTTCACCAAAAAGGTTCACACGTTTACAAACAACTGCGGAATTATTATATGAATAGCAACTATCCATAAACATGATATTAAAAGCAAGAAAACCAATCACTATTAAATTAACTAAAGTTAAATATCCAAAATCATCAATAAACCATAGCAAAATAAACTAAGTTATTGCAATCCCAAAATGCTAATTATCTCAAATAGATTGTTCCAAAATCAATATTAAATAAAATGAGCATAAGCTGCCCAAGCTCCTAAGCTTGGCTCTCTTCACGTCCATTGTCCTTTCCATTTCATGGGTAGAAGTAGGGCGTTAGTCAACGCGCCCAGTAGGAACTCAAATAGGGTTATACACATAGGATCAATATAAAAATCAGAGTAAGTACATCATATTAAGACCATAAACATATCGTAGTACCAAAAACACTGCATGATAATCATATCCAAACTATACAAATGTATGTGTCATGCTATGGGTGTCATATGCCAATGATCCCTCACCCAATCTCCATATTAAACATCATACAAATCATAACAACATTTCCTTTGATATAATGAAACCATATCAAGGTGTTTCCTTGGCCATTTACGTCCGCAGTGTTTTGTGACGGCACCACCAGGTCACTGGTATACCTCCCCACGTGTGTTAATCGGAATTACCGATGGAGCTTGGACTCCTCCCTCTGCACAGGGTTTTTGGATTGGTTACCCCGGAGCCCTTTGGCCCAAATTATGTCCTACCCCTATCCAGCAATCCCGGACAAGGCCAACAAATCAATGGTTCACATAGCTTTACATAAGCTAGTCTCAAGCCCCAAATCATGTCCGGACAGCTCATAACTTGGCTTGCTGCCCCATATATTCCCTCCCACGCCATGCATGAGATTATGCATGCACAAATGTCATTTCGTATCAAAATACATAATAACATTGAAAACAGTTCATAAAACATATGCCATTTACTTAACTAAAATAACTCATCATGTTTGAAAATCAAAACCAGAAACATATACTGTAACATCCCGGATTTTCAATGCAATTATTATATGGGATATTATCTATTTTAATTGTTAAATTTAAGATTTATAGATGGATAAGAATTAGGGCAATGGCCCAATTATGATCCAAAGGATCATGGATAGAGTTTATTCTAATTAATTGGGTAAACGTAGTTAATTGGGTCAAATACCCAATTGGGACCCAATGGGTCAAGATGAATGGATGTTTAAGATAAATGGGTAAGGAATTGATTGAATAGGGTCATGTACCCAATTAAGATATAAGGCATGGGATTCACCTCATCAAGTGAGGTGGCAATTGTCTGAGGTGACATAGAGGTGGCATAGCCAAGAGGAATCCAAATCCACCTCATCAAGTGAGGTGGCAAATGTATGAGGTGACATGGAGATGGCATAGCCAAGAGGGACCCAATCCACCTCATCAAGTGAGGTTACGTGTGGTCTAAGGTAACTTGTAGGGCCGGCTACCATGGTTGACTTGGTCAACCATGGGTGAGTTCAAATATGGTGAGTGGAATTATATTGAATTAGGAATAAAAATCACTTGAGTTAGATTGAAATGAATTCAAGTGCTTGAGTTAGGGGAATGAGTTTCATTTAAGTGAAGTGAGTTGAATGGGAAGTGAGTCAAAATAAACAAGTGAATCACATGGAAGTGGTAGAGACTTAGGTGAGTCAAAGAGGAAGGTGGAGGGTTTCCATCTCATGGAAACCCTAGACAAAACCGTTGGGAGTGGGGAGAAGTCTCCAAGTGTAAGCCATGTGTCTCCTTGGTTAACCAAGGGACACATGGGAATGATCAAGATGTAAAGAGGGTGGTTGGGAGGCTAGGGCAAGATAAAAAGGGCTCATTTCAAACCCTAGGGCCGATCCTCTCTCTTAGACAAAAGAGTTAGAGATTTTCATCTCATCCTCTCCCTCTCTCAACCTTCACCCATTTGGCCGAACCCACCCTTGGGATTTTTCATCTCAATCCCTCTCCCTCTCTACACTCCTTGGCCGAATACACCTCTAAGAAACCTAGAGATCTTCTTCTCTTCTCTATCTCTCTTCCTCTCCATTGCTACACCTAGAGCACTAAGGAAAGGTTGGTCTTTCACACAAAAGACATTAGCTCAAGGGACACCCCACAAGTGTGGCCGAAATCCATCCCTTACATTCAAGAGATTGGCATCATCTCTCTCTCTCTCTCCCTGTGTCTCCCATTTCGGTACTAAACTTGGAGAAACCGAAGAACAAAGGAGGAATAAGAAAGGACTAAAGAAGGAGAAGGACGGAGGAGTAAAATCAGACCTAAAGAAATGGAGGAGGCGCATAATAGGTATGTATTGTTTAACAGGAGTTATTGATTAAAAAGAGGCTATGGAAACCATGGTTTTGGCCATGGAATGGCCAAAACCATCGGGTTCCATATTGGATTGAAAAGATTGGCCAAAATATTATGGGCCATAGAATGTAAAAGAAAAATCCATCCAAGAAGATGGTTAAACATTTGGAATGAAAGGAATATACCCTAACCTTGTTGGTGGGTAAGATAGGTTGTACAAATGTAATGGATGACAACATGTATATTAAATATAAGGAATGGAGTTCATAAGAAAATAATCAAAGAACAAGGTTCGCCCCTTGCATTGCCGAACCCTATTTTTTTTATATATATGGATCATTTCAGGACTCAAAGAAAGACAAGATGAGGTTCCCCCATGTTGTATGGCCGAACCCCATCAAGTGCTAAACATGTTGGATGTAAATACCCATCCTCAAGGTGATATGAAATGGAAAGAGGATGAAGAAGAGGAACCATGGGGTCGGCCATGTAACGCCCCGCCCTTTTTCACTCACTTTCCAGAAATCAGAGTCTATTTTTTTTTTTTATAAATAGAATAGTGAGCAAGAGCGGGACGTCACGACGCGAGTTAAGTCCGAGCTTCCAAATCCCGACCCTTAACTGGCCACCCATACGTGTGCGTGGACCAAGTCCACTAAAACGGTTCACACGTACTCAAGTTAACTTGCGTAATAAATCATATATGCGGAATAACAATAGGATAACAATCCTATTCCATTTTAGATAGCAAAGTACATCCATCATTTAATAATAATTACCTTAAGTTGAATATCCAATATTAACCATCCAAACCATAACAAATATATCTACGTTATTACAATTCCGAATGCTAGATTTTCAAATACAAAGTCCATGAATAACTTAAACAAAATATAACTTAGTCATCCAAGTTCCTAAGCTTGGCTCCAATCTCGTTCTTGGTTCTGTTTCCTTCCTGTGTCATCAACTAGGGTAGAAGTAGGGCGTTAGACAATGCGCTCAGTAGGTATTCCAATAGGGCTAACACATGGGTTAATACCAAAAATCCAGATATTATATATATCAAGTCCAGATATAATAAATCATACCATACTTATAAAACATCGTACCCAAAAACATGTATGATAATAGAGATCCAATCATACAAATAAAAACCAGAAACCTTGCATGATAATAAAGATCATAATCATGCTGATTCAATGCCATGTCATGCTATCATTTGCAATGAGTCCCACCCATCACAATACGTGTAACCTCTTGATGGAATTCTCCTCATCAAGGTAGCCCCACAGTGGTCTTTCGGACGCCCCGACGGAGTGTGGCCTCCGGATTCTTCTTGATGGGATTATACACATCAAGGTCTTCCCACGATTGCCTTACGAATACCCCGACGGAGCGTGGCCTCCTGTTACAAACTTCCCTCCCATGCCATGCATGAGATGTACATGTCCATATGCTATGTAATATAAATAACCATAGCATTAAAACTTCACATTTGAAACATAATATATTTACAACATAGATAATCAAAATAAAGATAAAAACATATTACATAACCATGTTCCAATGAGGTAGAATCCTACCAATGACAACTAGTTTGACCTTGCGTTCTTGTCCGAAAACCGTTCACTACGGTATACCGTTTGTGAGGTCCCGTCACCTTGTTACATATCAACAAGTCAAACTAAAGTCCCATTTGATTTACAAAAATGTATAAATCCATAAACACACTTTGTGGGGTTCGGCCATATACCATGGCCGAATCTCACTCACTTGGTTTTAGTGCCTTTTTAATCTATTACGCCTTTTTAATCTATTACTCCATCACCTCTTAGTTAATCACTTTACAATTGATCATCTACCATTGGTAGCCACCTAAGTCCATAAAAATTCCTTAGTGGGGTTCGGCCATACAACATGGCCGAACCTCACTCCTTTTGTTTTGTGCCCTTCTTTTCAATCCTTTGATCTTTTAAATTAATCCAAGATCAAGCCATCTTTGTTTCATTAATCTAAACACTTATAGATTAATCATTTAACATCAATAACCACTTAAGTCCACAACAACAGTCCCATGGGGTTCGGCCATACACCATGGCCGAACCCATGGTCCATCAATTTCACCTATTTACAACATTGCCATTACTCTATCTATGGCTAAACATTTTATTCATTAAAACATGCCTAAGTCCATAATCTGATCCATAAACCTAGTTCCAAGAATGATTCTTCAAATCATGGCATAATACCATATGACCCATTAAAGTGGTTCATGGGGTTCGGCCATACACCATGGCCGAACCCATGGTCCTTCCATTTTCCACCATTTTTCCATCTTAGCCATCCTTCTTTCTATGGCTAAACACTCCTCTTTTTTATACATATCTAGGTCCATAACTGATCCATAATCATGGATCCACAAATGATTTATTTAATCATAGCATAAAACCCTAACAAATGCTTCCATTCCTTAGCTTGATTATCCATCCATTTAAACATGCATATGTCCATACATAACCCCTTAAAAAATATGGTTCATCGGGTTCGGCCATACACCATGGCCAAACCCATGATGTCTTATCTCCATCTTCTCCATGAACTCAATTACAATATTTAAGTCTATGAACCAAGGTCCCTCCATGGGGTTTAACCATACATTTAGGTTCATCTTTTTGAAACATCATTTACCATGTTTAAAATCAATTAAACTTAACATCATCCTCCCATTATTTCCATGATCTAAATACATAACATAATTCAATAATTCTCTATGGGGTTCGGCCATACACCATGGGCGAACCCTAAGGTCCTTGGTTCTCCATCCTTTTCCTTATTTTAAGGCCATTTACATTGTTAATGTTTTTCCACCAATCTCATCCTTAAAAACCTTTAACATCAATAATACCCTTCCATTTTAAAAATCATAAATCCAAGATTGGTCTTTTGATGGGGTTCGGCCATACATCATGGCCGAACTTCATCCAACCCCTTTTTGGTCTTTAATGGATCTTGTGTATACCTTTTAGGGTTTGGCCATGCAAGGGCCAAACCATGATCCTTGATCATCTTTTTCTTTCTTATGAAATTTAACGAGTACTTACTGATTCCACGACTCCTTCCGGTTTCTTTCACTCCTTCTTGCTCTTCCAGTCTCCTCCCTCCTTAGCCTCCTCTTCCTCCTTGATCCTTAGCCAAAGTTGATCTTGATGAAGTCCCTTGAAGTGGTTCGGCCAAGCGATATATGTTTGAGAGAGATAGAGTAGCTTGGGATTGAAAGATACTCCAAGTCCTTGTCTTGAGGGTGATCGGCCTTGTGTGAGAGAGAGAAAACCTTGAGATGAAGCTCTAAGTCTTGAGGAGTGGTCGGCCAAGAGAGTGTTTGAAGGAGAGAAAACAGCCAAGAGGGAGAGGAAGGGAGTGAGATGAAACTCCACTCTTTTCTTGGTTAATGAAATTCAGCCCAAGGTTAGTGTCCTTTGGTGACACCCCTTGTAACTCCCAAACTCCTTTACTTCCCTCCTTAGTGCTTCCCTTGGGGGTTTCATCCATGAGATGAAACTCCCAAGGCTCCAACGATGTTGTCTTGCTTGAATTGGTCACCACTCCAAAACCGTCCTCCTCCCATTTAATTCCCATATGGGGGTTTCATCCATGGGGTGAAACTCCCATGTGCCCAAAGGTGTGCCTTCACTTGGCTTGTGTAACCGTCCACCTCCCATTGGTGTTCCATCTCAGGGGTTTCATCCATAAGATGAAACTCCAAGGCCCCCATTGGTGCTGCCTTGTTTGAATGGTGTAACCTCCACCAACCTTTCTCCTCCCATTAATGGTTCATTTGGAGGTTTCATGCATGAGATGAAACACTCCCACCATTGACCCTTGAGATGGAAACCCTCCATGCTTCCAACGTGTAACCATTAGGTTTGACCTCATGAGATGTAACTCTCCATTGTATCAACTAACTTATCTAAGATCATGGTCCCATTAACTTCCCATCCAACTCATTGAACTCAACTCATACAATTAACTCAACTCACCTCTTTAAATCAACTCATTTAATTCACTTGAATCAACTTAATTATTTGATTCCATTTCCAACTTAAATCAGCCCCAACCTAATTAAGCTTGGACTCAGTTGGTGGTCAACCAAGTCAACCAAGACCCATTGGGTCCCATTTGAGCATTTTGACCCAAATAACAACCTTGACCCAATTAAATGTACCTTACCCATTTACTTTAAATTGAACCTTATACCATAACCATTGGGTCTTAATTGGGCCATTGAACCAACACCTTACCCATCTAAGGTTCATATTCGTTAATTCACAATTAAACTGGAAACTCCGTAAATATTGATAACCTAAAAATCCGGTGTGTTACAGGCCATGTTGTATGGCCGAACCCCATGGATGATATTTATGGATCTAGGTATGTTTAAAAAAAAAATTAAATGATTAACTATGGATTATCAAGTTAAGAAATAAAAGGAAAATAAATGATGGTTAAGATGGAAAGATGATGAAAAGAGAGAACCATGGGTTCAGCCATGTTGTATGGCCGAGCCCCATGAATGACTTTTATGGACCTAGGTGTGTTTAAAAAGTTAAATAACTAACTAGGGATTATTAGATTAAGAAATAAAAGAATAAATGATGCTTGACTCGCTTTGTTTAAAATAAAACTAGGGTTAAAAAGGGGGTCAAAACCAAAGAGTGAGTTTCGGCCATGTTGTATGGCCGAACCCCACTGATAAGTTTTGGTGGACATGAACACATCCTATGGCCGAACCCCACATGGGGGGACTTAACCGGTTCAAGGACTATGATCGTAAATGGAAATGAACATGGGATGATGTAGGGGATGATGGGAGGCAAATGGATCACCAAATTGACTTATATTTATGTGCTAAATGTAATAAGGAAAGAAGATTCGCAAAGGGGTTTACAATTCGATTTCGACGTGATTATTGAACGTGACCGGCACGAAAACAACAATGATATTATCCTGGACGTTGGTAGGATTCCTACCTTGTTGAAACACTTGGACTTATGTATATGTGATGGTTTTTATTTCTATGTGTTATGATCTATTTTTGGTATCAAAGTGCCATGTTCTAAGAATGGGATTTCAAATGTTATTATGCCTAATATGAAATAACATGTTTGCACTTACATCTCATGCATGGCATGGGAGGGATCATATGAGGGGAGTCCACGCTCCGTTCAGATATCCGATAAACAAACGTGGGAAGGGATCCGCACTGATTCCGATTGAGATATGGTATATGATGTTTGAAATGAAAGAGGAGTCCACGCTTCGTTCGGTGGGACCGATAAGGCATACGTGGGGAGCCATGACAATGAATACCTTGATGTGACTTGTACATCAAGAGGATTATCTATGTGTTTTGATATATGTTTGATGGATGGGAAATCATGGCATATGACACCCATGGCATGGCATTGACTTAGCATAATTTTGGCAGTATGTATCTATTATGATTTTTATATTAATCCATGTGCTTGACCCTACTCGGAATACCTACTGGGTTCGTTGACTAACGCCCTACTTCTACCTTAGATGATGATACAAGGAATGGACGGAACGAAGGACGCGAAGTGAGCCAAGTTTAGGCGCTTGGATAATTTAGATTTACTTTAATTAAGTTTTATTTTCAGACAATGTAATTTGAGTTATTTGCATTTTGAGACTGTAATAACTTAGAACTATCTTGCTATGGTTTGGTTATATTTTGGACATTTAAACTTAAGTTAATTAATGTGATGGACTTCCTTGCTTAAAAATGGATAGGGTTAGTAACTTTAATCTCATATTATTTCCGCATTACGTTTATTCTGGAAGTATAGCATTAATGCTTTTGAACTGTTTTAGTGGACTTAGTCCACACACACATATGTTTGGCAAGTTAAGGGACGAGCTTTGGAAGCTCGGACTTAGCTCGCGTCGTGGCGTCCAGCTCTCTCACACTCTTTATTTAAAAAAAAATAAAATTCGACTCTGATTTTCGGAGAGTGAAAAAGGATATAGAGATCCTTATGCATTTCAATCAGGTAGGAATCCTACCATGGTCCAGTAATATCCTTGCTGTTTTGTGAAGATTCCGTATGACGATCACGTTGAAACTGAAATGCAATCCCTTTTGTGAAAGCTCTTTTCCTTAATGAATTCAATCATACACACATGTCAATTTGATTATCCATTCCATTCCCATCATCCCTTACATCCTTCCTAGTACACTGAAATCTCTGGAATATTAATTAAAATCTAAACATTTCCATTCAGTCGACTGAATCCCTGATTCAGTTTACTGAAACACGTAAGTCATTGTTCTCTACCTTACTGCAGACTTTCAGTCGGCTGAACCACAACTCAATATTGTCTATTCCTTGACTCGCTACCTTTCAGTCGACTGAATCACAGATTCAGTCTGCTGACTTTGGATCAGATTGACTGTATGTTCGGCCAATATAGATTCATTCGGCTGAATCCTCAACCAAAAACTTTCGTGTTTGATAAACAATCTTTCAGCCGACTGAATCTATGATTCAGTCGGCTGAAACACGCCAGAATCCTTTTCTTATCCGTTACATCTGTGTTCAGTCGACTGAATCACTAGATTCAGCCAGCTGAAACTCCCAGAAACAATTTTCTGTTTCATCCAGCATTAGTTCAGTCGACTGAATCCTATATTCAGTCAGCTGAAACTCCCAGAAACTCATTTCTGATTCGTCCAATACCAGTTCAGTCGACTGAATCCTGGGATTCAGTCGACTGACTTTTAGTCAGTCTCTTTTGTTTGATTACTTTGTACATCCTTTCATCATGGAATTTACTCCTAACAATATTTAAACATAAATAATATCATACTTGTAACTCTTATTGAGTTTATTCCACCCTCTAGCCAAAGCTAGAGTCTTTTCATAATTCTTTCCATCCTTGGTTTATAATCTAGATTCAAATATCACCTTCCCTTCTTATTTTCAACCCATTAATCAATCCATTTGTGGATTCCCAACTTCCACGATCACACGACAGTTTGATCATTTATTCTAACCACTCTTGGAGCCCATGGATTTGGCCATCCATGGTCAAATCCATGACTTCCTTAATCTCATTCCCGTCTAATTAACCATGGGACATACCTTTACCCGTCTCCTTCTTTCTTTCGCTCTGTCTTTGTTCCTCAATCCTTCTCCTTCATTGGTTCTTTAGCAAACTTCTCTAAGTCCGGAGGTGTAGTAATTGAGAGGGGAAGAGGAGAGGAAAGAAATTTCCTTGTTTGCAAGAGATGAATTTCAACCAAGGGGGTGTGAAGTACCCCTTAGGCTGGTGTCTCTTGTAGCAGCCCATGCCCATTCATCTTCCTCTTTATGTTTGGTCTAACCAAGGAGTCCCTTGGTTTAACCAAGGAGACTCTTGGCTTAAACCAAGGTGTCTCTCCACCTTACATCGAGTTCATGGGTTCCAAGTCCCATGAGATGGAAACCCTTCATTTTCCCACTCAACTCATTTAACTCAACTCAACTAATTAGTCTTGAACTCACTTTCCAACTCAAGCCAATTTAACTCCATTAAATATTTAACTTATTTTAATTTTTAAGTCAATTGAATATTTAACTCACTTTAATCTTGAATTCCATTGAGTTCACTCATGGTTGACCAAGTCAACCATGACCTAGCCGATCATGTATGTGGTAACATGTGGCAGGTGGTCCCATCCTTGCCATATCACTTGATGATGTGGATTTGGGTCTTAATTGGGTAACTGACCCAATAAAATTATCATTACCATTTACTTAAAACTAGCTCACCTATGACCCATTGGGTCCCAATTGGGTAATTGACCCATTTAATCACATTTACCCAATTACTTTCAAATCAAATCCTATCCATGATCCATTGGATCTTAATTGGTTATTGACCCAACTCCTTTACCCATCTAAGGTCCATTTCATCCATAAATCTTAAATTCAATCGATTTAATAATTTAAATAGACAAAATCCAATATATTTATGCATTGAAAAATCCGGGTGTTACATATTGGAACCTACCAGCTAGCAATAAAAACCTCAGAGGAAAATGCAAATCCAAGAGAAATCCAAATTGAAACTGATCTTTTCATAATCTTATCCCATGATAAAGCATCAGACTCAGCAATATTACTATGCTTCAACATAGATTTCCAAATGCATGGGATCATTAGACAAAAAATTCAAAATAGTTGGCAGAATGATGAAGGTAGATGTTGTTGCCTTCTAACTAATTCAAAATACGTTTCTATGGATTATCAATACCTATCACCACGATCCATCTCATTCATTACAGAGGATCAAAATTTGATTATAGATATTCTCCACCCTAAAGAAGCAAATTGGAAATGGAAAATTCAAACTTTGGCAACCTATTCATGCTTTTCTAAATTTGATAGCTGGCAAACAGTCAACCAAAATGCAATCCCCAAAGCTGTAGAGGAAAGAATAAAGATCAATATTGCCGCCAACAACTCTCAACCAAGCAGTTTTTTTTTATTGAAAAGATTAGTAATGTAGATTTTCTCAGTAGCTGAAAACTTCTCTATCTGCAAGCTGTATATGGTCCTATGGTCTGAACCTAACAAAGTATCTGTTTGCAGATTTTCCTGTTTTACTACATTTGGGTGATAGAAATGCAATATGTTTTTTTTGCGGTTATCTTTGCATTCTGTTGTATATCTTAGATCAATCAAGTCTATAAGAAGTCAGCAGACTGATTGGATGTTTACTGTACTATGATGCCTTGTATCACTAAAGGAAGTATCATTTCTAGTTTTTAGAAGTGTATGATGAAGTGCAGAAATACAGATCAAAGCAGGCCCTAAATCACTGTATTGTGCCAAGCCTATGAAGTCTTCAAGATTCTGAAGAATAAAATATTATTGCTGCAATAAAATGCTTCTCCAAAGCACTTGCAATTGTAGAACCTTTAATTTCTCGAAGCAGCAATGCTTGGGAGTAGCATTAGTGTTGTAACGACCCGACCCTACCCATCACAATATTGTCCACTTTAGACCCCACTGTGGGCCCCCACGACTTTGTTCTGGGCCCTGGCCCACATGGCCAGGCCCAAAGGCCTTGTGATGGAGAGGGGATTTTGCCTTATATATTGCCCCCTCCACCCAACTCCACATCCGATGTGGGACTTGGGTGGGGTGCTACAATCCACCCCCCTTAAGACCAGAGCCATCCTCAGCTTTGTCACGTCACACTAACAGGGGGTCCACACACGCGGCAGACAACGTCACGCAAGTAGAGCCCACACAGTCCGAGTGTTGAACCGTGCTTTGATACCACTTTTAATGACCCGACCCTACCAATCACAATATTATCCGCTTTTGACCCCACGTGGGCCCTCACGGCTTTGTTCTGGGCCTTGCCCATGCTGCCAAAGGCCTTGTGATGGAAAAGGGCTTTTGCCTCATATATAGCCCCCTCCACCCAACTCCACATCCGATGTGGGACTTGGGTGGGGTGCTACAAGTGTGTTAGCAGATTGATGCAGTCTGTAACCTATTTGTAAGCATAGTCTTTAGCAGTTAGTTTTTCTGATTGTTTCATTTTCTATAGGAGCCTGTATGATGTACTATAAATATGCAATGGTGCAATTTATTTTGCTTTATAGTAGTCTATAAGGTGTTGCCTTTTCTCTTGTATCTTTCCAATTTTTTTTTGGATCGGTACTGTAATGATGGGAGGTCTCCCTATTCTTGAATGAATAAAATTGCTTATCATTCAAAAAAAAAAATGTGAAATAAGAATAATGGTAGTCTCATTTAAATTACATGTTGCAGACTTAAAATGTTACATCTTCAACCTAGTTAAAGAATCTTGAGACAGAGACTGGATTTACACATAAAATAAACTACATTATTTTATTGAATTTACAACAAACAAACAAGTACAATGGTTTGAACAATTAATCAAATAAAAGACATAACAAAATAAAGTAAACAATGGAAATAAATTGACAATTAAAGTAAATGAAATAACAAAACAAGACATAATTTAAAGGTGGTAATGGAATAGATCAATCACAGTCATCATCAAACATTATATTAAAAATGTTAACAAATAGGAGATGTAGAGCTGGAATTCGCGTGAAAGTCCAAATCTCAATTCAAATCTTTCATCATAGTTAAAATCTATATCCTTTAATTTAATTAAATGAACCTTAGATACTTAGATTTAAAACAATCAAATTCAAGATCTAACTATTTCATTATGTCCCATCGGAACTTAGATCTGAATCTAACGAAATCTAAGTCTTAACTATTTCATTATGTCCTTTCAATTAAACAAAGACTATAAAATTAAAAATAAATCAGATCATCATTAATGAAGTTAAAAAATTGGATGTTCCAGGATTCTAAAAGCTTATCTCAAATTTATTAAATGGAAAAATTACAACTTCTTTGGAAAAGTACATCAAAGGTAGAGATTAAAACTTAAAATTACAAAATAAATCTTATTTTGTAAAATTCGAGTTCTACTCTTCTCTCTTGTCTTCTCTGTGCTTCGAATGCTCCATTGTTCTTCAACTCATGACCCAATTCGAATTTTGCAATGCCTTGATGGTCTATTTGTAGGCTCTGGTTTGGAATGTGTGGCTTGGATTTAATCTTGGTTTAAGTGGTGAATGAAGGGCTTGGATTAAATCATCTTGAATATGGATGGATGAAATTTTAAGTTTAAAAGGATAGGGATACATAGGGTAAACGAATTTAGTGACTTGGAGGAGGGGTTGTCTTGTTGGTTAAGCAAGGAAAGGAGAAAAGGTAGGGATTGGATTGGCTTGGTCAAATTTTACATGTGGGATTAGGGTTCTATGTAATGCATGCAATGTATGTAACGCCCCGCCCCTTTTCAGTCGCAGAAAATCAGAGTCTTTTTTTTTTAAAATAAAGAGTGAGAGAGAGCGGGAACGTCACGACGCGAGCTAAGTCCGAGCCTCCAAAGCACGACCCTTAACTGGCCAACCATACGTGTGCGTGGACCAAATCCACTAAAACGGTTCACACGTACTCAAGTTAAACATGCAGAATAATTTGTAGATGCGGAAATATAATAGAATAACTATCCTATTCCATTTTAGATAGCAAGGACGTCCATCACTTAATAATAATTATCTTAAGTTAAAATATCCCAAATTAACATTCCAAACCATAGCAAATAATCTAAGTTATTACAGTTCCAATTGCTAGCTACTCAAATTACATTGTCCATGAGTAACTTAAATAAAATGAGACTAAAACATCCAAGCTCCTAAGCTTGGCTCCGATCAAGTCCTTCGTTTCGCCCATTTCCTGTGTCATCAACTAAGGTAGAAGTAGGGCGTTAGACAATATGCCTAGTAGGTACTCCAAGTAGGTTCAACACATGGTTAGTACAAAAATCATATAGATAACATAATATCACCATCACATAGTATCCTCTTGATGGAAACTCCTCATCAAGGTATCCCCACGAATGCCTTACTGACGCCTCGACGGAGCGTGGATCTCCTGTTACAAATCAATCATACATCCCTCTCAATGGATAATGCACATCGAGGTACCTCACGAATTCCTTACGGACGCCCCGACGGAGTGTGGGTCTCCGGTTTCATTTCATCCTTCCCATGCCATGCATGAAATGCAGGTGCAGACATGCTATGTAATAATACAAATCATAGCATTAAAATCACATCATTAAGACATAACATTTGATACCATAATAATTCAAGTAAAACATTCACATATACATAATCCATGGTTTTCAATTAAGGTAGGAATCCTACCAATGACCAACTAATGTGTCCTTGCGTTTTTGTCCGAAAACCGCTCACCGATCGCGTCAAGCCGATCATACACTGCTTGAGATCCTGTTACCTTATTACATATCAATAAATCAAACCCATGTTCCATTTGATTTCCAACCATGTTTAAGTCCACAAACATGTCTTAGTGGGGTTCGGCCATACAACATGGCCGAACCTCTCTCACTTGGTTTTGGGTCCTAGATCATTCCCTCTTTTGATTCATTAACCAATCACACATGAGTTAGTCATTTAGCATCAATAAGACCCTAAGTCCACAAAACCTTCTCCATGGGGTTCGGCCATAAACCATGGCCGAACCCATCGTCCTTCATTTTCACCACATTTACATCTTAGCCATTATTTCCATCACCTAATTCATTTACCCATGCTTAGGTCCAAAGCATAGATCCATAACTAAACATTTCATGCATGGATCTACAAATGATCCATCAACATAGACCCATAATTAAATCCCTCCATTTCCTAGGTTAATCATTCATTCATTTAAATATGCATAAATCTCTAAATGACCCATTAAAATGGTCCATGTGGTTTAGCCATACACCATGGCCGAACCCATGATGTCTCATTTCCATCTTCTCCTTTAAATCATTTACAATCTTAGGTCCATAAACAAAGTCCCTCCATGGGGGCTTTAATCATACACTTAGGTCATCATTTTACAACACAAAGTCCATCAATATCTCTCCATGGGGTTCGCCCATACAACATAGCCGAACCCATGGTCCATGGTTCTTCACCATTTACCACATTTGAGACCATTTAAAATGATTAACATTCCTCCATTATTTCCCTCCTTTAAAACCCTTTAAAATCATTGACATACATCCATTTTAAAACCTTTAAAAATCCTTAACACCTTTCCATGGGGTTCGGCCATACAACATGGCCGAACCCTATGGTTCATCACTTTCTCTTAAAAATCATATAACCATGTTTATATCCTTTGATGGGGTTCGGCCATACATCATGGCAGAACCTCATCCAACCCTTCCTTTGTTCAATCCATCCCATTCCTTTGTTCAATCCATTCCGTTCCTTGGATGGATTTTGAATCCATGGCCCATAACATTTTTTTTTTTTTTGGCCAGCCATTTCCAACCTAAATGGAATGTTCTCTTTAATCTCTTTTTACTTAATAAAATCTTCACAAGTACCACTTAGCGATTCCGCTACTCCTCCGGTTTCTTTCACTCCTTCTTGCTCCTCCGATCTTCTCCTTCATTAACCTCTTCTTCCTTCCTTCTTGATCTTCGGCCAAAGTGTGAGCTTGAGAGGGTGAGGGTCTAATATGAAACCCCAAGGAGATGGTTCGGCCTTGGTGAATGTTTGAGAGAGGGAGAGGAGGAGAGAATGTAAAACCCATTAGTCTTTTCTTGTTCAATGAGGGTCGGCCTTGAGTGGTGTCTTTTGGGTGATGCCCCTTTGTAACAACTATAACTCTTTACCTCCTCATTAATACTTCCTTTGGTGGTTTCATCCCATGAGATGAAACTCCCAACCTATGCCCCTTGGGTTTCCATCATAAGATGGAAACCCTCCATGTCCACAACGTGTATTCTTGAGTAAGCCTTGTGTAACAACAAAAACCCTTCACGTCCTCATTAATGATCCCTTTGGAGTTTCATCCCATGAGATGAAACTCCCACCTCTCCAACGTGTGTACACTTTGGGTTTGGTCTTATGAGATGCAACTCTCCATCTACTCTCCTAACTCACTTAAGATGGAAGTCCCATTAACTTCCCATTCAACTCACCTTAACTCACATATTTTTAATTCCTTTAAACTCAAGACTTGTACTCATTCATTAACTCAATTCCTTAATTCCATTTTGAATTTAATCCAATTTAATTCAGCCACACCTTAATTGAACTTGAACTCATTCGGTGGTCGATCAAGTCAACCATGACCCATGGGTCCCAATTGGGCATTTGACCCAATTGACAACCTTGACCCAATTAAATAAATCTTACCCATTTATTTCAATTGAACCTTATCCACAATCCGTTCGGTCTTAATTGGGCAATTGACCCAACTCCTTACCCATCTAAGGTCCATCTCCATTAATTTACAAATTAAATGGACAATTTCCATATATATTCATGAATTGAAAATCTGGGGTGTTACAATCTATGGATGAGATTAAAAGTTGAAATGAATGAATGGTTGGATGCATGGGAGATGACATGGCTAAGGAGTTGACTTGTGAAATTCAAATGAGGTGGAAAAGATATGGGAAAATCTTGTGGATTGAGAGGGATTAGGAGATGATGTGTGTATGATGTGGCATATGCGCATGGATTGGGATAGAGTTGCTTGGGTTCCAAGTTGGGTTAGATCTAAATGAATGGCTATGATTACTTTGGGTTTGGATCTAATGGTTCTAAGGATATTTGCGTAAAATAAAATATATAAATGGTAAGGTTTCTAATGGATGGTTGAGATTCAAAGGTTGATCTATATGATGGATGAAATGCATGGCCTAGATCTAACATGAATTATGTATGCAATGGATTAGGTAAGGTGGCTCTAGGGTTTTCCTAATTTTATGCATGCAATGGATGTTCTGGATTAAAGATGGCTAATGGATGGTGTGGATGACAAGGAGAGAGACAAGGCTTTGGGCATGTGGACTTAGGGTTTATTGTGAATTTTGAATGTGGGCTTTTGGTAATTGGGTTTGGGCAATTGGGCCTCAAATGAACACCTTGGACTTGAGCTCTTGAACTTGAACTTTGGTCTGCTGGACTTGGACTTGCACATTGGCCTGGCCCAACTGTGAATTGTGCATGGACTTGCTTGAGCTTGGCCCAATGCTTGACATATGGAGCATAGCTTTGCCCATTTGGAGTGGATCTATGGCCCATGAATTGAAATTCATATTCTGGCCTCTTGATTTACAGCTTCTCTCTTCCAAAATTAAATAACTAATTCACCACTTAAAAATCAAAAAATACTGAGTTAATCTAGACTCTCATAATTGGATCCAGATTAATCAATTTACAATTAAAAATCCTAAAGTGGTTAGAAATTAATTATTAAAATTTCGGGTCTTCCAATTTAAACACAAAACTTGCAATTTATGACTGATTTTGATTGATTTTCCTGTACTTTCCATTTTTAGTTTCAAAACTAACATACAACATTAAATGCATGTAATATATACAAAATTGAAGGCCAAGTAGTCCAATAATCAAGGGTAAAAATGTCATTTTTCATGTCTCAATAGCACACACTCTAAATCTTTGAGTCTGCTACTCTGTGGTATTTCCAAAGTTTTCCGACAATTTCTCGAAATTGGATTTTTAAACGAGCATTAACTAAAAACCTCGATTTTTCAAATACTTGGTGATCCAGAAATTTACAAACTTGAATCATAGTCAATTTGTGTTTTAGTAAAACTTTTGGCAGTTTTATAATATCATTTTGATGTTTTAAAACACCGAAAATTAGATTTCAAAATTCAGAGTACTTCGACATTCATTTTGATAAAATATTGATTTCGTAAAATTAAAAAGGAATTTTGGGTATTAAAACAAAAATCTGATTTTACCATCGATAGATTTACAACACGATAGTAGTGTCAGATTTTATCATGCGAATTTTTAAATGCATCTAATTTATAAAAGTTGGCAATGAAGCTAGAAGTAGATATTCAGTAGATATTTAGTCAGATTTTTGGATTTTTGGAATTTTTAGAAAATGAAAATAAAGAAGAAAAAATTAGTTTGAGTTGTGAGTCACCATCCACCTCATCACCAAAATGACTGGATGGGGTTCATCAAGTGTTTCCTTGGGAAACCTAAAAATCCATTGTTTTTGCTTTGTTTCAAAATCCTTTCTTCTCTCTTATTTCAAAACAATTACTTTCTACAATTGAAAAACTAAGTCCAGAAGCTTATATAAGTGTTGATTTTCCCGAATCTTTCTCAAGCAGCTGGTGAGTCTTCCACACTAGTTAATATTTTTTAGTTTTTAAACCTCATTAAGAGGAAGTTATGGTTAAATTTTGGTGAGAAAATACCTTATGGTTTTCCTGTGAAAAATCAGACAAGAAAATGCCCGAAAATAGAAAATTGATCGACCGCAGTTTGACTCATCGAATTTGCAATGGTTTTTAGTGGAAACTAGTCAATTGATCGACCAGTCGAACACTGTGAATTTCTGGGTATTTTTTTGAGGTATTTTGGGTTCGATGACAAAATCGTAATTTAAAAAAAAAATTCAAAAACTGAAAATTTTATTTTATTTTTATTCCAAATTCATGTATTTGACAGCTTTAATGTTTATTTTTAAGCATTTTTATGTTTAAATACAATGTAACATTAGAAATAAAATGTTTTCAAAAAAGACTATCCCGCTCAAAATTTACATGCTATGCTTTTGTTTTGGACTAGGAATTGTTTATTTTTCTGTTTACTATTCCAGTATAATACGTATCAGTTACTGCTTTCTTTTTCCCTTTATTGACTGGGCCAGTCTCAATAGATCTCGGTTACGATCACCCGATGATAATACGAGACTGGCACTGAATTTTTGGTTCGTTATGTTTTGAATGCCAATTTTTTTTTAAACGCCATTTATTCGGTATTATTTTATTTTATTGACTTTTTGGTTATTTTTTTTCTTTCACTTGAAAGACCGTTGGAAGTATCTAAATGCAAATTATTAGCGTACGAGTTTTATCCATTTAAAACGTGCACTTGCGCGTATTGGTTTCTCAATTAAAGGGGGGATTAAAATAAGAAAAATATAAAGAGAGGATATTTAAACCACTTTGTTATTAGTGTACGATTTATTTACTTAATTTTAACGCTTTTATAGTTTATTAAAAACACTTGCCAATTTACGGTGAGGAGATTCAACCTCACTATGTTTATTAAAATGCATCGCATTTTGCATTTAAGTTCTAAATTAGTCCTATGACAATGAGTGGATGTTCGTGGTTATTTTACTGATGGAAAGGATGTGATGGGACCAGAACACGATACCGACATTGTTCACACGTAATGGGATGATTGTGTGTTTTTAAATATGAAACGTGAACTTGAGAGTGTACGAGATGTCAAGACCTAGCTATCCTGAAACGGGGTATGGAATCCATTCATGTGCTTAGATGCTAACTTGTTTATCAATTTGAGATCTCGAGATAGATTAGCTTCCAACAGCGATTCCGATTGGGATACACTTGTTTGTGTATAACGATGTATTGCAGGAGATATACCTTGACACGATAAACGGTGAGTAAATGGTAGACGTACCTAACTAGAGGACGATAACAAAGGAAATTCTCCTATATCTATTTTAATTTTAGTTATCGAATGTGGTGGCTTATTACCCGTTGGTGGGTTTTTGAATGTGTTTATTCCCAGCATAGTATATTTTAAATACAAACTGCTGATTTATTTGTGATTCTATGCGAGAGGGTTTAGAAATGCCTATTAGCTGAGTGAGAAATTATTATGATCATATGAGAGATGTTTATTTGGGTTGAACAATGATTTAATCCAATTTCATTGATGTGCATTGGATGGTGTACTGTGCATATCAAATTACCTTAACACTGTAGGTAAAGCAATGGGTTTGTGGAAAGCCACAATGCGAGGTGTATATATGGACTTGGTGAAGCACTGAGCATGAATATGCCAACAGTGTAGACATGTATTTGTGGCTTAGTGTACCATAGAAGCCGATTGGCAGGGGTATTGTTTTTGGGTGGAAGAAAAAGCATGCATTGTAGATTTACTATGCTAGACGTTGTTCTCATAGAAAAACTATATGATTTCTGAGTGTATAAGATGTTGTATGATAACATGTTTATAAAACGATGATATACTTTATTATCTGTTGTTTTCTCTTCACTGGGTTATGTTAGCTCACATTACTTACGTTACAAGAAACCCCGATGAAGAAGTACTGGATGATCCACAACTGCAGTAGGGTCGGAGACCCTCTATGTTAATTCCCCGCTATTGGGGTTTTTCTATTATAGTGTTTTAAATATCGTCTGTATGAATCTTGTAATGTAATAAACCGTTTATTGTGTCCAGTTGAGACATGGTAGACATATAATAAACTTCTACATTTCTTATGTGCAATTCTAATGGGTATACGTAAGTTGATGGTGAATGTTAGGTAGAGCATGTGTGACATTTATGCTTGGACTCAAGGCAAGAGATCAAAATAATAGATTTCATGTTGATTAGTAGTGTATCCACATACCTGGTTATCTGGATGGGTTCTATCAAGGATTTGGGTTTTAAGTGAAATTGTTGTGACCCCTCTATCTGCCTAGGAACTTAACCGACTGTGTGATGGCTGGGTCCGAGGCTATAAAATTCTTTGTCCAAACTTTTGATCAGAGAATGGATCAAGTCCAAGTTGAGTTATTAATTCCGCAATGTAGATGCTCCATGTATTAGAAAAAAAAATCAGTTCATGTCTTCGGAGGCCGTGAGGGGCAGGGTGTGATAACTTGGTATCAGAGAGTTAGATGCAATACTCAGACTATGTTAGGAATTATATGTTTGGAGATAGAGACAACTTGGTAAATGATAACTGAGTATTTAGCTTGGCATGTGATAGACAGATCTGAATAAGTAAGTGGTGACAATTTAGTTTAGAATGGGCTAAGTACATTATAAATGGTTTAGCTTAGTGAGTATTTTAACAGTTGAGTTTTGGAAACCTCATACTGAGATGGGCATTGTGTGATGTTGTGATACTTTGTGAATGTTTGATCAGACTTTGTGCATGTGTTGGGTTTGTCTTTGTGTATGATATCATGTTATAGGCTTGGTGAAATGATATACATCCTTTTTAATACACAGACATGTCTGATTCACCTAATCGCCATGGGAATGAACCCTATCGAGGAAGTCCAGATTACATCAAGGTAGTCACCGATATGGGGATAGACCTAATAACATTTACTTTGCTGGTAGTTGATGGGATGACCAACCAGATCTGGCTTCTCAAAGATTTTAAGCCAAATGGACTTGTGAGAATTCTAACCCCTAACCCGATTAGCGAAAGGAGCGTCCGTAAAAGGATCAACCCAATTTCAATTTCATCGAAAAATGATCCCAGCTCTCCAGTGTACAATTCTTTAACACCACCTCCGAGTGAGACTAAGTCCTCTTCGAGAAGTAACCAGGGGGTACCAGTCTGGAAACATGTTACGTCAATAAGGACAGATGTTGTTGGACCATCTCGACCAGCTCTTTGTGAGATCAACTGAAACAGTGGGCACTCGAAGAATTAATGTTCGTACCCACCAGACCAGGAATATCTGAGGTGTGGAATGATAGGGAACGCCAATGGGAATTGTCCATTTTCTGAAGGCAATGGAGTGCAGGGTTGCATAGTTTGTGGGGACAGTAGCCACAATAAGAAAGTTTGCCCTTATGTGTCCCACTAAGTAGTAAGGGGATGATTCAGGCAGGTGTTGGGACGGAAGAAGAAGACTGGATTGGTTAAGCAAGTTCTTAAGTGATGTATTAGACATAGTACGAGTTGATTGTTTGTTTATTTGAGTGATCATAGTATAAGACCCATCTTGTTTGTAAATACTGCTTGTGATAGGAGTAGTATGTAATAGCCTGGTGATTATAAATAAAAGCATTCACTTTATCCTTCTTCTCATGTGTCAGATCTGTATGGAATACTTTTATTATTTTAAGCTATGTGATTATTAGGAAATGACACCTAAGAAATCAACAAGAAGTAAATGGGAAGGATTAACACCACCTCCTCCTCCACCCAATGTGGATCAGGAAGCTCTGTATGGGACCGTCTGGATATCCATGAAAGTTTTCAAGGAAACTTATGAGGAAGAGTGACCTGCTTTGGCTAGAACCGGTGGAGGAAGAGTAACAGTGGCACTGAGGGATTTCAGGAGTCTGAATCCTTTGTCTTTTACCAGTGGACCAGACCCGGCAATGGCTGAGAACTGCCTTATACAGACAGGTAGGATGTTTGATAACTTGGAGATAGATGATCTACGGGTAACATTGGCCACTTACCAACTGAAGAGAAATGCCTATAAATGGTGGGACGTGAATAATCTGGCCAGGAACAAGGCACCCATGACTTGGGCATATTTTTCAAATGAATTCCTCGCACGTTACTACCCTCTGGTTGCAAAGGAGTCCAGAGAACAACAATTTATGGACATGCAGCAAAGGAGTGACACCAAAGGTCAATATTCCAGCAACTTCGTTAACCTCTTACCATACACACCAAGATGCTACAGGATGAAGATGACAAGATTCGACATTATGAACGGGGATTCCGTCCATTTATTCGTCGTCAAGTGGTTGCCCAACAACACTCTAGTCTGGAAGAGGTGATAGAAAAATCCTCTTTGGTGGAAGCGATAGATGGATCCAGTTCCAACCGAGGGTCATCCCAGCAAGGAAATTCCCAAAGGCCACCTCAATCTGGAAAGAAGAAAAATAAGTTCCAGTTCAAAGGAAATCCTTTTAAGAACAGTCAACCTTCAGTAGGGCAATCAAGTGGGTCTAGGGCAAGGCATGTAATATGTTTTTCTTACGACCAACTCGAGGGCATTTCGTGATAGTTTCAGAACCCTAAGACTTTGGAGAGTAGTTGTGCTACACTTGTATGTGGCCGGGGAATTTGGCAGGGGACTGTCCAAATCCCAATAGTGCATGCAGTGCGGGGACATCTCAGGGCTACAGGCTAGCATAGTCAGTCGTGCAACCGATATTTGGAAGGGCTTCACCTCAGACTTCGAGGGGATCAACAACACCTAGCCTTTCGTAGCAGAGATCCAACCAAGGGAGGGGACATGGACATCCTCAATAGATGACTCAAAGATGATTATACACGATAGGGCCGTCAAGGACGAACAAATGGTTCATGTGGTGATGGAAGGAACTTTACCACTCTTTAGCTCATTAGCCCATGTGCTATTTGACACTAGTGCATCCCATTCTTTTATATCTGCATTGTGTATAAAAATTTTGGGTTTGTGGTCAGTGATTATGAATGAACCACTGAAGGTAAAGTTGCCTTTAGGAAGGGAAGTGTTAGTGGACTGTGTAAGAAAGTCATGTATGATAAGACTTGGGGCACATAACATAAGATTTTATTTGTTAGTACTCAAAATGATAGGTTTCAATGTCATATTGGGTATGGGTTGGCTTTCTAGACACTGGGTAGTGTTAGATTGCTGTAATAGAACTGTGTTAGGGCATTACCAGAAGGATCAATTTTTGGAGAAAACCCTTATCAAGGACCGAGTGTGAGGAACTTTAAGCGTAGTGGGTATCCAACTAGTATGGTAGCAAGTATAGGCTAGGATAAAGCAAGAGGTGTAGACTTAGTGATACCTCGGGCGGTGTGTGAGTATATGGATATATTTCCTGACCAACTTAGTGGACTACCTCCAGGCCGAGAGATAGAGTTTGTAATAAATCTACAGCCTGGAACGTTGCCTATTTCCATACCGCCTTATAGGATGGCATTGGCAGAGCAAAGGGAGTTGCAGACTCAAGTGGACAAGTTGCGTACTATTCGTTTTATACTCCCTAGTACTTCACCTTGGGGAGCGCCAGCTCTATTTGCCAAGAAAAATGGTGGAACACTGAGGATGTGTATAAATTATCAGAAGTTAAATCAGGTAACTATAAAGAATAAGTATCCGTTGCCATGAATAGCTGATTCATTCGATCAACTAAAGGGAGCCAAGTGATCTTCTAAGATAGATTTGAGATCTAGTTACCATCAGTTGAGAGTTAGAGACAAGGACATCTCTACAACTGCGTTCAGGACTCAGTACGGTCACAATGAGTTCTTAGTGATGCCGCTTGGAGTAACAAACGCGTTGGCCACATTCATGGATTTGATGAATAGATTGTTTTAGCCGTATTTGGGGATATTTGTAGTGGTATTCATCTGTAACGCCCCGCCCTTTTCACCCTTTCGAAAATCAGAGTCTAAAAATTTCTTTTTAAAGAAACATAGAGTGAACAAGAGCGGGAGGCGCCACGACGCGAGCTAAGTCCGGACTACTCAAGTCCAACCCTTAACTGGCCACCCATGTGTACATGGACTAGACCATGATAATAAATCACACATGAAACTAACTACAACATGCAAAATAAACTAGACTAACTGCGGAAATAATAGGAATAGATAGCAAGTACCAGTCTCAATTAATAATTAACATAAATCAACCTTCCATTGTTAATATCCTAACCAAACCATAGCAAGTAACTACATTATTACAAGTCCATAATAAAGTATCAAATAACAACAATTCATAAATTTATTCCAGCATTCAAGCATTTACGCTTGGCTCCCCTCCTGGTCATCGCCCTTCTCTTTCCCCTTCCTTGTTCCTGCGTTATCCTCTATGGATAGAATGAGGGCGTTAGATCAACGCGCCCAGTAGGTTCCCGATCAAGGCTACCACATGGTTAGCACATAAAACATGCATATATATCATAGTACATGATTATCAATAAAACATCTGAAAACAATGCTATGTACGTAAGTGCATATGTAATGAGCCCCACCCCATCACACATACATAGCCATCACTTGACGGGACTTTCACCATCAAGGTAAATCACAATACACTTTCATTTGGGACTCGCAGTATTCTTTCATTGGGACTCACATGATAAGGCAATCCACAGTAATCCTCGTTACTTGTGGAAAGACACTTCATCATTGAGTGGTTTCACGGTATTCTTTCATTAGGACTCACATGATAAGGTAATCCACAGTAATCCTTGTTACCTGTGGAAAGACACTTCATCGTTGAGTTGTTTCACGGTGTTTTTTCATTAGGATTCTCAAGTCAAGGTAATCCATAATCATCACCCCATGCCATGCATGAGATGTCAATGTACATGTATGTCATTCGTAAATACATATCTCATCATTCAAAGCCATATTTGAAACATAATATCAAATACAACATATCTCATAAAAACATGATAAAAACAAATCATAATTGTGGTTACAAGTAGGTAGGAAACCTACTGAAGATTCACTTCAGTGTTCGTTCTTTCTTTAGCGTCACCCGGTCACGATTGCACGCCGTTCACTTCCGTTACCTTGTCCATATAACAATAAGTAAATCATACTATCCTTTATTTGTTCACATCTAAGACCCAAAAACATCTTGTGGGGTTCGGCCATACCCATGGCCGAACATCACCAACTTAGAATTTAACCTCCTTTTTCGCTTGGTCAATTCTTAAATACTTAACCCTTTAAACATGTCTTGGTAGGGTTCGGCCATACATCATGGCCTAACCATACCTCCTTGGTTTAACCTTCTTTCATGACCTTTCTCTATCCATTATCATCCTTATTTACAACTTTGCCACAAGGCTAGGCTATATCAAAACCATTATCATTTTACGAGGTTCAGCCCTATACATGGCCGAACCTTGTAATCCCTTTTATCCATCACCAAATGGTTCTCCATTAGGATATTTTAAACCTTTTAAACCAACATGGAACCATTAACAATTACTACTCATAAACTTAGCCTATTTAACCCATGCAATGGTCCATGGGGTTCGGCCCTATTCATGGCCAAACCCAATGGTTCCCTTGGGTCAATAATCTCCATGATTACTCATGGTTTTAACATGCTATTTCAACCATGATCAATACATGGTTCAGCCATCCAAAGGCTGACCCAAATCAGTAACCATAACCCCAAGTAAATCAAATAAAAACCAAAAAGCAACCCATGGGGTTCGGCCATTCACATGGCCGAACCTCATGGTTCTTTGGATACAATTCTTCTAATGATCTTACATAATTTATCATGCATCTTAGCCATAAAAACAGCAACCGTATTTCTATTTAAAATCCCATAGAAACCCCACGATATTGCATGGTTTCTAACTCTCCAAATTCATAACAATCATCAATTTCTTTCATGGGGTTCGGCCATTCAAGGTGGCCGAACCCTATGCCCATGACTTGGTCTTTCAAACATGTTTTAGGTGTCACTTATTCATATAAAAATCAGTACATCATTGCTGCATTTTTACCGTCTCAAAACCATCCAAAAAATTCATCACTTTGTCCAAATACCGATAACACCTCATGGGATTCGGCCATCCAAGATGGCCGATCCAAATGGTCCATTTCATCAGTTTTAAATCACTGTTTTAAACCCATGATACCTTCAGTCCTTATGTCATTCAGATCCATGTTTTTAACCCTTTCTAAAACATGCATTTGAATCTTAAATAAAACTTAAAAACAGTCCACCAAAACTCTATGGTTTCCATGTTTCAAACACATCAAAACCAAACCATCATTTGCATGGGGTTCGGCCCAACATGGTGGCCGAACCCTATGACCTTTGGTTTTGAATTTCTTAATCATTCATCTAGGCCTAAATCAAACTTCCTTATTTATGTTTTAACCTTTTTAAAACATACACTTTAAATCATCTAAAAACAGTCCATAAAACTCCATGGTTTCCATGTTTCAAAACATGAAAACCAACCGATCTTTTACATGGGGTTCGGCCCTCCATGGTGGCCGAACCCAATGGTTATTTTTACCATTTTTAAACTCTATTAATCATGTAACGCCCGACCCTTTTTCACCCGCTTTCTAAAAATCAGAGTCTATTTTTTTTTTTGAAATAGAAGAGTGAGAGAGGGCGCAGACGCCACGACGCGAGTTAAGTCCGAGCTTCTAAAGCCCGACCTTTAACTAGCCAACCCCACGCCTGCGCGGAGCTAAGTCCACGAGAACGGTTCACGCGTAGGAAGTAAGATCGTGGATTATGATTATTGCGGAACATTATAATAGAGTCTATCCTACCGGTTTTTAGATAGAAGGGAAGATACAACATTGAATTACCAAAATGCCCCTATGTTCATATTTATATCACAAAATATAATCGTCCATAAGTAACGTCCAAACCATCGCAAGAAATGTAAACTTATACAACCTGACAAGCTAAGTTACATTAAAATTACATCTCCAAAATGTAAACGTAAATAAACTAAGACTGCGCTGCCCAAGCTCCTAAGCTTGGCTCCTGTCATGTCCACCGCTTCCGCCATCCCCTGCGTCATCAGCTAGGGAAAAAGTAGGGCGTTAGTCAACGCGCCCAGTAGGACTCCGAGTAGGGCTAGCACATGGATTAGTGATAACACATATACCGATAAAATAACATATAACAAAATAAGCATGTGATGAATGTTATGCCATGGGTGCCTATGTCATGTGTCCCACCCATCATCCGTATGATCATACAATGTATTATCCCCATGTTTGTTTCTCGGTCGCCCCGACGGAGCATGGACTCCGGTTATAGCCCTCAGGCTATCCCCATGTCTGATTCTTGGTCACCCCGACGGAGCATGGACTCCGGTTATGGCCCCTCAGATATCCCCATGTTTGCTTCCCGGTCGCCCCGACGAAGCATGGACACCTGTTTGTTTATTTTTTTCCGCCCATGCCATGCATGAGATGTAGTGCATTATGCTATGTGATATATATGTAATCCATATACTCAACATATCATACATAGCCATATAATGCAAAATATTAAAATATAATCCATATGATTCATAACTTAAAACTCATCATAAGATAAATCATAATCATAAATCTATCATAAGCCAAATCAAAATAATTTAAAATACCATCACATATCCATCGCTTACAAAAAGGTAGGAATCCTACCGAATACCGTGTAGCGTTCCGTTACGTTTTTCGCTCGATAATCCGGTCGCCGATCACGTACCATTTGCGACGTCCGATACCTTATTACATTTACCGAATAAGTCCATGATTAAGTTCATAATTGATCCATCTGATTAGACCCATTAATGGCCATTAATTATGTTACAATTTTATCACAAATCAGCCCTTATCTTAGCCCATTATCCATTGGTTAAAACACATAGATAAATCCCATTTTTGGCCAATTTACGAGCCTAAAACGCAGCAACTATTCGCTTCATTTAATCATTCATAATGTATTTAATTTTCATGTCTAATCCACATAGGGTTCGGCCATGTACCATGGCCGAACCCATGGTTCTTCAAAATGGCACTTATTTACCGTTTTTACCATTCTTCTTCCATGTACTTTTTGAATTCGTATTTGACCCATAAACTTGGGCCCAATTGTGATTCCCTTTAATCCAATCTCCAATGAATTTAAATTATCCAGTCAAGTCCCCATTTTCATCCCATTTAAAACCTCACATATCATTTTTTATAAATCCATTAAAATCTAGCATTCTTCTACATCATTTTCCATTTATTAAAATCACTAATCACCACCCTAGGGTTCACCTTTATGGATGCCATTTTCAAAGACTCATGTTTTGTCCCAAAAATAATCCATTTAAAATTACTACCCTTCATTCATTTTGGCCCTTTAAAACTTATATCATACACTTTGTAATCTATTTAATACTATCATTTTCTCCATCATCTTCTATCTCTTCACTCTCATTAAAATAATTAATCATCACCATAGGGTTCGGCCATGTACCATGGCCGAACCCATGGTTCATGGTTTATCTCCTCCATGCTATTTTAGAAGCCATAATAATCATGTGCATTTCCCATGATTTTCTCATCTTAACAATCCTTTAAAATCACCCATTTTTAATCATTGGAAACCTAATTTTCATTAACCATTCTTCATACCTCCATTCTTATAAAAACTCTAAAATTCACAATCACTAACCATGGGGTTCAGCCACCTTGTATGGCCAAACCATATAGTCCATGATTTCTTTTAAAACATCATACCTCCATTTGAATTAAATCATCCATTTACATCACCATTTCCACCCCATTTAAACATCACATTCTATACTCAATAATTCCATTTAAATCTACCATTTTTCTCCAATATTTTTAAACCATATAATCTTAACAAATTTCCCATTATTCACCATGGGGTTCGGCCATGCTACATGGCCGAACCCTATGGTCATCCATTCATTCCATTCTATGCCTTTCAAGGCCATGAAAGATCACCCATACTTTCATGAAATTTCCTTATTTAAAACCTCTTAAAATTTATCAACTTTTAATCATTTTAACATCTTGAAATCCTCATAAAACCATTAATCATTCTCCATACTTTTAAACCTTCAAACCCTAATTAAAAATCATCCAACATTGACCATGGGGTTCGGCCATGCTACATGGCCGAACCCTATGGCCCATTAATCCATTAAAATCCCATTTTCCTATGCTTAGAAATTCCATTTTTCCATTTCATCTTTTTCTTAATCCATTCCTCCATTTTTATCCATTTCTTATCCTACCTTTTGATGGATCTTAGATCCATGGCCCACAACGTTTTTGGCCACATTTGGTCTAAGGAATGGATTCCATATCCTAAAATAAAATCTTGTTTTAAGAAATCTTACCGCACCAACGACTCCTCCGGTCCTTCTTTCTTCTTTGCTTTCCTTAGCCCTTTCTCCTTCTTTCTCTTCTTGATGATTGGCCAAGATGAGCTTGATCAATGGTGTGGCCCTCCAAGCTTAGGATCGGCCAATATTGAGTGAGTTTGTTTGAGAGGGATGGAGAGGGGAAGGTGATGGAAAACAAGATCTTAGCCTTTGATCTTGAGGTGGTGATGGTTGATCAATGCTTGGTCTTCCCTTTTCTTCTCTTCTTTTCCTCTAAGTCTTCTTATTTTCTTATTTTCTTCTCTTGATACATGGAGGGACGGTTTTTGGGTGTGAAGAGAGGGAGAGTGAAATGAGAGGCATGAGATGGAAAACCCATCTCATCTTTGGTCTTACTTGGACCATACCCCTCCATCATGTCTCCACCAACCAAAGTATGGGCTCCCTTGACCTTGGTGGTGGTGGTTGAGACCCAACCACCAAACATGGCTCCCATGTCCTCTTTGACTTGTTTATGTTGACCCTAATTAATCAACTTAATTAATTAAGTTAAGTCCTCACTTAGGTTAATTAATTTCTGTCCAATTTAATTCCATCAAATTATCTATCTAATAAATCCACCCATGGTTGACCAAGTCAACCATGGTGGACGGTCCCCACCTATACCTACCCCACCCGCCACCTCACTTGATGAGGTGGAGGTGGGCCCCACTTGGCCATGTTATTTTAACTCTATTGATTTTAACTTAGATAATTTTACAATAATTTTAATCAATTTAATTTGCCTTAATCCACCTTAGTCTTCTTAAATTTATCCATGGTTGACCAAGTCAACCATGATGGTTGGTCCCACTTTTTCCTTGGTCCACATGCCACCTCAATTGGTGAGGTGGAGGTGGGCCCCATTTGGTCATACCATTTCATTTCATTACTAACTTAGGGGTTTTAATTCCAAATCACCCTTTTTAAATTAATTGGCCCACCATTGGGCCCACGGCCCAACCGATTATTTTCTACCCCTTTACCTTAGGGTTTGGACCAATTTTGATCCATTGGGTCCCACATGGTGATCGGGCCCACTTTGACTCAATTTGACTATCTTTGACCCAATTACTTCTCATTGACCCATTAAATGGATTTCATCCAATTTGTGGCCCAATTGGCCATTCTTGGACCCTTGTCCCAACTTTTGATCCATTTGGTATTCCATCATGTCAAAATTCAATTTAAAATCAATAAATGCCAAATATATATTGATTCGAAAATTCGGGCTATTACAAATCAAGTTTAAAACCTTGGTGTATTCAGCCATAACCATGGCCCAATACACACCCCATTTGCTCCATGTTATTAAACCAAAATAACATATAAATACTTACCAAACTTCCAATCTTTCTCTTTGCCTTTGGTCCTTGGTTTCTCCCTTTTATTTCTTCCTTTCTTTTGCTGTTTTGTGCTTGATCTACTGGTGCAAACACCTCTGATGTTCCAGGTGGTAAAAACGAATTGGAGAGAGGGAGAGAGAGATGGGAAAATCTTGGGTTTGCAGTGACAAAAATCGGCCAACCTTGGTGATTGTTTCCTTTACTACTTCAGTCCCGAGACCCCTCCATTCCCTCATCAATTCTTACCAAAAACGATGGGTCTTGGGTGCTATCCAAGGCACCCCTTGGTACATGCCTATGCAGCCTTTCAATTCCCCAAGCAACACCTCCCATTTCCATGTGTTTCATTTAAAATTTAACATGGAAATCACCCCAACAAGTCCCCAATGTGTGGGACTTGTTTTGGTGGTTAAGACTGAGCCAAACTACTCCTATTCCCTTTGAACTCACTGATTTACAGTCCCATTGACTTCCATTTTGACTCACCCAACTCACATGTCCAACTCACCTCATTAATTGACAATCATTTAATGAATTTGAGTCAACTAATTTTTAATTCAAATTAATTAAAATCAGTTCCACTTAACCTGATTTAACTCACCATTGAACTCATTTGTGGGCCCACACGGTCGGCTGTGGTCAACTAAGTCAACCCGACCCGTTGGGCCCCCCTTTAGCTCCTTGACCCGTTTTTGACTCCATGACCCAATTATGGGTATTTTGGTCATTTGCAATTGGTTTTTACATGTGGATCAGGCCTACCCATTTTTACTCCACTTGATTTCCAATCAAATCAGCTGAACCCCATTTAATTTAAGTTCACACAACGGTCAAATAATCCATTAAGACCCGTTGGGTCCCATTTGGGCCCTTTGACCCATTTAGCCATTTTTACCCAATTGATGTACATTACCCATCCAATCAAACTTGATATTCTTAATGTGCTCATATGATCTTAATTTGAGAAATGGGCCCCACCATTTCCTTACTTATCATCACAAAATAATTAATTTAACACATCAGGGGCATTTTCGTAATTATCCACTTCATAGAAAAATTGGGGTGTTACAATATAACCCTCTTTTAAAATTTTCGTCGCGAAAATTGAGCGAAGTAGGGTTCGAAACGATTTACATATAAAGCTTAGAATGAACTATTCTCATTTCCGATTTCAAGTTTCCAAGTGGCTTTTTCATTACCATGTCGGTCCACACCATTTTGACAAAATGAATCCCTTGGTTCCGTAACACCTTTCGTTCTGTCTCACGTTATATCTTTTTTCTCGTGAGCCATTTGTGATCTTACGTAGATTAATCTACTTTGTTTCACTTCACCTGTTCTCATGATATTTTCCATACATACCCGCTCAATACGTTCTTTCATCTACTCTCTGTGTGAGGTAGTCTATCAATGAGAGCCTATGGTCAAAGCTTTTTCTGATTCCATTTTAACTAGGTTTCTAGTTGCACCTTCCTGGAATTCCATCGGCTAACTACAGAGTCAGGTGATCAGTCTAACTCGGCAGTCGTCCATAGCTTCCCATTCAAGTTTCACCAGACTCTTATATTTTCCGTTAAATGTATCTTAAAAATTTTGCACATCCTCATTTGCACATATGTCTCTATGTGACTAACACCTTTTGTTCCGACTTCCACGATACCGATACGTGGCATCAATCCAAACCACTTGGGGAATAATCACCCATGGTTAAATACATCCATCATGGGTATTTTTCTTTCATTAAATATCATCTATCTCTGTTTAATAATCACCCATGAATATAACCCACCTATGGGTATAATCCATTCATGGAAACAATCCACCCTTGGTATCACTCTGTTCATGAATATCAGCTATCCATTATTAATATCCGTCCATGAATATAACCCACCTTCTGGGTATAATCCATTCATGGAAACCATCCATCCTTGGTATCACTCTGACCATGAGTATTATCTATCATGATTAATAACCATCCATGAATATAACCCCCCTAGGGTATAATCCATTCATGGAAAACAATCATTGAGCAACTCATCTACCCGTGAGTACTATCTATCCATAGTTAATAATCATCCATCCAAAGATCCATCACATTTACCATGAGGCCACTATATCAATTGTTGAATCTACATATCCTCCAATAGTCGTCATCGTTTATCAATAAGAAATACTATAATAAGTGTAATGGCATTTGTTGTACTACGATGCTAGTAAAAGATACGAAGGCAGTATATCAAAATAGCGCATAAATATACAAACTACATTTTACTGCCATACCTTGAATTACCGCATGTTCCACTGTCTCTGGAGGAGAAGTCAGAGTATTTAGTCGATCAGATCCTTGTGACTGAGCTTGTTGAGCCAGACTAAGGGGAGAACTCCTGAAGTGAGGAGATCCATCATTCAGTGGACAAACTCTTTTGAAATGGCCCTGCCGACCACAACGAAAACAGGTGCTAGGAGATCTACCCTTCTGTGGACACTCTCTTTTATAATGGCCCTACAGACCATATTGGAAACAGGAATAGGGAGATTCACTATTCTGGGGACACACTCTTTTGAAATGACCTGGCTGATCACATTGGAAGCAGGTACTAGGAGATCTAACATTCTGTGGACGCTCTCTTTTGAAAAGGCCTGGTCGACCACACTGGAAACAGTAACTTCCAGTGAAACCAGTAAAAGTTGAAGATCTCCATAAGTAGGGTCTGAGTCTTTTGCGAGAGCAAAAAGTATTTCTCCCACCCCGTCCTTTTTGGTCCTGTGTTTTATTCAGGTTTGTGTCTCCTTTTCCGCTCATGAGTTGTTGTAGAACGGAAGTGACCACCACCTGTACTAGGTTCCGTAATTCCGGAGGTACTTCAGGAATATTTGAATCATTCCGACCCTATCCGTTATGTTCTTCTTCCTTTGGAGACATTTTTCCTAAGTCATGGAAACATCAGTTGACTTAGCTTCTAAGTAAAGTTTTGTGTTATTCATAATTTGAGGAAATTGCCAAATCAGCACTCTTTGTATTTCTTTGTTTTTGAGGAAACTTCCTAAATATCGAGTATCATTTCTCAATTTGAGAAAATCCTGATGTTCTGCTGTTCTCGGGGAAAACCCCCCTAAGTATTATGTATCACTTCTCAGTTTGGGGATATTGCCAAATCATCACTCTTTGTTTTCTTTTGTTTCTGGGGAAATCTCTAAATTCCAGTTGTTTGTTTCTCAATGGGGGATATCAGGGGAGTACATCCTACTTTGCTATGTTTGATATGTCCAGTTATGATGACTGTACTTTACTTTGCTATCTTTCATTGTCGTTCTCAGATTGATTGTTCAGTCTGAGTCACTTGAAGTAAATTAATCCGGTCCCCAGTCAGCGGACTCCGAAAAGTCGGTCAATTGGGATTCTTATCTGTCAGTGAGACATGAAACCGTCTTAATTTTACTTCGATGATTCAACTTCTCGTTTCGCTCTGATACCAACTGTAACGTTGGTATCAGTTAAGTTATGAGCTCATGTTCGCTCTGATACCAACTGTAACGCCCCGCCCTATTCCACCCTTACGAAAATCAGAGTCTAAAAATTTCTTTTTCAAGAAACATAGAGTGAACAAGAGCGGGAGGCGCCACGACGTGAGCTAAGTCCGGACTACTAAAGTCCGACCCTTAACTGGCCACCCATGTGTATATGGACTAGACCATGATAATAAATCACACATGAAACTAACTACAACATGCGGAATAAACTAGACCAACTGCGGAAATAATAGGAATAGATAGCAAGTACTAGTCTCAATTAATAATTAACATAAATCAACCTTCCATTGTTAATATCCTAACCAAACCATAGCACGTAACTACATTATTACAGGTCCATAATAAAGTATCAAATAACAGCAATTCATAAATTTATTCCAGCATTCAAGCATTTATGCTTGGCTCCCCTCCTGGTCATCGTCCTTCTCTTGCCCCTTCCTTGTTCCTGCATTATCCTCTATGGATAGAATTAGGGCGTTAGATCAATGCGCCCAGTAGGTTCCCGATCAGGGCTACCACATGGTTAGCACATAAAATATGCATATATATCATAGTACATGATTATCAATAAAACATCTGAAAACAATGTTATGTATGTAAGTGCATATGTAATGAGCCCCACCCCATCATACATACATAGCCATCACTTGACGGGACTCTCACCGTCAAGGTAAATCACAATACACTTTCATTTGGGACTCACAGTATTCTTTCATTGGGACTCACATGAAAGGAAATCCACAGTAATCCTCGTTACCTGTGGAAAGACACTTCATCATTGAGTGGTTTCACGGTATTCTTTCATTGGGACTCACATGATAAGGTAATCCAAGTAATCCTTGTTACCTGTGGAAAGACACTTCATCGTTGAGTTGTTTTACGGTGTTCTTTCATTGGGACTCTCAAGTCAAGGTAATCCATAATCATCACCCCATGCCATGCATGAGATGTCAATGTACATGTATGTCATTTGTAAATACATATCTCATCATTCAAAACCATATTTGAAACATAATATCAAATACAACATATCTGATAAAAACATGATAAAAACAAATCATAATTGTGGTTACAAGTAGGTAGGAAACCTACTGAAGATTCACTTCAGTGTTCGTTCTTTCTTTAGCGTCACCCGGTCACGATTGCACGCCGTTCACTTCCGTTACCTTGTCCATATAACAATAAGTAAATCATACTATCCTTTATTCGTTCACATCTAAGACCCAAAAACATCTTGTGGGGTTCGGCCATACCCATGGCCGAACATCACCAACTTAGAATTTAACCTCCTTTTTCGCTTGGTCAATTCTTAAATACTTAACCCTTTAAACATGTCTTGGTAGGGTTCGGCCATACATCATGGCCGAACCATACCTCCTTGGTTTAACCTTCTTTCATGACCTTTCTCTATCCATTATCATCCTTATTTACAACTTTGCCACTAGGCTAAGCTATATCAAAACCATTATCATTTTATGAGGTTCAGCCCTCTACATGGCCGAACCTTGTAATCCCTTTTATCCATCACCAAATGGTTCTCCATTAGGATCTTTTAAACCTTTTAAATCAACATGGAACCATTAACAATTACTACTCATAAACTTAGCCTATTTAACCCATGCAATGGTCCATGGGGTTCGGCCCTATTCATGGCCAAACCCAATGGTTCCCTTGGGTCAATAATCTCCATGATTACTCATGGTTTTAACATGCTATTTCAACCATGATCAATACATGGTTCAGCCATCCAAAGGCTGACCCAAATCAGTAACCATAACCCCAAGTAAATAAAATAAAAACCATAAAGCAACCCATGAGGTTCGGCCATGATAAAGCAACCCATGGGGTTCGGCCATTCACATGGCCGAACCTCATGGTTCTTTGGATACAATTCTTCTAATGATCTTACATAATTTATCATGCATCTTAGCCATAAAAATAGCAAACATATTTCTATTTAAAATCCCATAGAAACCCCATGATATTGCATGGTTTCTAACTCTCCAAATTCATAACAACCATCAATTTCTTTCATGGGGTTCGGCCATTCAAGGTGGCCGAACCCTATGTCCATGACTTGGTCTTTCAAACATGTTTTAGGTGTCACTTATTCATATAAAAATCAGCACATCATTGCTGCATTTTTACCTCTCAAAACCATCCAAAAAATTCATCACTTTGTCCAAATAACGATAACACCTCATGGGATTCGGCCATCCAAGATGGCCGATCCAAATGGTCCATTTCATCAGTTTTAAATCACTATTTTAAACCCATGATACCTTCAGTCCTTATGTCATTCAGATCCATGTTTTTAACCCTTTCTAAAACATGCATTTGAATCTTAAATAAAACTTAAAAACAGTCCACCAAAACTCTATGGTTTCCACGTTTCAAACACATCAAAACCAAACCATCATTTGCATGGGGTTCGGCCCTCTATGGTGGCGAAACCCTATGACCTTTGGTTTTGAATTTCTTAATCATTCATCTAGGCCTAAATCAAACTTCCTTATTTATGTTTTAACCTTTTTAAAACATACACTTCAAATCATCTAAAAACAGTCCATAGAACTCCACGGTTTCCATGTTTCAAAACATGAAAACCAACCAGTCTTTTACATGGGGTTCGGCCCTCCATGGTGGCCGAACCCAATGGTTATTTTTACCATTTTTAAACCTCTATTAGTCATGTAACACCCGACCCTTTTTCACCTGCTTTCCGAAAATCAGAGTCTATTTTTTTTTTTTTGAAATAGAAGAGTGAGTGAGGGCGCGGACGCCACGACGCGAGTTAAGTCCGAGCTTCTAAAGCCCGACCCTTAACTAGCCAACCCCACGCGTGCGCGGAGCTAAGTCCACGAGAACGGTTCACGCGTAGGAAGTAAGCTCGTGGATTATGATTATTGCAGAACATTATAATAGAGTCTATCCTACCGGTTTTTAGATAGAAGGGAAGATACAACATTGAATTACCAAAATGCCTCTATGTTCATATTTATATCACAAAATATAATCGTCCATAAGTAACGTCCAAACCATCGCAAGAAATGTAAACTTATACAACCTGACAAGCTAAGTTACTTTAAAATTACATCTCCAAAATGTAAACGTAAATAAACTAAGACTGCGCTGTGCTGCCCAAGCTCCTAAACTTGGCTCCTGTCATGTCCACTGCTTTCGCCATCCCCTGCGTCATCAGCTAGGGTAGAAGTAGGGCGTTAGTCAACGCCCAATAGGACTCCGAGTAGGGCTAGCAGATGGATTAGTGATAACACATATACCGATAAAATAACATATAACAAAATAAGCATGTGATGAATGTTATGCCATGGGTGCCTATATCATGTGTCCCACCCATCATCCGTATGATCATACAATGTATTATCCCCATGTTTGCTTCTCGGTCGCCCCGACGGAGCATTGACTCCGGTTATAGCCCTCAGGCTATCCCCATGTCTGATTCTCGGTCGCCCCGACGGAGCATGGACTCCGGTTATGGCCCCTCAGATATCCCCATGTTTGCTTCTCGGTCGCCCCGACGGAGCATGGACTCCGGTTTGTTTAGTTTTTTTCGGCCCATGCCATGCATGAGATGTAGTGCATTATGCTATGTAATATATATGTAATCGATATACTCAACATATCATATATAGCCATATAATGCATAATATTAAAATATAATCCATATGATTCATAACTTAAAACTCATCATAAGATAAATCATAATCATAAATCTATCATAAGCCAAATCAAAATAATTTAAAATACCATCACATATCCATCGCTTACAAAAAGGTAGGAATCCTACCGAATACCGTGTAGCGTTCCGTTACGTTTTTCGCTCGATAATCCGGTCGCCGATCGCGTACCGTTTGCGACGTCCGATACCTTATTACATTTACCGAATAAGTCCATGATTAAGTTCATAATTGATCCATCTAATTAGACCCATTAATGGCCATTAATTATGTTACAATTTTATCACAAATCAGCCCTCATCTTAGCCCATTATCCATTGGTTAAAACACATAGATAAATTCCATTTTTGGCCAATTTACGAGCGTAAAACGCAGCAACTATTCGCTTCATTTAATCATTCATAATGTATTCAATTTTCATGTCTAATCCACATAGGGTTCGGCCATGTACCATGGCCGAACCCATGGTTTTTCGAAGTGGCACTTATTTACCGTTTTTGCCATTCTTCTTCCATGTACATTTTGAATTCGTATTTGACCCATAAACTTGGGGCCAATTGTGATTCCCTTTAATCCAATCTCCAATGAATTTAAATTATCCAGTCAAGTCCCCATTTTCATCCCATTTAAAACCTCACATATCATTTTTTATAAATCCATTAAAATCTAGCATTCTTCTACATCATTTTCCATTTATTAAAATCACTAATCACCACCCTAGGGTTCACCTTTATGGATGCCATTTTCAAAGACTCATGTTTTGTCCCAAAAATAATCCATTTAAAATTACTACCCTTCATTCATTTTGGCCCTTTAAAACTTATATCATACACTTTGTAATCCATTTAATACTATCATTTTCTCCATCATCTTCTATCTCTTCACTCTCATTAAAATAATTAATCATCACCATAGGGTTCGGCCATGTACCATGGCCGAACCCGTGGTTCATGGTTTATCTCCTCCATGCTATTTTAGAAGCCATAATAATCATGTGCATTTCCCATGATTTTCTCATCTTAACAGTCCTTTAAAATCACCCATTTTTAATCATTGGAAACCTAATTTTCATTAACCATTCTCCATACCTCCATTCTTATAAAAACTCTAAAATTCACAATCACTAACCATGGGGTTCGGCCACCCTGTATGGCCAAACCATATAGTCCATGATTTCTTTTAAAACATCATACCTCCATTTGAATTAAATCATCCATTTACATCACCATTTCCACCCCATTTAAACATCACATTCTATACTCAATAATTCCATTTAAATCTACCATTTTTCTCCATTATTTTTAAACCATATAATCTTAACAAATTTCTCATTATTCACCATGGGAAGGTGAGGGGAAGGTGATGGAAAACAAGATCTTAGCCTTTGATCTTGAGGTGGTGATGGTTGATCAATGCTTGCTCTTCCCTTTTCTTCTCTTCTTTTCCTCTAAGTCTTCTTATTTTCTTCTTTTCTTCTCTTGATACATGGAGGGACGGTTTTTGGGTGTGAAGAGAGGGAGAGTGAAATGAGAGGGATGAGATGGAAAACCCATCTCATCTTTGGTCTTACTTGGACCATACCCCTCCATCATGTCTCCACCAACCAAAGTATGGGCTCCCTTGACCCTAGTGGTGGTGGTTGAGACCCAACCACCAAGCATGGCTCCCATGTCCTCTTTGACTTGTTTATGTTGACCCTAATTAATCAACTTAATTAATTAAGTTAAGTCCTCACTTAGGTTAATTAATTTCTGTCCAATTTAATTCCATCAAATTATCTATCTAATAAATCCACCCATGGTTGACTAAGTCAACCATGGTGGACAGTCCCCACCTATACCTACCCCACCCGCCACCTCACTTGATGAGGTGGAGGTGGGCCCCACTTGGCCATGTTATTTTAATTCCATTGATTTTAACTTAGATAATTTTACAATAATTTTAATCAATTTAATTTGCCTTAATCCACCTTAGTCTTCTTAAATTTATCCATGGTTGACCAAGTCAACCATGATGGTTGACCAAGTCAACCATGATGGTTGGTCCCACTTTTTCCTTGGTCCACATGCCACCTCAATTGGTGAGGTGGAGGTGGGCCCCATTTGGTCATACAATTTCATTTCATTACTAACTTAGGGGTTTTAATTCCAAATCACCCTTTTTAAATTAATTGGCCCACCATTGGGCCCACGGCCCAACCGATTATTTTCTACCCCTTTACCTTAGGGTTTGGACCAATTTCGATCCATTGGGTACCACATGGTGATCGGGCCCACTTTGAGTCAATTTGACTATCTTTGACCCAATTACTTCTCATTGACCCATTAAATGGATTTCATCCAATTTGTGGCCCAATTGGCCATTCTTGGACCCTTGTCCCAACTTTTGATCCATTTGGTATTCCATCATGTCAAAATTCAATTTAAAATCAATAAATACCAAATATATATTGATTCGAAAATTCGGGCTATTACAAATCAAGGTTAAAACCTTGGTGTATTCGGCCATAACCATGGCCCAATACACACCCCATTTGCTCCATGTTATTAAACCAAAATAACATATAAATACTTACCAAACTTCCAATCTTTCTCTTTGCCTTTGCTCCTTGGTTTCTCCCTTTTATTTCTTCCTTTCTTTTGCTGTTTTGTGCTTGATCTACTGGTGCAAACACCTCTGATGTTCCAGCTGGGAAAAACGAATTGGAGAGAGGGAGAGAGAGATGGGCAAATCTTGGGTTTGCAGTCACAAAATTCGGCCAACCTTGGCGATTGTTTCCTTTACTACTTCAGTCCCGAGACCCCTCCATTCCCTCATCAATTCTTACCAAAAACGATGGGTCTTGGGTGCTATCCAAGGCACCCCTTGGTACATGCCTATGCAGCCTTTCAACTCCCCAAGCAACACCTCCCATTTCCATGTGTTTCATTTAAAATTTAACATGGAAATCACCCCAGCAAGTCCCCAACGTGTGGGACTTGTTTTGGTGGTTAAGATTGAGCCAAACTACTCCTATTCCCTCTGAACTCACTGATTTACAGTCCCATTGACTTCCATTTTGACTCACCCAACTCACATGTCCAACTCACCTCATTAATTGACAATCATTTAATGAATTTGAGTCAACTAATTTTTAATTCAAATTAATTAAAATCAGTTCCACTTAACCTGATTTAACTCACCATTGAACTCATTTGTGGGCCCACACGGTCGGCTGTGGTCAACTAAGTCAACCCGACCCGTTGGGCCCCCCTTTAGCTCCTTGACCCGTTTTTGACTCCATGACCCAATTATGGGTATTTTGGTCATTTGCAATTGGTTTTTACATGTGGATCAGGCCTACCCATTTTTACTCCACTTGATTTCCAATCAAATCAGCTGAACCCCATTTAATTTAAGTTCACACAACGGTCAAATAATCCATTAAGACCCGTTGGGTCCCATTTGGGCCCTTTGACCCATTTAGCCATTTTTTACCCAATTGATGTACATTACCCATCCAATCAAACTTGATATTCTTAATGTGCTCATATGATCTTAATTTGAGAAATGGGCCCCACCATTTCCTTACTTATCATCACAAAATAATTAATTTAACACATCAGGGGCATTTTCGTAATTATCCACTTCATTGAAAAATTGGGGTGTTACAATATAACCCTCTTTTAAAATTTTCGTCCCAAAAATCGAGTGAAGTAGTGTTCCAAACGATTTACATATAAAGCTTAGGGTGAACTATTCTCATTTCCGATTTCAAGTTTCCAAGTGGCTTTTTCATTACCATGTCGGTCCACACCATTTTGACAAAATGAATCCCTTGGTTCCGTAACACCTTTCGTTCTGTCTCACGTTATATCTTTTTTCTCGTGAGCCATTTGTGATCTTACGTAGATTAATCTACTTTGCTTCACTTCACCTGTTCTCATGATATTTTCCATACATACCTGCTCAATACGTTCTTTCATCTACTCTCTGTGTGAGGTAGTCTGTCAATGAGAGCCTATGCTCAAAGCTTTTTCTGATTCCATTTTAACTAGGTTTCTAGTTACACCTTCCTGGAATTCCATCGACTAAATACAGAGTCAGGTGATCAGTCTAACTCGGCAGTCGTCCATAGCTTCCCATTCAAGTTTCACCAGACTCTTATCTTTTCCGTTAAATGTATCTCAAAAATTTTGCACATCCTCATTTGCACATATGACTCTATGTGACTAACACCTTTTGTTCCGACTTCCCCGGTACCGATACGTGGCATCAATCCAAACCACCAGGGGAATAATCACCCATGGTTAAATACATCCATCTTGGGTATTTTTCTTTCATTAAATATCATCTATCCCTGTTTAATAATCACCCACGAATACAACACACCTATGGGTATACTCCATTCATGGAAACAATCCACCCTTGGTATCACTCTGTTCATGAATATCAGCTATCCATTATTAATATCTGTCCATGAATATAACCCACCTTCTGGGTATAATCCATTCATGGAAACCATCCATCCTTGGTATCACTCTGACCATGAGTATTATCTATCATGATTAATAACCATGCATGGCCGAACCCAATGGTTCCCTTGGGTCAATAATCTCCATGATTACTCATGGTTTTAACATGCTATTTCAACCATGATCAAACATGGTTCAGCCATCCAAAGGCTGACCCAAATCAGTAACCATAACCCCAAGTAAATCAAATAAAAACCATAAAGCAACCCATGGGGTTCGGCCATTCACATGGCCGAACCTCATGGTTCTTTGGATACAATTCTTCTAATGATCTTACATAATTTATCATGCATCTTAGCCATAAAAAGAGCAAACATATTTCTATTTAAAATCCCATAGAAATCCCATGATATTGCATGGTTTCTAACTCTCCAAATTCATAACAATCATCAATTTCTTTCATGGGGTTCGGCCATTCAAGGTGGCCGAACCCTATGTCCATGACTTGGTCTTTCAAACATGTTTTAGGTGTCACTTATTCATATAAAAATCAGCACATCATTGCTGCATTTTTACCTCTCAAAGCCATCCAAAAAATTCATCACTTTGTCCAAATAACGATAACACCTCGTGGGATTCGGCCATCCAAGATGGCCGTTACAAATGGTCCATTTCATCAGTTTTAAATCACTGTTTTAGACCCATGATAGCTTCAGTCCTTATGTCATTCAGATCCATGTTTTTAACCCTTTCTAAAACATGTATTTGAATCTTAAATAAAACTTAAAAACAGTCCACCAAAACTCTATGGTTTCCATGTTTCAAACACATCAAAACCAAACCATCATTTGCATGGGGTTCGGCCCTCCATGGTGGCGGAACCCTATGACCTTTGGTTTTGAATTTATTAATCATTCATCTAGGCCTAAATCAAACTTCCTTATTTATGTTTTAACCTTTTTAAAACATACACTTTAAATCATCTAAAAACAGTCCATAGAACTCCATGGTTTCCATGTTTCAAAACATGAAAACCAACCAGTCTTTTACATGGGGTTCGGCCCTCCATGGTGGCCGAACCCAATGGCTATTTTTACCATTTTTAAACCTCTATTAATCATGTAACGCCCGACCCTTTTTCACCCGCTTTCCGAAAATCAGAGTCTATTTTTTTTTTTGAAATAGAAGAGTGAGAGAGGGCGCGGACGCCACGACGCAAGTTAAGTCCGAGCTTTTAAAGCCCGACCCTTGACTAGCCAACCCCACGCGTGCGCGGAGCTAAGTCCCCGAGAACGGTTCACGCGTAGGAAGTAAGCTCGTGGATTATGATTATTGCGGAACATTATAGTTGAGTCTATCCTACCGGTTTTTAGATAGAAGGGAAGATACAACATTGAATTACCAAAATGTCCCTATGTTCATATTTATATCACAAAATATAATCGTCCATAAGTAACGTCCAAACCATCGCAAGAAACGTAAACTTATACAACCCGACAAGCTAAGTTACTTTAAAATTACATCTCCAAAATGTAAACGTAAATAAACTAAGATTGCGCTGCACTGCCCAAGCTCCTAAACTTGGCTCCTGTCATGTCCACCACTTCCGCCATCCCCTGCGTCATCATCTAGGGTAGAAGTAGGGCGTTAGTCAACGCGCCTAGTAGGACTCCGAGTAGGGCTAGCACATGGATTAGTGATAACACATATACCGATAAAATAACATATAACAAAATAAGCATGTGATGAATGTTATGCCATGGGTGCCTATGTCATGTGTCCCACCCATCATCCGTATGATCATATAATGTATTATCCCCATGTTTGCTTCTCGGTCGCCCCGACGGAGCATGGACTCCGGTTATAGCCCTCAGGCTATCCCCATGTCTAATTCTCGGTCGCCCCGACGGAGCATGGACTCCGGTTATGGCCCCTCAGATATCCCCATGTTTGCTTCTCGGTCGCCCCGACGGAGCATGGACTCCGGTTTGTTTAGTTTTTTTCCGCCATGCCATGCATGAGATGTAGTGCATTATGCTATGTGATATATATGTAATCCATATACTCAACATATCATACATAGCCATATAATGCAAAATATTAAAATATAATCCATATGATTCATAACTTAAAACTCATCATAAGATAAATCATAATCATAAATCTATCATAAGCCAAATCAAAATAATTTAAAATACCATCACATATCCATCGCTTACAAAAAGGTAGGAATCCTACCGAATACCGTGTAGCGTTCCGTTACGTTTTTCGCTCGATAATCCGGTCGCCGATCACGTACCGTTTGCGACGTCCGATACCTTATTACATTTACCGAATAAGTCCATGATTAAGTTCATAATTGATCCATCTGATTAGACCCATTAATGGCCATTAATTATGTTACAATTTTATCACAAATCAGCCCTTATCTTAGCCCATTATCCATTGGTTAAAACACATAGATAAATCCCATTTTTGGCCAATTTACGAGCCTAAAACGCAGCAACTATTCGCTTCATTTAATCATTCATAATGTATTTAATTTTCATGTCTAATCCACATAGGGTTCGGCCATGTACCATGGCCGAACCCATGGTTCTTCAAAATGGCACTTATTTACCGTTTTTCCCATTCTTCTTCCATGTACTTTTTGAATTCGTATTTGACCCATAAACTTGGGCCCAATTGTGATTCCCTTTAATCCAATCTCCAATGAATTTAAATTATCCAGTCAAGTCCCCATTTTCATCCCATTTAAAACCTCACATATCATTTTTTATAAATCCATTAAAATCTAGCATTCTTCTACATCATTTTGCATTTATTAAAATCACTAATCACCACCCTAGGGTTCACCTTTATGGATGCCATTTTCAAAGACTCATGTTTTGTCCCAAAAATAATCCATTTAAAATTACTGCCCTTCATTCATTTTGGCCCTTTAAAACTTATATCATACACTTGGTAATCCATTTAAAACTATCATTTTCTCCATCATCTTCTATCTCTTCACTCTCATTAAAATAATTAATCATCACCATAGGGTTCGGCCGTGTACCATGGCCGAACCCATGGTTCATGGTTTATCTCCTCCATGCTATTTTAGAAGCCATAATAATCATGTGCATTTCCCATGATTTTCTCATCTTAACAATCCTTTAAAATCACCCATTTTTAATCATTGGAAACCTAATTTTCATTAACCATTCTCCATACCTCCATTCTTATAAAAACTCTAAAATTCACAATCACTAACTATGGGGTTCGGCCACCTTGTATGGCCAAACCCTATAGTCCATGATTTCTTTTAAAACATCATACCTCCATTTGAATTAAATCATCCAGTTACATCACCATTTCCACCCCATTTAAACATTACATTCTATACTCAATAATTCCATTTAAATCTACCATTTTTCTCCATTATTTTTAAACCATATAATCTTAACAAATTTCCCATTATTCACCATGGGGTTCGGCCATGCTACATGGCCGAACCCTATGGTCATCCGTTCATTCCATTCTATGCCTTTCAAGGCCACGAAAGATCACCCATATTTTCATGAAATTTCCTTATTTAAAACCTCTTAAAATTTATCAACTTTTAATCATTTTAACATCTTGAAATCCTCATAAAACCATTAATCATTCTCCATACTTTTAAACCTTCAAACCCTAATTAAAAATCATCCAACATTGACCATGGGGTTCGGCCATGCTACATGGCCGAACCCTATGGCCCATTAATCCATTAAAATCCCATTTTCCTATGCTTAGAAATTCCATTTTTCCATTTCATCTTTTTCTTAATCCATTCCTCCATTTTTATCCATTTCTTATCCTACCTTTTGATGGATCTTAGATCCATGGCCCACAACGTTTTTGGCCACATTTGGTCTAAGGAATGGATTCCATATCCTAAAATAAAATCTTGTTTTAAGAAATCTTACCGCACCAACGACTCCTCCGGTCCTTCTTTCTTCTTTGCTTTCCTTAGCCCTTTCTCCTTCTTTCTCTTCTTGATGATCGGCCAAGATGAGCTTGATCAATGGTGTGGCCCTCCAAGCTTAGGATCGGCCAATATTGAGTGAGTTTGTTTGAGAGGGATGGAGAGGGGAAGGTGATGGAAAACAAGATCTTAGCCTTTGATCTTGAGGTGGTGATGGTTGATCAATGCTTGGTCTTCCCTTTTCTTCTCTTCTTTTCCTCTAAGTCTTCTTATTTTCTTCTTTTCTTCTCTTTATACATGGAGGGACGGTTTTTGGGTGTGAAGAGAGGGAGAGTGAAATGAGAGGGATGAGATGGAAAACCCATCTCATCTTTGGTCTTACTTGGACCATACCCCTCCATCATGTCTCCACCAACCAAAGTATGGGCTCCCTTGACCTTGGTGGTGGTGGTTGAGACCCAACCACCAAGCATGGCTCCCATGTCCTCTTTGACTTGTTTATGTTGACCCTAATTAATCAACTTAATTAATTAAATTAAGTCCTCACTTAGGTTAATTAATTTCTGTCCAATTTAATTCCATCAAATTATCTATCTAATAAATCCACCCATGGTTGACCAAGTCAACCATGGTGGACGGTCCCCACCTATAGCTACCCCACCCGCCACCTCACTTGATGAGGTGGAGGTGGGCCCCACTTGGCCATGTTATTTTAATTCCATTGATTTTAACTTAGATAATTTTACAATAATTTTAATCAATTTAATTTACCTTAATCCACCTTAGTCTTCTTAAATTTATCCATGGTTGACCAAGTCAACCATGATGGTTGGTCCCACTTTTTCCTTGGTCCACATGCCACCTCAATTGGTGAGGTGGAGGTGGGTCCCATTTGGTCATACCATTTCATTTCATTACTAACTTAGGGGTTTTAATTCCAAATCACCCTTTTTAAATTAATTGGCCCACCATTGGGCCCACGGCCCAACCTATTATTTTCTACCCCTTTACCTTAGGGTTTGGACCAATTTTGATCCATTGGGTCCCACATGGTGATCGGGCCCACTTTGAGTCAATTTGACTATCTTTGACCCAATTACTTCTCATTGACCCATTAAATGGATTTCATCCAATTTGTGGCCCAATTGGCCATTCTTGGTGTAACGCCCCGCCCTCTTCGAGAATTTCAGAGTCTAATTTTTTTTTTTTTATAAACAACGGAAGAGAGCGGGCAGCGTCACGACGCGAGTTAAGTTCAGACTACCCAAGTCTGAACCTTAACTGGCCACCCATGTGTACATGGAATAGACCATGATAGTGAATCACACATGGAACTAACATCAACATGCGGAATAATCTAGATAATTGCGGAATAGAAAGACGAGATAGCAAGTAACAGTCTTAAATATTAAATAACATAGATCAACTATCCATAGGTTATTATCCTAATCAAACCATAGCAAATAACGAATTATTACATGTCCAACAATAGTATTCAAATGACAGTAATATAACGTAATCCAAATCCATCATTAAAGCATTTAGGCTCAGCTCCCCTCTCTGTCAATGACCTTTCCTTTTCCCTTGCTTGTACCTGCAATCTCATCTGAGGATAGAATTAGGGCGTTAGATCAACGCGCCCAGTAAGTTCCCGAATCAGGGCTACCACATGTTAGCATATAAAACATGCATATACATATCATAATACATGATCATCAAAACAGGTAAAACAATGCTATGAAATATGCACATGCAATGAGCATCCCCCATCATGTACTTTCATAGCCATCACTTGACGTGCTTTGCACCGACAAGGTAAATTACAACACACCTTCATCTCTTCTATAAGCGATGTACATGTAATGAGCAACCCCCATCATGTACCATCGTAGCCATCACTTGACGTGCCTTGCACCAACAAGGTAAATTACAACAACATTCATCTCTTCTATACAATATGTACATGCAATGGGCAACCCCCATCATGTACAATCGTAGCCATCACTGTAGAACTTCATTCATTATCCCATGACTATGCATGAGATGCCAATGCCTGTATGCCATTTGTTAATGCATAATATATCATTTGAAACACATATATTAAAACAAGAGTATCATAAGAAAAACTGGGTAAAAACCGTGGTTACAAGTAGGTAGGAAACCTACAGAAGAATCCCTTCAGTAACTGATCTTTCTTTCGCGTCACCCGGTCACGACTCGCACGTCGTTCGACTTCCGGTACCTTATCCATATATCAATCAATAAGTCACAACATCATTCACTTATTTAATCACATTATAGACCCATCCACATCATGTGGGGTTCGTGTCCGTACATCCAACCCTATGATCACTTCCATCATTGATCATTCGACTGGTATTTACAGTTTTTGCCATTGACCTTAAACCATATTGAAACCAACATTCATAACCATTCCACCATAGTGGGGTTCTATTACCCATTACCATATGGTTCTCCATTAAGATCTTTTTAAACCTTTTAATTCAACATGGAACCATTAACAATTACGACTCATAAGCTTAGCCTATTTAACCCATGCCATGGTCCATAATTATCATGAATGATCCCCTAATTAAAACAGTCATAAGCTCCCATTTAAAACAGCCCATTACTTATCAAAACAGCCCCATGGGGTTCGGCCATACTCATAGCCGAACCCTAGGGTTCACTTGATCCAATCAACACCATGATCACTCATGGTTTAATCATGCTAACTCAACCATGAATTAAACATGGTTCAGCCGCATATTAACCCACCAAAACAGTAACATATTAATCTATTTATTACCATAAGAACACCATATCTTCATATGGTTTTTAACTCACCAAAAACATGAAAGACTTACATGGGGTTCGGCCAGCCAAGGTGGCCGAACCCTAGGTCCATGTTTTGGTCTCTCATACATATTTTTGGTGTCACTTATTCATATAAAAATCAGCACATCATTGCTGTACTTTAACCTCTCAAAACCATCTAATAAATTCATTATTTTGTCCAAATAACCATAACACCTCATGGGATTCGGCCATCCAAGATGGCCAATCCCCATGGTCCATTTTTCCAGTTTTAATCCACTGTTTTAGATCAGTAACTTAACCATAACATTACCATGGTTCAGCCATATATTGGCCAACCAAAATCAGTAAATAATCTTCATGTAAATCACATAAAAACCCCATGGTAATGTATGGTTTTTATCTCTCAAAACCATCACCATTAACCATAAAATGATCACACCATTTCATGGGGTTCGGCCATGCTCATTGGCTGAACCCTATGGCCTTTGGTTTGAACCACTTAAACATGTCATCTTATGTCTAATCTAATCATCCAAAACAGTAAGACATTTGCATGGTTTTATCTTACAAAAATCATCAAGATTTCAACATCAATTCATGGTGTTCGGCCATCCAAGATGGCCGAACCCAATGAACCCTTTCATCATTTGATACCCAAGGTCTTAGACCCATGATACATTCAGCCATTCATGACATCCGAATCCATGTTTTAAACCTTTCTAAAACATGCATTTGAATCTTAAATCAAACCCAAAAACAGTTCATAAAACCCATGGTTTTCATGTTTCAAAACATGAAAACCAAGCCATCTCTCACATGGGGTTCGGCCCTCTATGGTGGCTGAACCCAATGGTTATTTTTACCATTTTAAATCCTCCACTAATCAAGGTTAAAACCTTGGTGTATTCGGCCATAACCATGGCCAATACACACCACATTTGCTCCATGTTATTATACCAAAATAACAAATAAATACTTACCAAACTTCCAATCTTTCTCTTTGCCTTTGGTCCTTGGTTTCTCCCTTTTATTTCTTCCTTTCTTTTGCTGTTTTGTGCTTGATCTACTGGTACAAACACCTCTGCTATTCCAGTTAGGAAAAACGAATTTGAGAGAGGGAGAGAGAGATGGGAATTCTTGGATTCCTTGGTGTGAAAAATGGCCAACCTTGTGTGCTTATTGTTTTTGTACTTCAGCCCCAAAAACCTCTCAATTCCTCATAATTTCTTGCTCAAAACGGTGGGCATTGGGTGCCATCCAAGGCACCCCTTGGCAGCTACCAATGCAGCCATTCAAATCCCCAAGCATCTCATCCAATTTCCATGTATTCTCATTTAAAACCCATCATGAAAATCACCAAAACAAGTCCCCAACGTGTGGGACTTGTTTTGGTTGGTTTAAGACCAGCCAATCTTTTCAAATTCCCTCTCAACTCACTGATTTTACAGCCCCTTGAATTTCCATTTTGACTCACCCAACTCAAGGTATTTTTATTCCAACCCAACTCATCACATTTAATGCATTTCATTTAATGCATATGAGTTAACTCACCTTTTGATTTAATTCCAACTCACCTCCATCCCACTCAACTGATTTGAATCGTGTTTGAGCTCCCTTGAGGGTTCACACGGTCAACAATAGTCAACTCGACCCGTTGGGTCCACTTTTAGCTCCTTGACCCGTTTTGACAACATGACCCATTTATGGTATTTTGGTCATTTCTAATTGGTTTTTACATATGGATCAAGCCTACCCATTTTTCCTCCACTTGATTTCCAATCAAATAGGCTTAACCCTTTTTAATTTCAAATCACAAAACGGTCAAATAACCGAGCAAGACCCGATGGGCCCCATTTGGGCCCTTTGACCCATTTAGCCATTTTTGACCCAAATGATGAAAATTACCCAGCCAATCAAACTTAACATTCATAATGTGCTCATATGATTTTATTTTGAGCAATGGGCCCCACTATTTCCTTACTTAACATCACAAAATAATTAATTTAACAACTCAGGGGCATTTTGGTAATTTTCCACTTCATTGAGAAATTACCCAACCAATCAAACTTGACATTTATAATGTGCTCATATGACCTTAATTTGAGCAATGGGCCCCACCATTTCCTTATTTACAATCATATTTATTGAATTCACCAATCTAGGGGCATTTTCGTAAATATTCATCTTATTGAGAAATCGGGGTGTTACAATATAACCCTCTTTTTAAAATTTTCGTCCCGAAAATCGAGTGAAGTAGGGTTCTAAACGATTCCATAAATATCTCAGAGTGTGCTATTCTTATTTCCGATTTCAATTTCCCAAGTGACTTCTTCATTACCATGTCAATCCACACCACTTTGACAAATTGAATCGCTTGGTTCCGTAACACCTTTTGTTCTGTCTCATGTTATATCTTTTTCTCGTGAGCCATTTGTGATCTCACATAGATCAATCTACTCTGTTTCACTTTACCTGCTCTCATAGTATTTTCCATACGTACCGGCTCAATATGTTCTTTTATCTACTCTCTGTGTGAGGTAGCCTGCCAATGCGAGCCTATGCTCAGAGCTTTTTCTGATTCCATTTCAACTAGGTTTCTAGTTGCACTCTCCTGGAACTCCATCGGTTAACTACAGAGCCAGGTGATCAGTCTAACTCGGTAGTCGTCCATAGTTTTCCATTCAAGTTTCACCAGATACTTATCTTTTCCGTTGAGTATATCTCCAAATTTAAACACATCTTTCTTTGCACATAAGTCTCTATGTGACTAACAACTTTTGTTCCAACTTCCACGATACCAATTCCCGGCATCAATCCAAACCACCATGGGAATAATCACCCATGGTTAACTACATCCATCCCTTGTGTTTCGCTTTCAGTAAATATCATCTATCCCTGTTTTATAATCATCCATGAATATAACCCCTATGAGTATAATCCATTCATGGAAACCATTCATCCTTGGTATCACTCTGTCCAGGAGCAACATCTATACAACAGTTACTAACCGTCTATGAATATAACCCACCTATGGGTATAATCCATTTATGGAAACCATCCATCCTTGGTATCACTCTGTCCATGAGTATCATTTATCCATGATTAATATCCGTAGGACCAACATTCAAATGAATCACTATAAGACTGTGGTAACCATATCAAATCACAAATATATCCCGACCCCTTGCAAGACTTAGGGCTCATGACTTACCAAGCAGAAGGCCCACGTCTAACGTGATCCGGTCTACCTCGCTCTGCATCCCTTCACCTCATAGGTGATTCAGTCAAGCTTTAAAACGGTTTCTCTGCGTCTGACGAAGCTAGTACCACCCCCACCGGGTAAAATAGTACTTAGCTCTGCGCATTCCAGCACATCTAGTGTGCCAAACAGCAGTGAGAGCGCCCTCCAGCGAGTAGCATGCGAGGGACCCACTCCTCAAAGGTAGTCCTACGGAACCAAGTCTCCGTATTTCGTATCAAGGTTCCCACAGCCTCATAGCTACTCAAAGCCATACTCATGAAGTTTATATTCTTATCTCATCAATACCATGTCAGGGACGCACCCATACCACATCTCAATCATCAACATCACGTGAGGGACGCACCCCATACCACGTCTCAATGTAATCAAGTGACCTCGCCACCTATATCTTAGTCCCAAAAATCCTCTTAGAATCATAACATCGCATACTTAATATAACTTCATACTTTATCCTTGTACAAAGGTGGGTAGGGTGAAACAAACCCTATGTATAACCAAAATATACACCCTTGCAAAAAAATAACCCTTTTTTTAATACCCTTCATATTACTTCCTATCCTAGTCTTCCGTAGAAGATTCTGCATCATTAGCGAACTTGAAATAGTTATCAGGACACATCATCGCCGTGTGCCCCAATACTTCACATGTTGTGCAGGGTATTAACCCAGGTCCTCCAATATAAGGACAATTACTCCTCGCCTTTCCATGCCCATACAGTCCATAGAACGGGCAGACAATGCCTAAAGGGTGAGGACAATACCTACAGTTGTGCCCGTCTTGATTTCACAACTCACATGTATCTTAGGGATCTACCTCCCCCGCCGATTCCAATATTATAGAAAAGTCTTCCATAGGATCCTCATAAAAGAAAAATCCCAGATCCTCCTCCTCTTCTTCCTCAAGAGGTTCCACTAACCAAGGAATATCTTCCACAAGATACTCGGGTAACGGTGCTAGATTCACCTCCTCTTCCTCAGGAGGTTCCACCATCTCAAGAATGTCATCCATCAGATCCTCTGGAAGAGGCGCTAAGTCCACATCAGCTTCTTCAGGAGGTCCCTCCTGAAGATCCACATTAACTTCCATACTAATACTGTCGGAAGTTGATACCAAATCTACCGGACAACTTGGTGTCTCTTTATCCCATAACTCAGTGTATTCTTCGTTGCTTGACATATCTGTGCCACATTATTTCAAACACAAAAATTTTCAACAATAATTCTAAATAAACCACTCTTGGTTTCCAGGGAATTTTGATCATGCAAAATATCATGTACTTTGTTTAGGAAGATTACCAAATCAACATTCTTTGTTTTCTTTTTATTTCTGGGGAAATCTCTAATTTCCTATTGGATTTCAAGGGAGTTCATCCTACCTTGCTACGTTTGATATGTCCAGTTATGATGATTGTACTTTACTTTGCTATCTTTCATTGTTGTTCTCAGATTGATTGTTCAGTCCGAGTCACTCGAAGTAAATTAATCCGGCCCCCAGGCAGCGGACTCCGAAGAGTCGGTCAGTTGGGATTCTTATCCGTCAGTGAGACATGAAACCGTCTTAATCTTACTTCGATGATTCAACTTCCCGTTTCGCTCTGATACCAACTGTAACGCCCCGCCCTCTTCGAGAATTTCAGAGTCTAATTTTTTTTTTTTTATAAACAACGGAAGAGAGCGGGCGGCGTCACGACGCGAGTTAAGTTCAGACTACCCAAGTCTGAACCTTAACTGGCCACCCATGTGTACATGGAATAGACCATGATAGTGAATCACACATGGAACTAACATCAACATGCGGAATAATCTAGATAATTGCGGAATAGAAAGACGAGATAGCAAGTAACAGTCTTAAATATTAAATAACATAGATCAACTATCCATAGGTTATTATCCTAATCAAACCATAGCAAATAACGAATTATTACATGTCCAACAATAGTATTCAAATGACAGTAATATAACGTAATCCAAATCCATCATTAAAGCACTTAGGCTCAGCTCCCCTCTCTGTCAATGACCTTTCCTTTTCCCTTGCTTGTACCTGCAATCTCCTCTGAGGATAGAATTAGGGCGTTAGATCAACGCGCCCAGTAGGTTCCCGAATCAGGGCTACCACATGTTAGCATATAAAACATGCATATACATATCATAATACATGATCATCAAAACAGGTAAAACAATGCTATGAAATATGCACATGCAATGAGCATCCCCCATCATGTACTTTCATAGCCATCACTTGACGTGCTTTGCACCGATAAGGTAAATTACAACACACCTTCATCTCTTCTATAAGCGATGTACATGTAATGAGCAACCCCCATCATGTACCATCGTAGCCATCACTTGACGTGCCTTGCACCGACAAGGTAAATTACAACAACATTCATCTCTTCTATACAATATGTACATGCAATGGGCAACCCCCATCATGTACAATCGTAGCCATCACTGTAGAACTTCATTCATTATCCCATGACTATGCATGAGATGCCAATGCCTGTATGCCATTTGTTAATGCATAATATATCATTTGAAACACATATATTAAAACAAGAGTATCATAAGAAAAACTGGGTAAAAACCGTGGTTACAAGTAGGTAGGAAACCTACAGAAGAATCCCTTCAGTAACTGATCTTTCTTTCGCGTCACCCGGTCACGACTCGCACGTCGTTCGACTTCCGGTACCTTATCCATATATCAATCAATAAGTCACAACATCATTCACTTATTTAATCACATTATAGACCCATCCACATCATGTGGGGTTCGTGTCCGTACATCCAACCCTATGATCACTTCCATCATTGATCATTCGACTGGTATTTACAGTTTTTGCCATTGACCTTAAACCATATTGAAACCAACATTCATAACCATTCCACCATAGTGGGGTTCTATTACCCATTACCATATGGTTCTCCATTAAGATCTTTTTAAACCTTTTAATTCAACATGGAACCATTAACAATTACGACTCATAAGCTTAGCCTATTTAACCCATGCCATGGTCCATAATTATCATGAATGATCCCCTAATTAAAACAGTCATAAGCTCCCATTTAAAACAGCCCATTACTTATCAAAACAGCCCCATGGGGTTCGGCCATACTCATAGCCGAACCCTAGGGTTCACTTGATCCAATCAACACCATGATCACTCATGGTTTAATCATGCTAACTCAACCATGAATTAAACATGGTTCAGCCGCATATTAACCCACCAAAACAGTAACATATTAATCTATTTATTACCATAAGAACACCATATCTTCATATGGTTTTTAACTCACCAAAAACATGAAAGACTTACATGGGGTTCGGCCATCCAAGGTGGCCGAACCCTAGGTCCATGTTTTGGTCTCTCATACATATTTTTGGTGTCACTTATTCATATAAAAATCAGCACATCATTGCTGTACTTTAACCTCTCAAAACCATCTAATAAATTCATTATTTTGTCCAAATAACCATAACACCTCATGGGATTCGGCCATCCAAGATGGCCAATCCCCATGGTCCATTTTTCCAGTTTTAATCCACTGTTTTAGATCAGTAACTTAACCATAACATTACCATGGTTCAGCCATATATTGGCCAACCAAAATCAGTAAATAATCTTCATGTAAATCACATAAAAACCCCATGGTAATGTATGGTTTTTATCTCTCAAAACCATCACCATTAACCATAAAATGATCACACCATTTCATGGGGTTCGGCCATGCTCATTGGCTGAACCCTATGGCCTTTGGTTTGAACCACTTAAACATGTCATCTTATGTCTAATCTAATCATCCAAAACAGTAAGACATTTGCATGGTTTTATCTTACAAAAATCATCAAGATTTCAACATCAATTCATGGTGTTCGGCCATCCAAGATGGCCGAACCCAATGAACCCTTTCATCATTTGATACCCAAGGTCTTAGACCCATGATACATTCAGCCATTCATGACATCCGAATCCATGTTTTAAACCTTTCTAAAACATGCATTTGAATCTTAAATCAAACCCAAAAACAGTTCATAAAACCCATGGTTTTCATGTTTCAAAACATGAAAACCAAGCCATCTCTCACATGGGGTTCGGCCCTCTATGGTGGCTGAACCCAATGGTTATTTTTACCATTTTAAATCCTCCACTAATCAAGGTTAAAACCTTGGTGTATTCGGCCATAACCATGGCCAATACACACCACATTTGCTCCATGTTATTATACCAAAATAACAAATAAATACTTACCAAACTTCCAATCTTTCTCTTTGCCTTTGGTCCTTGGTTTCTCCCTTTTATTTCTTCCTTTCTTTTGCTGTTTTGTGCTTGATCTACTGGTACAAACACCTCTGCTATTCCAGTTAGGAAAAACGAATTTGAGAGAGGGAGAGAGAGATGGGAATTCTTGGATTCCTTGGTGTGAAAAATGGCCAACCTTGTGTGCTTATTGTTTTTGTACTTCAGCCCCAAAAACCTCTCAATTCCTCATAATTTCTTGCTCAAAACGGTGGGCATTGGGTGCCATCCAAGGCACCCCTTGGCAGCTACCAATGCAGCCATTCAAATCCCCAAGCATCTCATCCAATTTCCATGTATTCTCATTTAAAACCCATCATGAAAATCACCAAAACAAGTCCCCAACGTGTGGGACTTGTTTTGGTTGGTTTAAGACCAGCCAATCTCTTCAAATTCCCTCTCAACTCACTGATTTTACAGCCCCTTGAATTTCCATTTTGACTCACCCAACTCAAGGTATTTTTATTCCAACCCAACTCATCACATTTAATGCATTTCATTTAATGCATATGAGTTAACTCACCTTTTGATTTAATTCCAACTCACCTCCATCCCACTCAACTGATTTGAATCGTGTTTGAGCTCCCTTGAGGGTTCACACGGTCAACAATAGTCAACTCGACCCGTTGGGTCCACTTTTAGCTCCTTGACCCGTTTTGACAACATGACCCATTTATGGTATTTTGGTCATTTCTAATTGGTTTTTACATATGGATCAAGCCTACCCATTTTTCCTCCACTTGATTTCTAATCAAATAGGCTTAACCCTTTTTAATTTCAAATCACAAAACGGTCAAATAACCGAGCAAGACCCGATGGGCCCCATTTGGGCCCTTTGACCCATTTAGCCATTTTTGACCCAAATGATGAAAATTACCCAGCCAATCAAACTTAACATTCATAATGTGCTCATATGATTTTATTTTGAGCAATGGGCCCCACTATTTCCTTACTTAACATCACAAAATAATTAATTTAACAACTCAGGGGCATTTTGGTAATTTTCCACTTCATTGAGAAATTACCCAACCAATCAAACTTGACATTTATAATGTGCTCATATGACCTTAATTTGAGCAATGGGCCCCACCATTTCCTTATTTACAATCATATTTATTGAATTCACCAATCTAGGGGCATTTTCGTAAATATTCATCTTATTGAGAAATCGGGGTGTTACACTTGGACCCTTGTCCCAACTTTTGATCCATTTGGTATTCCATCATGTCAAAATTCAATTTAAAATCAATAAATGCCAAATATATATTGATTCGAAAATTCGGGCTATTACAAATCAAGGTTAAAACCTTGGTGTATTCGGCCATAACCATGGCCCAATACACACCCCATTTGCTCCATGTTATTAAACCAAAATAACATATAAATACTTGCCAAACTTCCAATCTTTCTCTTTGCCTTTGGTCCTTGGTTTCTCCCTTTTATTTCTTCCTTTCTTTTGCTGTTTTGTGCTTGATCTACTGGTGCAAACACCTCTGATGTTCGAGCTGGGAAAAACGAATTGGAGAGAGGGAGAGAGAGATGGGAAAATCTTGGGTTTGCAGTGACAAAAATCGGCCAACCTTGGTGATTGTTTCCTTTACTACTTCAGTCCCGAGACCCCTCCATTCCCTCATCAATTCTTACCAAAAACGATGGGTCTTGGGTGCTATCCAAGGCACCCCTTGGTACATGCCTATGCAGCCTTTCAATTCCCCAAGCAACACCTCCCATTTCCATGTGTTTCATTTAAAATTTAACATGGAAATCACCCCAACAAGTCCCCAACGTGTGGGACTTGTTTTGGTGGTTAAGACTGAGCCAAACTACTCCTATTCCCTCTGAACTCACTGATTTACAGTCCCATTGACTTCCATTTTGACTCACCCAACTCACATGTCCAACTCACCTCATTAATTGACAATCATTTAATGAATTTGAGTCAACTAATTTTTAATTCAAATTAAATAAAATCAGTTCCACTTAACCTGATTTAACTCACCATTGAACTCATTTGTGGGCCCACATGGTCGGTTGTGGTCAACTAAGTCAACCCAACCCGTTGGGCCCCCCTTTAGCTCCTTGACCCGTTTTTGACTCCATGACCCAATTATGGGTATTTTGGTCATTTGCAATTGGTTTTTATATGTGGATCAGGCCTACCCATTTTTACTCCACTTGATTTCCAATCAAATCAGCTTAACCCCATTTAATTTACGTTCACACAATAGTCAAATAATCCATTAAGACCTGTTGGGTCCCATTTGGGCCCTTTGACCCATTTAGCCATTTTTTACCCAATTGATGTACATTACCCGTCCAATCAAACTTGATATTCTTAATGTGCTCATATGATCTTAATTTGAGAAATGGGCCCCACCATTTCCTTACTTATCATCACAAAATAATTAATTTAACACATCAGGGCATTTTCGTAATTATCCACTTCATTGAAAAATTGGGGTGTTACATCATCGACGTGTAACACCCCGCCCTTTTCACTCTAAAATCAGAGTTTATTTTTTATTTTTAAATAATAATAAACAAGTGATCGGGGCGGGACGTCACTACACGAGTTAAGTTCGGACTTCTAATGTCCGACACTTAACTGGCCAAGCCCATGTGCATATGGACTAAGTCCATATGAACCGATCCACACATGGTACAAATAAAACTTGCGGAATATACTTAATCTCAATCTAATTCGGGTTATAATAGATCCTAAGATTACTCCATTTTTGGATTGCAAAGTACATAATCATATTCTCCATAATTACTAAAATAACCTTAAACTAATCATTCATTCGAAACCATCCAAAACATACCTAACCATAACAAATAGTTAACTAAATTATTACATGCCAACATCATCTAACTATCAAATTACATTATCCATATAAACTTAAATAAAAGTCCATAAATCAATCCATAATTAAAAGTCTATTCAGAAGCCCAAGCTCCTATGCTTGGTTTCCTTCACGATCCTCGTTCTTCCCCTTTCCTGCGTCATCCACTAAGGATAGAGATAGGGCGTTAGATCAACGCGCCCAGTAGGTATTTCCGATTAGGGCTACCACAAGGTTAGTATAAAACTTGCAAATATCATAATAGTACATGATCATCAAAACCTCATAAAAACAATGCCATGTATGTTATGCACATGTAATGAGTCCCACCCATCACAAATATACATAGCCTCCTCTTGACGGGAGTCTCATCGTCAAGGTTCCCCACAGTGGTCTTTCGGACGCCCCGACGGAGTGTGGTCTCCGGTTTCCTCTTGATGGGATTCTCATCATCAGGGTACCCCACGGTCGTCTTTCGGACGCCCCGACGGAGTGTGGGCTCCGGTTTCCATAATCATCACCCCATGCCATGCATGAGATGTCAATGAGTTCATGCCATTTGTAAATACATCTTAACATACAAACCACTTTGAAACATAATAACTTAGCACATATTTCATCAAAATTATGGTAAAACATCAAATATAAGTGTGGTTACAAAAAGGTAGGAAACCTACTCAATGTTCACTTAGATTGATCGCTCTTTTAAACCGTCACCCGTTCACGACTTGTACACCGTTTAAGAAGTCTCGTTACCTTGTTTATATAACAGCAAGTCAAATATATGTCCATTTAATTTCCAACTAAGTCTAAGTCTCGAAAACCACTTTGTGGGGTTCGGCCATACTACATGGCCGAACCTCACCCACTTAAATTTTGATCTCCTTTTTATTTAATCCAAAACCATCCAAATAACTTAGTCTTCCAAATGTACCTTGGTAGGGTTCAGCCATACAACATGGCCAAACCTTACCACTTTGGTTTTGGCCCATCTTTCAAATCCTTTGGTCATTTCATTCCATATTTACAATTGTGCCATTAAATTAACCCTTGTCTAATTTTGCTTAATAACCGATATTCATAATCAATCCACCTTAGTGGGGTTCGGCCATACAACATGGCCGAACCTCACCATCTTAATTTGGTCCTTTAAATCCTTCATACATACATCTCCATTTGATTTTGCCCAATTACATTATAAGTTAACCACTAAGTCCATCAATTGACCATTAGTGGGGTTCGGCCATACTACATGGCCGAACCTTACCAAATTGATTTTTGTCCTTTTTTCCGTCATCTTTGATGGCTGATTATTTACTTATACTAAGTCCATAGATAATAAGCATATGTGATTCTTAAATCAAAACATATAATCATCCATAATTTCCAACCATGTTCTTACTCCAATTAACCCATAAAAACAGTCCATGGGGTTCGGCCATACACATGGCCGAACCCTATGGTTCTCTTGGCTCAATCATTCCATCATTTATCCATGGTTTATGATCAGCAACTTATCCATAATAACAACATGGTTCAACCATGCAATAGCCGATCCAAAACAGTAACCTTATCTCCATTTAAAAACCCTTTAAACCTTCAAAACATGGTATGGTTTTTATCTCTCAAAAACCATAAGAATTACCAAGTCTTTTCATGGGGTTCGGCCATCCAAAGTGGCCGAACCCTATGATCCATGTTCTACCCTTTTTAAACATATTTATCCATGATTTAAACCCTTGATAGGTCCGGCCATATGATGGCCGGATCATGTTTCCTTAACCAATTTATTTAACAAGGGTTTATAGTGCACTTACCAAAACCGCGTCTCCTCCGGTTCTTTCACTCCTTCTTGATCATCTCCTTCCTTAGTCCTTCCTTCTTTCCTTCTTGATCTTTAGCCGAACCTAACCTTGCTGGAAACTCCTTGAAATGGTTCAGCCAAAGTATTGATTTGAGAGAGAGAGAGAGAGAGAGTAATTTGGCCTTGGATGAAAGTGATAGACCTAGAGATGCAACTCCTTTGCTCTAAGTCCACTTTTGTCTTGGTGAAATGATCGGCCAAGGACTGATTTGTGTGAGAGACAACTAGCTAATGTCCTTTGTCTTGAGAGGTGAAAAAAGACCAAAGGAGAGAGAGTGAGTGAAAAATGAAACAATCCTTTGGTTAATGAAATTCAGCCTAAGGTTGGCACCACTTGTAACTCCCTTCCCCATTCATTTCCTTCAATTATTCCCCTTTGGGGGTTTCATCCTTGAGATGAAACCCTCCAACGGTTTTGGCTCTTGAGCTGCCTTAGGTGCAACCTTCTCCATGTGTGAACCCAATTGTAACTCCATTTCTTAATGCCTCCCTTGGGGGTTTCATCCTTGAGATAAAACTCCCAAGGCACCCAATGGCTACCATACAATGTTTTGTATAACTTCCACCAGCACCATTCATCTTCCATCTTGGGGGTTTCATCCTTGAGATGAAACTCCCATGGCACCCAACGGTCATGCTTGAGTTTGAAATCCATAACCGCCACCTTCCATTATTTGCCCATGTGGGGTTTTCATCTTTGAGATGAAACTCCCATATGCTAAACCATTCTTCCATTGGCTGTCCCTTTGGACATTCATGCATGGAATAAAACCTTCATGCAATCCAACATGTAATGCATTTTGAATTTGAAATACAAACTCTCTATAACACCTAGATTGGTAAATTTATTAATTATGATGTTAAATGAGAAAATAGTGGGGCCCATTGTTCAAATTAAGATCATATGAACATATTATAAGGGTCAAATTATCATGAATGGGTAATGAACATCAATTTGGGTCAATATGGTTAATTGGGTCAAAGGACCCAATTGGACCCAATGGGTCCTAATGGACTTATTAGACCATTGGGTGAGCCCAAATTTAATGGGGTTAAGCTGAATTGATTGGAAATTAAGTGGAGCATAAATGGGTAGGCTTGATGTACATGAGAAAACCACATACAATTGGTTAAATCAGCCCATAAATGGATCATGTTGTCAAAACGGGTCAAGGAGCTAAATGGGGACCCAATGGGTCGGGTTGACCAAGATTGATCACGGCTGACCGTGTGGGCCCTCAAATGAGCTTAATGGTGAGTTAAATTAGGTTGAGTGGAACTGAATTGAGTTGGTTTGGAATTAAGAATGAGTTGAAGGGAATCAAAGGGGCTGTAAAATCAGTGAGTCAAAATGGAAATCAAAGGGGCTGTAAAATTAGTGAGCTGAAGGGAATATGAGGAGGTGTCTTGGTCTCAAACAAACCAAAACAAGTCCCACACGTTGGGGACTTGTAATGGTAGTTTCCATGCTAAGTCTTAAATGGAATTGATTTAAATGAGATATGATTACATGGGTTTGCCAAAGGTTGCATTGGCTGGTACAATGGGTGTCTTGGTTGTGCCAAGTGACCCTTTGGTTTAATCAAGAATTTATGGGGGAAATTGAGAGGTCATAGTGGCTGATTTACAAAAGAGGAAGACCACCCCATTTGGCCGATTTTCACACAAAGAAAATCCTAAGAACCCTTGTCTCTCTCCCTCTCTCCAAACTCTTTCTCTTGGCCGAACCAGCAGTGGTGTTTTTACCAATCTTTCAAGCATAAACCAGCAAAGGAAGGGAGGCTAAGAAACATAGGAAGTAAAGAGCAAAGGCAAGAGGAAAAGCTTGGAAAATTTGGTAAGTATTTCCATGGGTTTTTGTTTAATAAAATGGGATTAATGGAACATGATTTGGCCATGGGTTGGCCGAATCTACCAAGGGTATGAAGTATATAAATTGATGCTTAAAAGATAGGAAACATGGATCATAGGGTTCGGCCACCTTGGCTGGCCGAACCCCATGAAATGTTATGATCATGTGGATGGTTTTTGTAAGATAAAATCAGGCAAATAAGGGACTATTTTAGATGTTTAATTAGACTTATGATGCATGTTTTGAAAAGGTTTAAAACATGGATTTGGATGTCATGAATGGCCGAATGCATCATGGGTCTAAACCTTGGGTATAAGATGATGAAATGGATCATTGCGTTCGGCCACCTTGGATGGCCGAACCCCATGAATGATGTTGGTATTTTGATGGTTTTTATAAGTTAAAACCATGCAAATGATGGACTGTTTTGGATGATTAAATTAGACATAAGATAAGTGTTTAAGAGGTTCAAATCAAAGGCCATAGGGTTCGGCCAATGAGTATGGCCGAACCCCATGAAATGGTGTGATAATTTTATGGTTAATGATTATGGTTTTGAGAGATAAAAACCATACATTACTATGGGTTTCTATGTGATTAAAATGGAGATATGGGTACTGTTTTGGTCAGCCATTGGATGGCTAAATCATGTATTTTTCATGGTTAAAATGTAGAGCCTAATATGTATATAATTGCTGGAATTATTGTGTTAAGAGAACCATTGGGTTCGGCCATATGTGTGGCCGAACCCCATGGACTGTTTTGGTGGATAAATGGATTATGATAGTGAATGGTATATGCTTATGATTTCGAAATCACATATGTCAACTATGGACTTAGTACTAAGGGGATTAAACGTGAAAGATGATGGAACATGGGATTAAAATCTCTAGGGTGAGGTTCGGCCATGCTATGTGGCCGAACCCCACCAATTGTCAATTGATGGACTTGGTGATCAATTCATAATGAAATTAAGCAAATGAGATACATGTATGAGGGACTTAAAGGACCAAATAAAGATGGGGAGGTTCGGCCATGTTGTATGGCCGAACCCAGTAAGGTGGTTTGGTCATGTACTTTGGTTTTTAAAGGAAAATTAAGTAAAGGAGTGTATAGTGGCAATATTGTAAATATGGAGGAAAAGTTCAAAGATGAAATGATCAAAAGAATGGACATATGAGCCAAAACTCAAGGTGGTAAGGTTCGGCCATGTAGTATGGCCTAACCCTACCAAGGTTTTATTTGGAGGTATGGCTTAAGCGTATGGTTGTAATTATATGAAAGAGAGACCAAATTGTAAATAGGTGAGGTTCGGCCATGGGGTATGGCCGAACCCCACATAGTGCATTTTTGGGACTTAGACCAAGTTGGAATTAGATGGATGAATGTTTCATTTGATTCTATGTAAATAAGGTATTGAGACTTGCGTGAACGGCGTACGAGTCGTGAATCGGGTGACGATTAAGAAAGATCGAACACTGACGTGAATCTTCAGTAAGTTTCCTACCTACCACAATTATGATTTGGTTTTATTATGTTTTTATGAGATATGTTGTATTTGATTTATGTTTCAAATGTGGTTTTGAATGATGAATTATGTATTTACAAATGACATACAATGCATTGACATCTCATGCATGGCATGGGATGATGATTGTGGAACCCGGAGCCCACACTCCGGTGATATGCTGTGATGCAACTGTGAAACCTCCTTAGGCGATGCAGGTCCCGCCAGGAGTAGTATCATGCTGATGATAATACATTGGTCTCCTTAGGCGATGTCCGCCAGGAGAAATGTTATGATGATGAGAAATACATTAGTCTTCTTAGGCGATGAAGGTCCCGCCAGGAGAAATGTTATGATGATGAGAAATACATTGGTCTCCTTAGGCGATGCAGGTCCCGCCAGGAGAAATGTTATTGTGATTTACCTTGACGGTGAGAGTCTCGTCAAGTGATGGCTATGTATATGCATGATGGAAGGGACTAATTACATGTGCATATTTACATAGCATTGATTTACCTGTTTTGATGACCATATATATTATGATATATGCATGTTTTTATATACTAACCATGTGGTAGCCCTAATCGAAAATCCTACTGGGCGCGTTGATCTAACGCCCTAATTCTATCCATAGAGGATAATGCAGGAAATGGAAAAGGGAAAGAGAAGGTTGTGGACCTAGAGGGGAGCAAAGCTTAAGCACTTGATTGATGTTTGGGATGTCTTTGTTATTGTCTTTTGAATTATATTTCATGGACATGTAATAAGTTGATACCTTTGCTATGGTTTGTTTATAATATTGACAATGGATGGTTGGTTAAGTTATTTTAATAATTGAGACTTGTACTTGCTATCTATTCACTCTAATTCCGCAGTTAGTTAGTCTAGTTTATTCCGCATAACTTGTTTAGTTCCATGTGTGGATTGTTATCATGGGTTTAGTCCATGCACACATGGGTGGCCAGTTAAGGGTCGGACTTAGGAAGTCCGAACTTAGCTCTTGTCGGGACGCCGCCCGCTCTTTGCCAGTGTTATTCTATTATTATTTTAAAAAAAAAATTAGACTCTGATTTCTCGGAGAGGGTGGGGCATTACACTCTCACCATATGTAACTCCCAAAACCGCCACTTCCATTCATTACTTCGCTAGGAGTTTCATGCATGAGATGACCTCTCCATGCATCCAACGTGTACCCCATGTTTTTGGGGTTTGAAACAACAATTTTCTCCTTCACATTTCACTTACATTTACTCAACTCAACCATTTAATTCAACTCCATCTAAACTCAATCATTTACTTCAATTCAATCCAAACTCAATCATTTATTTCAACTCAATCTAAACTCAATCATTTATTTCAACTCAATCTAAACTCAATCATTTAATCAACTTAACCCAATTAGGCTTGAGCTCACCTAATGGTCAATCAAGTCAAATTCGACCCATTGGGTCCCAATTGGGTCTTTTGACCCAATTAACCACCTTGACCCATTTAGATGCACATTGCCCATTTACTTTAGTTTGATCCTTATAACATGCACATTGGGTCTTAATTGAACAATGGACCCCACAATTTACCCATCTAAGGCCATATCATTTTAATTCACCATTTCAATGTCAATTTTCGTAAATATTGATATACTAAAAATCTAGGGTATTACAATACAATCCTCTTTTTAAAATTTTCGTTCCGAAAATCGAAAGGAAGTAGGGTTCCAAAGCTTCCGCTGATTCCACTTTAACTAGGTTTCTAGCTTCACCCTCCTGGAATTCCATCGGCTAACTACAGAGTCAGCTAGGTAGACTAAATCGGCAATCGCCCATTGCTTCCCATTCGAGTTTCACTAGACTCTTATCTTTTCCATTAGATACATCTTCATTTGCACATAAGTCACTATGTGACTAACACCTTTTACCGATACCCGGCATCAATCCAAATAACCATGGGAACCATCATCCATGGTTATATACATCCATCCCTGGAATCACTCTATCAGTGCGTATCATCTCTCCATGGTTAATAACCATCCATGAATATAGCCCTCCTCTGGGTATAATCCATTCATGGGCATAACTAAACCATCCTTGTGCATAATTAATCCAGGTCACATCCTTTACCATGAGATATTTTATCCATGGAAACAACACTCAAATGAGTCACTACCTGACTGTGGCAACCATATCAACTAACAAATTTACCCCGACTCCTAGCAAGACTTAGGGCACATGACTTACTAAGCGGAAGACCCACGTCCAGCGTGATCCGATCTACCCCGCCCTGCATCCCTTAACCCCAAGGGTGATTCAGTCAAGCTCTAAGGCGGTCGAACCGCGCCTAACGAAGCTAGCACCACCCCCATGGGGTAAAATAGCAACTAGTTCTGTGCATCCACGCACATCAAGTGTACGAAATAGCCGTGAGAGCGCCCTCCAGCGCGTAGCATCGAGGGACCCACTCCTCAACGGTAACCCTACGAGACCAAGTGTCCGTATTTCATATAAAGGTTCCCACAGTGTCATAGCTACTCTAAGCCATACTCATAGAATCTATATACTTATCTCATCAATAGCACGTGAGGGACGCACCCATACCACGTCTCAATATAATCAAGTGACCTCGTCATATACATCTCATTGCCAAAGTCCTCATAAACTCTTAAGTTTGCATGCTTTATTAAAAGTCCTTCAAACTTCCATCACAATACAATGGTTGGTAGGGTTAAAACAAACCCTTCAAAACATACCCACGCCCTTACAAAATCTTTTCCTTTTCCCCGACATTTTCTTACCCTTTCTTAGCCTAATCTTCCATCGAAGACCCTGCATCATCTAAAAATCGAGGAAGCTGTCAGGGCATGTCATCAACGTATGCCCCAACACTCCACAAGTTAGACAGGGTATTATTCCCAGTCCTCCAATGTAAAGACAATTAGTCCTCTCCTTCCCGTGCCCGTGCAGTCCACAAACAGGGCAAATGACCTCAAGGGGGTAGGGGCAGTAAGTACAGTTGTGCCCCTCCTGATTGCCCAACTCGCACATATACCCGGGCTCTATCTCTCCTACCAATTCTCCTATCATGGGGATATCTCCCATATACTCTTCTGGAAAAAGGGCCTAGACACTCTTTGACATCCTCGAGAAATCTTACCTGGACGTCTCCGTTAACTTCCACAACGCGGTCTGGCCTGTTGGAGTTTTGGAAGAAGAAGTCAGATCGATAGGACAGCTAGGAGTTCCTTTGTCCCACATCTCTGTATACTCTATGTTGCTCGACATATCTGTATCACAGCAACGGAAACATATCAATGACAACCGTAGTTCAAATCAAACTAATCTTTGTTTTGGAGAATTTCCCTATTCATCATCTTGTATTTCTTGTTTGGGGAACTTTCCTATGTATCATATAATGTCTCTTGTTTGGGGAAATTGCCAAATAAATATCTTGTTTTTCTTGTCCTTGGGGAAATTGCCAAATCTGCACTCTTTGTATTTCTTTGTTTTTGGGGAAACTTCCTAAGTATCAAGTATCATTTCTCAATTTGGGGAAAATCTTGATGTTCTCCTGTTCTCGGGGAAAACCTCCCTAAGTATCATGTGTTTGTTTCTCCATTTGGGGATATCGGGGAAGTGTTTCCTATGTTGCTATGTTTGGTATATCCATTTATGTTGATTGTACTTCCTTTGCTATCATTCATTATTGTTCTCAGATTGATTGTTCAGTCTGAGTCTAACGAAGTAAATTAATCCGGCCCCCAGGCAGCAGACTCTGAAGAGTCGGTCAATTGAGATTCTTATCTGTCAGTGAGACATGAAACTGTCTTAATCTTACTTCAAAAGATTCAACTTCCCGTTTCGCTCTAATACTAACTCAAGTGATCTTCTAAGATAGATTTGAGATCTAGTTACCATCAGTTGAGAGTTAGAGACAAGGACATCTCTACAACTGCGTTCAGGACTCGGTACGGTCACAATGAGTTCTTAGTGATGACGCTTGGAGTAACAAACGCATTGGCCACATTCATGGATTTGATGAATAGATTGTTTTAGCCGTATTTGGGGATATTTGTAGTGGTATTCATCGATGACATTTTGATATTTTCTTCGACAGAAGAGGACCATGTGCAGCACCTAAGGACTTTGTTACAAATTTGGAGAGATAATCAATTGTACACCAAGCTCAGCAAATGCGAATTTTGGTTGACAAAGTTCCAATTTTTAGGACATGTAGTGACTTCAGATGGTGACTTCAGATGGAATCACAGTGGATCCTACCAAAGTGGAGCCAGTGATGAATTAGGAAAGACCGACAAATGTCTAAAACAACCCAAAGATTAAGGGTGTGAAAGCAATTTCCTTGTCTACTAACATTGACAACTTCCCACACCTGGCGCTAGTTCAGAATCACTTACCATGTCATTTCTCACATCCCTTCATGTGTGCCCTCTTACTTAGGGTCTACATTAGAGAATACCATCTTTCACCATTTTTCATAATTCTGGTCTCAAGACCCGAAACATTTCATTCATACACATCCTGCACAAATAATCATAACAACGTACCACATGTAACTTGAACTGACTACTGATGTCCTTGCACATTCGTTTAATTCAATTAACCTGTAACACCCGGATTTTTCAATGTATAAATATATTGGATTTTGTCTATTTAAATTGTTAAATTGATTGAATTTAAGATTTATGGATGAAATGGACCTTAGATGGGTAAAGGAGTTGGGTCAATAACCCAATTAATATCCAATGGATCATGGATAGGATTTGATTTGAAAGTAATTGGTAAATGTGATTAAATGGGCCAATTGCCCAATTGGGATCCAATGGGTCATAGATGAACTGATTTGAAGGTAAATGGGTAGGATTAATTTAATTGGGTTAGCTACCCAATTGAGACCCAATGCATAAATCCACCTCATCAAGTGAGGTGGCATGTATATGAGGTGCCACATCATAAATGACAAGGCAAGGATAGGACCCGCGTGTCATGTACATGCATGGTCGGCTAAGTCATGCTTGACTTGGTCAACCATGAATGGGTAAGCTCAATTGAGTTCCAATTAGATTGAGTTCACATTTAATTAAGTACAATTGTTGAGTTTAAAGAATTAAAATTGTTTGAGGTAGTGAGTTCAAATTAATGAGTTCAATTGAGTAAATAAGGTTTGAGTTAAGGATGAGTTAAAATGGAAGTTGAGGAGACTTCCATCTCAAGTTGAACTGAAGAGGAAGATGGAAAGTCTCCATCTCAAGGGACATGGAACCATGCACACGTTGGGAATACCAAGGGACTCATTGGTCAAAGGAAACATTATGAGGAAAGATGGAGAGTTTTGGGTTGTTACAAAGGGATGCCAACCAAGGGGCACATCACACCCCTTGGCCGAATTTCACTTTTTGGAAACAAGAGAGTTCTCTCCTATTCTTCTCTATCTCTTTTCCATCTACACCATCGACACTTGGAGAAGGTTGCTGAAGAACAATAAGGGAAGGAAAAGGATTGAGGAGTAAAGACAGAGCAAAAGAAAGGAGGAGACGGGAAAAGGTATGTCTTAAGCTTAAGAACAATGGATGATTAAGGCTAAGGGTGAACCATAGACTTGGTCATGGAATGGCCGAATCTATGGGTTCCACAACCCATGGAATGTAACATCCCGAATTTTCAATGCAATTATTATATTGGATTTATCTCTTTTAATTGGTAAATTTAAGATTTATAGATGGAATGGATGTTTGATTGGTAAGAATTGGGGCAATGGCCCAATTATGATCCAATGGATCATGGATAGGGTTGATTCTAATTAATTGGGTAAATGTGGTCAATTGGGTCAAATGCCCAATTGGGGCCCAATGGGTCAAGATGAATTGATGTTTAGGGTAAATGGGTAAGGAATTGATTTAATTGGGTCATATACCCAATTAAGATCTAAGGCATGGGATCCACCTCATCAAGTGAGGTGGCAAGTGTATGAGGTGACATGTGTAATACCCCGGATTTTCAATTTGTTATTTTGTATGAAAATTATCCATCTTTAATTATGAACTTAAGATTGGATCTTATGTGGATAAAGAATTGGGCCATGGCCCAATTAGGACCCAACGAATTGGGGGATTAGTTCCAATGAAAATTAAATGGGTTTGAATTAATTTTGTGATGCATTTAATTAAATAATTATGCATGGCCAAATTTTAGATATAAAACCTAGGATTATGCGCATGAGATAATTAAAGAAGGGAATATGGGCACATAGTCCATTCTAAATAGGGATTAAGGAAGGATTTAATTAAGGAGAGCAAGGGAGGTCGGCAATTGCTAATCCAAGCAAGAGGCCACACGGCATTGCCATCTAAGACAAGGGAAGGGCGCATGGCACCTTCCCCATTTGGATTAATTGGAGCTTATAAAAGGAGAGAAGGACAAGGGGGCATGGTTTACACACCATAGCCGAATTTTATCTCTCCCTCTCTCTCTCTCAAGTCCTCATTCACGGCAACACATTCAACCTTGAGATTAGTTCGGTTTTGGTAAAAGATCAAGAAGAAGAAGTGGAAAGAGGCAAAGGAGAAGAAGATTGGAAGAGCAAGAAATCAATTGGAAAAAGAGGTTAGTATATTGATTGAATAATTTTATTTATTAAACCAAAGAACCATGGGGTTCAGCCATGGTGTTTGGCCGAACCCCATGGAAGAAGTTTGGATAATGATTTGATGATCTTAAATGGAGAGAAAGAACCATAGGGTTCGGCCATGCACCATGGCCGAACCCCATGGAAAGACTTGATTTAGTTTATTGGTTTTTAAGAATGAAAACCATAGAGATTGTTAAATAAGTGTTTGGTTTTTATGATATGTGATTTTGAAGGGATTAAATGGAAGATCTATGATGAATTAATAGAGATATGGATAAGGATGAGGGTTGGCCATGGCATGGCCAAACCGTAATTGCATTATGGCTAAGTTGATGGGATCAAAAAGAATGGAAAAGAAAGGGGTGAGGTTCGGCCATGATGTATGGCCGAACCCCATCAATTATATTTATGTTTTTAATTGATTTTATGGATGGTAATCGGTTAATGTTATTATTGAATGTTTAATTCGATCTAAACTAATGGCCGAGATCATGAACCGTAGGGTTCGGCCATGGTGTATGGCCGAACCCCATGGGGTAGATTTGGAATGGTAGATGGATTTGGATGGCTAAATTAGAAAGCTTCTAATTAAGGAAAGGGGTTTCTAAATTGGAAAGCACTCCAATTTTGGAAAGGAGGTTTCTAATCTAAGAAACTATCCAATTATGGAAAGGGGAGTCTAAATATGGAAGGAGCTGCTAAATTGGAAAGCACTCCAATTATGGAAAGGAGTAGGTTATATATGGAAACAATCTAATTATGGAAGGGTTTACTAAATTTGGAAACCTTCCATTTATGGAAGGAGGTTGCTTATTAAGTAAGTTTCTAAATTTGTAAACCTTCTAAATATAGAAAGAAGAGTTTAAAGGGGGAAAGTTTCTATTTTTGGAAGTGGACATTGGAATAAGAATGTACCTATTTATAGACCATGGAAGATGATTACGGAAGCCTTCCAAATATGGAAGGGTGGATATTATTTATGGAAACTTGGACATCATGGGTTCGGCCATGTGTATGGCCGAACCCCATGAATCAAATTATGGTCTATGTTTAATCAATTATGATTTTAATGTTGCAATGATCGGATTATTGGTTATGTAAGCCATGGATGCCAATTTTGTAAATATGTGAGAATATTGGACATTGGGTGGACATTGGGTTCGGCCATGGTGTATGGCCGAACCCCATGAATTATTTATGGGACTATGTGCTTTGGAAGTATGAATGGATTATTTGAAATCTAAGCAAGAAAGAAATCTATGGTTATGAACAATGGCATTTTCGTAAATAGTTGTGAAATGGTAAGCCATGGGTTCGGCCATGGTGTATGGCCGAAGCCCATGGGGTTTTGTTTATGGACTTAGAACCTTGTAATCAAGTGGGACTTGGTGTTGATTTATTATTATATTATAAGTAACAAGATCTCGCAAGTGGTGCGCGATTGGTGATCGAATCTCGGACGAAAGACGCAAGGACTCGTGAACAGTCTTTGGTAGGATTCCACCTCTTTGAAACCATGGTTTATGTACTTTGTGTTTATCTTATTTTTGATGAAATTATGTTTCAAAGGATATGCTTTATATTGAATTTCAAATGCTATGTTTAAATTGTATAAACAGCATGTGTTGATTATGTTCAAAAGGTGATTTTAAATGCTATGTTTATATTATAAAATAGCATGTGTTTCATTGGCATCTCATGCATGGCATGGGGTGGAGGATTTATAACCGAGGAGGGTCACACTCCGTCGGGGCGTCCGAAAAACCTATGTGTGGTACCTTGATGTGATTTCCATCAAGAAGATTCTGGAGGGTCCACACTCTGCCGGGGCGTCCGGAAGGCCTATGTGGTGGGTACTTTTATGTACATGTGATGGGTGGACTCATTGCATTTGTCATCATTGCATGGCATGGATTTTACATGGTTTTGGATATTATGTTATGATATATGTTTTGTACTAACCATATGTTAGTCGTAACTGGAATACCTATTGGGCGCGTTGTTCTAACGCCCTACTTCTACCCTAGTTGATGATATAAGAAATCAAGGGAATGACGAACGTAAGACGGGCCAGGCATAGGAGCTTGGAAGACTTATTTTATATGTTTTGAATAAAGTTACTTATGAACTTGTATTTGAGTGTTTAGATTTCGGAATGTAATAACTTAGATGGTTGGATCATTTATTGGATAATTATGATGTTTTAATTACGGATAAGGACTTGACGTAGTTTGCTATCTGAATGGAATAAAACTTGATTCTATTATGTTTCCGCATATTGATGTTATGATTCCGTAGGTTATGATTTTTATTCCGCAAGTTGATATTGCTATGTGTGAACTATTCTCGTGGACTTGGTCCATGCACACATAGGGTTCGCCAGTCGGACTTTGGAAGTTCGACTTAGCTTACGTCGTGACGTCCCGCGCTCTATCACTCTACTCTGTTATATATATATATATATATATATATATATATATATATATATATATATATATATATATATATATATACTCTGGATTTATAGGAAAAAGCGAGTGAAAAAGGGCGGGGCGTTAAAACATGGAAGGGACATAGCCAAGTGGGAGCCAAACCCACCTCATCAAGTGAGGTCACGTGTGGTCTAAGGTCACATGTAGGGCGAGCCACCATGGTTGACTTGGTCTATCGTGGGTGAATTCATAGGTGAGTTCAAGAGGGTTAAGTGAAGAGAGTTGAATTAAGGAATTAATTAAGAAATAAATTTTTAGTCTTGAGTTAAGATGTTACCTAGGTGAGTTCAAATAAAAAATGAGTTGAATGGAAAGTGAGTTCACAAATGAGTCACTTGGAAGTTGAAAAGACTAGGTGAGTCAAAGAGGGAGGTGGAGGGTTTCCATCTCATGGAAACCCTAGACACAAAAGCCATTGGGAAGGGGGAGATGGACAAGTGTAAGCCATGTGTCCTCTTGGTTAGCCAAGGGACACATGGGGAAGACCACACCTTAATGTGGGTGGTTGGGAGATTACACAAGACCAAAGCCTTCCTTGGCCGATCCTCACTAGACAAAAAGAGTTAGGGTTTTTTCCATCTCATTCTATCTCTCTCTCCCTCTCTCTAAACCTAGGGCTGATCCCCTCTCTTAGACAAAAAGAGTTAGAGATTTTTCATCTCTTCCCCTCTCAAACCTTCACCCATTTGGCCGAACCCTCCCTTAGGGTTTTCATCTCAAACCCTCTCCCTCCCAAGCAACCTCTTTGGCCGAATACTCCATTAAAGATCAAGGAGGCTCTCAATCTCTCTTTCTCCCATTTCGGCACTAAACTTGGAGAAACCGAAGAACGGAGGAGGAAGAAGAAAGGACTAAGGAAGGAGAAGGACGGAGGAGCAAAAATCAGACTTAAAGAATTGGAGGAGTCGCGGAATAGGTATGTATGATTAACAAGGCTTATTGATTAAAAGGAAGCTAAAGAAACCATGGGGTTCCATATGGGATTGAAAACGGTTGGCCAAAATGTTATGGGCCATGGAATGTCAAAGGAAAATCCATCCAAGAAGATGGTTAAGTATTTGGACTAAAAATACCCTAACCTTGTTGGTGGGTAAGATATGGTAATACATTATTAAATGGATGACAACATACATGATTAAATATGAGGAAATGAAGTTCACAGGAGAATGATCAAAGAACATGGTTCGGCCCTTGCATGGCCGAACCCTAATTTTGATATACAAGGATCATTGAGGACTTAAAGCGGATTGGTTGAGGTTCGGCCATGTTGTATGGCCGAACCCCATCAAATGACCTAAACTTGTCGTATGTACTTTTTTTAAGATAACCTATCCTCAAGGTGATAAGAGGATGAAGAGGAGGAACCATGGGTTCGGCCATGTTGTATGGCCGAACCCCATGGAAGAATGTTTATGGATTCAAATATGTTTTAAATGATGAACCATGGGCTAGGTCATGTTGTCTGGCCGAACCCCATGGAGGAATTTTTATGAATCTAGTAAAAGATTAAATGATTAAATATGGATTACCTAGTTAAGGAACAAAAGGAAAAGAAATGATGACTAAAATGGACCCTATGGTTCCTTAATTTCTTTTAAAAATCATACAACCAAGATTAAGTCCTTTGATGGTTCTCATACATACATCCATTTAAATTCTTGAAAACCTTTTTAAAATCATAAGCATTCATCTATGATTTTCCATTCTTTAAATGCATTATAATTCACTAATATCCTTTCCACGGGGGTTTTGCCATACAACATGGCCGAACCCTCTGGTTTCTTACTTCCTCTTGAACATCATTTAATCCCATATAAATTCCTTAACAACTTTCCATGGGGTTCGGCCATACAACATGGCCGAACCCTATGGTTCATCATTGGGTCTTCTATCCATAATAAAATTAGTGTTCGGCCATGCAATGGCCGAACCATGTCCTTGACCCTTGACCCTTTTTTTTATTTATGAAATTGATCGAGCACTTACCGATTCCACGACTCCTCTGGTTTCTTTCACTCCTTCTTGCTCCTTTCCTTCCTTAGCCTCTTCTTCCTTCCTTCTTGCTCTTTAGCCGAGACTGATCTTGATAAAACCCCTTGAAGTGGTTCGGCCAAGGGTATGGATTTGAGAGAGGGAGAAAGAGAGACAACTTGAGACACAACTCTAAGTCTTTTGTCTTGAGAGAATCGGCCTTGAGTGAGAGGGAGAGAATGAGATAAAATTCTCTAAGTGTTCTTACCTTGAGAGTGATTCGGCCAATAGAGGGAGAGAGTGAAATGAAACTCCACTCTTTTCTTGGTTAATGAAATTCAGCCAAGGGTGTTGTCCTTTGGTGACACTTGCAACACTCCGGAATTTCAAGTTATCAATATATATGAAATTTACCCATTTAATTTGTGAATTATTGGATATGGACCTTAGATGGGTAAAGTGTTGGGTCGATTGCCCAATTACGACCCAACGAATTGTGGATATGGTTGCAATTGAAATAAATGGGTAAAATGTATTCAATTGGGTCAAAATTGTTAATTAGGTCAAAATTTGTTAATTGGCTCAAAATGGCCAATTGGGACCCAATGGGTCGTGTTTGACTTGGTTGACCACCAAGTGAGTCCAAGCTTAATTAGGTTGGGGCTGATTTGAGTTGGAAATTGAATCAAATAATTGAGTTGATTCAAGTGAATTAAATGAGTTGAATTAAAGAGGTGAGTTGAGTTAAATGGATGTGTTGAGTTAAATGAGTTGGATGGGAAGTTATGGGGATATTCATCTCAAGTGAGTAGAGTGTGAAGATGAAGGTGGTCTATTGTTTCAAAAATCAAACAATGGCATACACGTTGGAATGGGAGTTTCATCTCATGGATGAAACCCCCAAATGGAGAATCAATGGGAGGTGGACTGTTACACAATTCAAGCCAAGCATACCGTTGGGCACATGGGAGTTTCACCCCACGGATGAAACCCCTAATGGGCCATTAAGGAAGAGGTGGCGGTTTTACGTTGATACACAATCCAACCAAGGCTACACCTTTGGAGCCTTGGGAGTTTCATCTCATGGTTGAAACCCCCAAGTGAAGTATTAAGGAGGGAGTCAAATGAGAATGGGAGTTACAAGGGGTGTCACCAAAGGACACCGCCCTTGGCTGAATTTGATTAACCAAGAAAAGAGTGGAGTTTCATTTCACTCTCTCCCTCTCCCTCCCTTGGACGAGTCATTCTCAAGGCAAGAACACTTAGAGAATTTTATCACATTCTCTCCCTCTCACTCAAGGCCGATTCTCTCAAGACAAAAGACTTAGAGTTGTATCTCAAGTTGTCTCTCTTTCTCCCTCTCTCAAATCTATACTCTTGGCCGAACCACTCCAAGGGGTTCCATCAAGATCAGTCTCGGCTAAAGAGCAAGAAGGAAGGAAGGAGAGGCTAAGGAAGGAAAGGAGCAAGAAGGAGTGAAAGAAACCGGAGGAGACGCGGAATCGGTAAGTGCTCGATAAATTGCAAAAATAAGAAAAATGTGGTCAAGGACATGGTTCGGCCATTGCATGGCCGAACCCTAATTTTATTATGGATAAAAGATCCAATGATGAACCATAGGGTTCGGCCATGTTGTATGGCCGAACCCCATGGAAAGTGTTAAGGAAGTTATATGGGTCTAAGTGATCTTAAAGGGAAGATGATGGACCATAGGGTTTGGCCATTTTGTATGGCCAAACCCCATGAAAAGACATTGGTTATATTTTAATGGATTTAAAGGATGAAATCATAGATGTATGTGTATGATTTTTTAAAGGTTTAAAGGGGTTTAAATGGATGGATGTATGAGAACCATCAAAGAATCAATCATAGATGTATAATATGTTTTAATAAAAAAAAAAAAGGAACCCCTGGCCAAACCCCATGGAGAGACAATGATGGATAATGTTGTTAGATTTAATTGATTTTGAATATGTTAATGAGGATCAAAAAGGATAAACCTAAAGGTATGATTAAACCCTCCCATGGAGGGTCTTGTTTATGAACTTGAGATGGTGAATTGTTTAAAAGAGAACATGGAAACAAAAGGCCATGGGTTCGGCCATGTGTATGGCCGAACCCCATGGACCATTTAAATGGGACATGTGGAGATTTAAGTATGATTAGAAATGATGGCCAAAGGAGTGAAATTAAAGGACCATGAGTTCGGCCATGGTGTACGGCCGAACCCCATAAGTAATATTTTGTGGACTTATGTCTATGGACCTAAAACATAAGGTGATGGAAGCAATGGCAAGGAATGTAAATATGGGTAAAAATGAAAGATCATGGGTTCGGCCATGGTGTATGGCCTAACCCCATGAGGAATGTTTTGGTTATGGATTTGTATAAGTGATTAGATGTATGAATCAAAAAGGGCATGATCTTGTATCTAACTTAAAGATCAATGAACTCAAAGGAGGGACTAAAACCAAATAGGTGAGGTTCGGCCATAGTGTATGGCCGAACTCCACAAAGTTGTATTTGGTGGACTTAGGGTTTTAAAATGGTTACTTGGAAGTGATTGGTTAAATCCAAAGAGGGACCAAATTCAAGTGCGTGAGGTTCGGCCATGTTGTATGGCCGAACCCCACAAGGTTGTGTTTATGGACCTAGACTTAATTGGAAATCAAATGGGATATTGGTTTGACTTGTGGATATCTAAGAAGGTGACGGGACCTCACAAACGGTGTACGATCGTGAGAGATTGCCGGATTAAGAAGCAAGGACACTTTAGTGGTCTTTGGTAGGATTCTACCTCTTTGAAACCATGGGTTATGTATGATGGTTTTAATCTTTATTTTGATGAATTATGTTGTAAAAATAATATGTTTCAAATGTGAGGTTTTAATGCTATGATTATTCTATTACATAGCATGTGGACATATACATCTCATGCATGGCATGGGAGGGAAGTTTGTATCCAGAAGCCACGCTCCATCGGGGCGTCCGTAAGGCTTCGTGGGAAGACCTTGATGTGCATAATCCCATCAAGAAGTAACCAGAGAACACACTCCGTCGGGGCATCCGTAAGGCAACTATGGGGATACCTTGATGAGGAGAATTCCATTAAGAGGATATATTGGATTGTGATGGGTGGGACTCATTGCATAAGACATATGGCATGGCATTGTTTTTACATGGTTTTATGATTATGTTATATATATGGTTTTTGTACTCACCATTTGTTAGCCTTACTTGGAATTCCTACTGGGCGCGTTGTTCTATCGCCCTATTTCTACCCTAGCAAATGACATAGGAAATGAAGGAAATGATGATCGTGAACGGAGCCAAGCATAGGAGCTTGGATATGATTAAGTTCCATTTTGTTTAAGTTACTCATGGATAATGTATTTGAGTAATTAGTTCGTGGGACTGTAATAACGTAGATTATTTGCTATGGTTTGGAATGTTAACTTTGGATATGTTAACTTAAGATAATTATTGTTAAATGATGGACTACTTTGCTATCTAAAATGGAATAGAATTAAGTTCTATTATAATCCGCAGTTATGATTTATTCCGCATGTATATATATTATTACGTGTGAACCGTTTTCGTGGACTTAGTCCATGCACACGTAGGGTTGGCCAGTTAAGGGTCGGGCTTTAGAAGATCGGACTTAGCTCACGTCGTGACGTCCAGCTCTCCCTCACTCTTCTATTTATAAAAAAAAATAGACTCTGATTTTTGGAAAGCGAGTGAAAAAGGGCGGGACGTTACAACACCCCTTGTAACTCCCATTCCCATTTACCTCCTTCCTTAGTACTCCACTTGGGGGTTTCATCCATGAGATGAAACTCCCAAGGCTCCAATGGTGTAGCCTTGGCTTGGCTTGTGTAACAACATAAAACCACCACCTCCCCATTGATGTTCACTCCCATGTCCCAACGTTGTGTTATGGTATGCCTTTGAGTATCCTTGTGTAACCTTCACAAAACTGCCACCTCTACATTAAAGGCCCATTTGGGGGTTTCATCCATGAGATAAAACTCCCATCTCCCAATGGTATTGTCTTGACTTGACAACCAAAACCGTCCACTTCCCAATGATGTTCCATTTGGGGGTTTCATCCATGAGATGAAATTCCCATCTCCCAACGGTATTATCTTGACTTGGACAACCAAAATCGTCCACTTCCCAGTGATGTTCCATTTGGGGGTTTCATCCATGAGATGAAACTCCCATTCCAACGTGTATGCCTTAGTTTGTTTCTTTAAAACATCTACAACACCTTCATCTTCACACTTCACTCACTCTTTAATTCAACTCACCACTTTAATTTAAACTTGAACTCACTTGGTGGTCAACCAAGTCAAACACGACCCATTGGGTCCCAATTGGGCATTTTAACCCAATTAACAATCTTGACCCAATTGAATACATCTTACCCATTTATTTCAATTGAAACCATATCCACAATCCGTTGGGTCTTAATTGGGCAATTGACCCAACACCTTACCCATCTAGGGTCCATATCAATTAATTCACAAATTAAATGGGCAAATTTCGTATATATTGATAACTTGAAAATCCAGGATGTTACAATACAACCCTCTTTTTAAAATTTTCGTCCTGAAAATTGAGCGAAGTAGGTGAGTTGTTCTCATTTCCGATTCTATTTCCCAAGTGGCTTCCTCATTACCATGTCGATCCCATACCACCTTGACGAACTGAATCGCTCAGTTTCGTAATACCCTTTGTTCTGTCTCCACCACTCGAACATGCTTCTCGATGTATGTCACATCGCTTTGCACCTCTATGTCTTGTACATTTTGCACATGTGAAGGATCGGGATTGTACCTCCTCAACATAGGTATATGAAACACATCGTGTAAAGTTGGCAACTGTGAAGGAAGTGCCAATTGATAAGCCACCTCCCCCATCCTCCTTATGATTGAAAACGGTCCCACATATCTAGGCGACAGTTTCCCCTTCTTTCCGAATCTCATGTGTCCCTTTCGTGGCGAGACTTTCAAGAACACCATGTCCCCCATTTCAAATTCAAGGAACCTCCTCATCTTGTCAGCATAACTCTTCTGACGACTCTGTGCAGCAAGTAGGTGCTGCCATATCAACTGAATCTATGTTGTAGTCTCAGCGACCAACTCAGGTCCAATCAGTGCAAGCTCACTGCCTCTGTCCAGCACACTGGTGACCTACAAGGTCTACAATATAAAGCCTCGAATGGAGCTATCTGAAGGCTTGCCTGGTAACTGTTGTTGTATGAAAATTCTACCAGCGGCAAGTGATCCTCCCATCCACCCTTGAAATCTAGCATACATGCTCTCAGCATATCTTCCAGTGTTTGTATTGTCCTCTCGATTGTCCATCAGTCTGTGGATGGAATGCTATGCTAGTTAGTAGATCTGTCCCCATGGCCGACTGCATACTCTGCCATACTCTGCCAGTGAATCGGCCATCTCTATCGGACACAATAGTCTGGGGAATACCATGTAGCCTAATGATATCCTTGATATACCTTCGACCCAAGGACTCAGATGAATCTGTCATTCTAATGGGAATAAAGTGTGCAGACTTAGTCAATCGGTCTACCACAACCCATATCGCATCGTTGCCCTTTGATGACCTTGGCAACCCTGTCACAAAATCCATGGAAATGTGTTCCCATTTCCACTCTGGCACAGGTAATGGTTTGAGTAATCTGATGGCTTCTGATGTTCCCTCTTAACCTGCTGACAGGTTAGGCAATGAGCAACAAATTCTGTCACATCTCTCTTGAGTCCATGCCACCAGTAATGTCTTTTCAGGTCGTGATACATTTTGGTGCTGCCCGTGCAACACCCTAATTTCTCAATAAGATGGATAATTATGAAAATGCCCCTAGATTGGTAAATTTATTAATTATGAGGCTAAATGAGAAAATAGTCGGGCCCATTGCTCAAATTAAGACCCTATAAGCACATTATAAATGTCAAATTTGATTGGATGGGTAAAGTACATCAATTTGGGTCAATATGGTTAATTGGGTCAAAGGACCCAATTGGACCCAATGGGTCATAATGGACTTATTAGACCATTGGGTGAGCCCAAATTTAATGGGGTTAAGCTAAATTGATTGGAAATCAAGTGGAGCAAAAATGGGTAGGCTTGATGCACATGTGAAAACCAAATGCAAATGGCTAAAACAGCCCATAAATGGGTCATGTTGTCAAAACGGGTCAAGGAGCTAAAAAGGGGACCCAATGGGTCGGGTTGACCAAGATTGACCACGGCTGACCATGTGGGCCCTCAAATGAGCTCAATGGTGAGTCAAATTAGGTTGAGTGGGATTGAATTGAGTTGGTTTGGAATTAAGAATGAGTTGACTCAAGTGCATTAAATGAGTGTCATTTAATGTGGTGAGCTGGGCTTGTGAGTTGAGTGAGTCAAAATGGAAATCAAAGGGGCTGAAAAATCAGTGAGTTGAAGGGAATATGAGGAGGTGTCTTGGTCTCAAACAAACCAAAACAAGTCCCACACGTTGGGGACTTGTAATGGTAATCTCCATGTAATGGTTAAATGGTATTGAATGGAATGAGATAAAAATCTCATGGGAATATGGAGGGGTTTCCATCTCATATGGAAACCCAAGCCTCCAACGTTGGGATGCCAATGGGTGCATAGGTTGGCAGCAAGTGTCTCATTGGTATGAGCAAGATTTAATGAGGATTAAATGGATGATATGGGGTTGTTTAACAAAAGCAACCAACACCACTATTTGGCCGAATTTACCTTAAGGAAAAGTTTAGAACTCATCTCTCTCCCTCTCTCCAAACTCTCTCTTGGCTGAACCAGCATTGATGTTTTCATCAATTGATCAAGCATAAACCAGCAAAGGAAGGGAGGCTAAGAAAGATAGGAAGTAAAGAGCAAAGGCAAGAGGAAAAGCTTGGAAAATTTGGTAAGTATTTCCATGGGTTTTTGTTTAATAAAATGGGATTAATAGATCATGATTTGGCCATGTCTTGGCCGAATCCATCAAGGATTAGACCTTGGATGATGTTTTACAAAAGTGATGAAAAATGGATCAATGGATTCGGCCACTTTGGATGGTTGAACCCTATGAAAAGAATGGGTTAATTTGGATGGTTTTTGTAAGACAAAACCATGGACTGTTTTTTATGCTAAGTTAGATTAAGTGCATGTTTTGAGAAGTTTTAAAATCATGGTTTTGAGTGTCATGTGTTGGGCCATGGATTGGCTGAATATATCAAGGAATTAAACCTTGGATTAGATGGTTTAAAAGGATAAAAAAAAATATATCATTGGGTTTGGCCACCTTGGTTGGTCGAACCCCATGAAAAGAGAGGTGTAGTTTAATGTTTTGGAAAGTCAAAAACCATGTCAACTATGGTGATTTTTACATATGTTAATTGGGTCATCTTGTGGCCGAATTAAGTAATGATGTAAAGTATGATAACGAGCTTTAAAAGATGGAAATTTAGAGCATGAAGTACGGCCACTTGGGATGGCCGAACCCCATGGAAATAATTGGTGAATGGTATGGTTTTTGGGGGATAAAAACCATACCATATGTGAAAATTTTGTAAAGGATTATAAAATAGAATTAATTAACTGTATGGGATCGGCAAAGGATGGTTAAACCTTGCTGTTTTTATGGCTAAGATGCAGTGGATAAATTATGTGGAATTATTGGAAGAATTACATCAAAAGAACCATATGGTTCGGCCATGTGAATGGCCGAACCCCATGGGTCATCTTATGGGATGTTATGTGATTTAAAATGGAGTTATGGTTACTGTTTTGGGTCAGCCATTGGATGGCTGAACCGTGTAGTTAACATGGGTAAAGAGCAGAGCCTAACTTGTATACAAATGATGGAATCATTGAGCAAAAGAACCATAAGGGTTCGGCCATGTGTATGGCCGAACCCCATGGGCTGTTTTGGATGGGAGATTATGGTTTGTTTTATGATTTGAATTAAGGAATCATACATGATAATTTATGGACTAACTGTAAGAAAATAATCAACCATTGTGGATGATGGATTATGGGATAAAAATCCATAGGATGTGGTTCGGCTTTGTGGTATGGCCGAACCCCATCAATGATTATTTGATGGATTTGGGTTAAGTCATAATGGAATTAGAGATGATGAATGAAGGATCAAATTAAATGGTGTGGTTCGGCCAAGTTGTATGGCTGAACCCCACTAAGTTGGTTTGGATATGGTTAGTGGTGTTTAAGGAAAATTAAACAAAAGGTTAGCCTAAATGGCATAAAGGTAATTATTGATGAATGATCAAAGATGGAATGATCATAGGATTGGATGTATGGACCCAAACCAAAGTGGTATGGTTCGGCCATGTTGTATGGCCGAACCCTCCCAAGGTATTTTTATGGTATATGAGACCTAAACTTGATTAGAAATCAAGTAGATCAAGTATTTGACTTGCTGATTGTACAATAAGGAAACAGAAGTTGAATGGCGTGCAAGTCATGAGCAAGTGACGCTTTAAGAAAGAACAAACACCGAAGCTAATCTTCGGTAGGTTTCCTACCTACATGTAACCACAGTTTTATCTTGGTTTCTATGAGACTCATGTTTATTTTATTGGTTTTGAATGATGGATATTATTTACATGTTTTATATATACATTGGCATCCCATGCATGGACATGGGATGATGATTGTGGAAACCGGAGCCCACACTCCGTTGGTATGCCCGTGATGCAACTGTGGGGCCTCCTTAGGCGATGAGGGTCCCGCCAGGAGGATTATCTGTCGATTATGGACACCGAAGCCCACACTCCATCGGAATGCCAGTGATGCAACTATGGGGCCTCCTTAGGCGGTGAGTTTCCTGCCAGGAGGATTAATATGTTGATATAAGACACGTCAAGTGATGGCTATATGTATGTGTGATGGGGTGGGGCTCATTACATTTGCATACATACATAGCATGGTTTTATATGTTTTTTATAATCATATATTCGATATATGCATGATTTATAATGTAACCATGTGGTAGCCCTAATCGGAAAACCTACTGGGCGTGTTGATCTAACGCCCTAATTCTATCCTTAGAGGATAATGCAGGAACAAGGAAGGGAAAAGAGAAGGTCAATGACCAGGAGGGAGCCAAGCTTAAGAGCTTGAATGACATATGGGATTTTTATATTACTGTTATATTGAATACATCTTTATGGACATGTAATAGCTAGTATCTTTGCTATGGTTTGAATTATAGTCTTGATGTTGGATATATGAATTAAGTTATTGTGGATAAATGCTAAGTTTGAGAATAGTCTAATGAGGTTATTATGTTTAAGCAAACTTGACTTGTACCTTGCTATCTGATAATGGAACAATCTGAGTATTGATTATAATTCCGCATATTTGACTTATTCCGCAATCAGTTATGTCTATTCCGCAAGTTTTACTTAGTTCCATGTGTGGTTTGTTATCGTGGGTTTAGTCCATGCACACATGGGTGGCCAGTTAAGGGTCGGACTTTGGTAGTCCGGACTTAGCTTGCGTCGTGGCGCCTTCCGTTCTCTTCTGATGTTATTTTATTATTATTTTAAAAAAAAATTAGAATCTGATTTCTCGGAGAGGGCGGGGCGTTACAGCCCGGATGAATGGATAGTTTGGTTTGGTGTGCCTCAATCAATAAGTCTCTTCTGCAGCTCTTAGGTACATATATACTACCTCGGAATAAAAGACCCTGTTCCAGTCGTAATTCTTATTCCGGTACTACCTCGCCTGCAAATATCTTGATTCATATCTCCTCCATTTCTGGGTATATTCGCTGCTCCTGTTCTGTAATGCCCCGCCCTTTTCACCCTTCCGAAAATTAGAGTCTAAAAATTTCTTTTGAAAGAAACATAGAGTGAACAAGAGCGGGAGGCATCACGACGCGAGCTAAGTTCGAACTATCCAAGTCCTACCCTTAACTGGCCACCCATATGTACATGGACTAAGCCATGAAAGATAATACACACATGGAACTAAACAATGACTTGCGGAATAAACTAGACTAACTGCGAAATTAGGTTGAATAGATAGCAAGTACCAGTCTCAATTAGTAAATAACATAAACCAACCATCCATCGTTAATATCCTAAACAAACCATAGCAAGTAACTACAATATTACATGTCCATAATAAAGTATTCAAATAACAGCAATTATAAGTCCATTCCAGAATTCAAGCATTTACGCTTGGCTCCCCTCCTTATCATCAACCTTCTCTTTCCCTTTCCTTGTACCTGCATTCTCCTCTGAGGATAGAATTAGGGCGTTAGATTAACGCGCCCAATAGGTTTTCCGATCAGGGCTACCACAGGGTTAGTGTATAAAACATGCATATATATCATAGTACATGATTATCAATAAAACATCTGAAAACAATGCTATGTATGTAAGTGCATATGTAATGAGCCCCACCCCATCACACATACATAGCCATCACTTGACGGGGCTCTCACCGTCAAGGTAAATCACAATACACTTTCATTTGGGACTCACAGTATTCTTTCATTGGGACTCACATGATAAGGTAATCCACTGTAATCCTCGTTACCTGTGGAAAAACACTTCATCATTGAGTTGTTTCACAGTATTCTTTCATTGGGACTCACAGGATAAGGTAATCCATAGTAATCCTCGTTACCTGTGGAAAGACACTTCATCATTGAGTTGTTTCACGGTGTTCTTTCATTGGGACTCTCAAGTCAAGGTAATCCATAATCATCACCCCATGCCATGCATGAGATGTCAATGTACTTGTATGTCATTTGTAAATACATATCTCATCATTCAAAATCATATTTGAAACATAATATCAAATACAACATATCTCATAAAAACATAATAAAACCAAATCATAAGCGTGGTTACAAGTAGGTAGGAAACCTACTGAAGATTCACTTCAGTACTTGATCCTTCTTTAGCGTCACCCGATCATGACTCGCACGTCGTTCAACTTCTGGTACCTTGTCCATATAACAATCAGTAAATCATACTATCATTTACTTATTCATTCACATCTAAGACCCAACCATATCATGTGGGGTTCGGCCATGCCCATGGCCGAACATCATCAAGTTAGGATTTAATCTCCTTTTTCATTTAACCAATTCTTAAATACTTACCCCTTTAAACATGTCTTTGTAGGGTTCGGCCATACATCATGGCCGAACCATACCTCCTTGGTTTAACCTTCTTTCATGACCTTTCTTTATCCATTATCATCCTTATTTACAGCTTTGCCACCATATCAAACAATTGTCATTTTATGGGGTTCGGCCCTATACCTGGCCGAACCTTATATTCCCACTTATCCATCACCAAATGGTTCTCCATTGAAATACTTTAAACCCTTTATAAAATCATGGAAACAATATCAAACACAACCCATAAACTTAGTCCATTTATCCCAAAAACAGCCCATGGGGTTCGGCCATGCACATGGCCAAACCCAATGGTTCTCTTGATCTAATTGGTCCATCATCTACCCATGATTTGAATCAGTAACTTAACCCTAACATTGACATGGTTCAGCCCTATATTGGCCAACCAATAACAGCAAGTTAATCTTCATCAAATCACATAAAACACCATAATTTATATGGTTTTTAACTCACCAAAATCATCAAATACTTTCATGGAGTTCGGCCATCCAAAGTGGCCGAACCCTATGTCCATGTTTTGGTCCTCTTAAATATGTTTTAGATCTCATTTAGACAAGTAATAATCAGCATAACATTACTGCATTTTTTTACTTCTTAAAACATCCAAATAAGTTCATCAACTTGTCCAAATGACCATAATACTTCATGGGATTCGGCCATCCAAGATGGCCGATCCCCATGGTCCATTTCATCAGTTTATATCCACTGTTTAGACCCATGATACCTTCAGTCCTTATGTCATTCAAATCCATGTTTTTAACCCTTTTTAAAACATGCATTTGAGTCTTAAAGAAACATCAAAAACAGTCCACCAACTTCATGGTTTCTATGTTTCAAAGACATCAAAACCAATCAATCATTTACATGGGGTACGGCCCTCCAAGGTGGCCGAAGCCAATGATCATTTTTACCATTTTAAAACCTCTATTACTCAAGGTAAAACCTTGGTGCATTCGGCCATGACCAAGGCCCAATACATACCCTTTTCTTGCAACTTGTTTAACTTGAACACTTAAGAAATCTTACCAAATTTCCTTTGCCTATGATCCTTGCCTTCTCCCCTCTATTTCTTCCTTTCTTCCTTAATCCTTTGCTTGTTTATGCTTGATTAATTGGTGCCAACACCTCTGCTGTTCAGCCAAGAAAAACAAGTTTGGAGAGTGGGAGAGAGAGATGGGAATTCTTTGGATTGTCAATATGAAAATCGGCCAAGAATGGTAACCTTTCCCTTTTGTAATTTCAGTCCCATCTTCCATTCATTTTCCCTCATTAAATTTTACCAAAAATGATGGGATATTGGGTGTCATTCAAGATACCCCTTCACCCAAACGTTGCAACCTTTCACCTATAAACACATGCATCTCATGGGATGAGATGATGCCACCCAAGCTTGGTGTCCCTTGGCTTTGCCAAGGTACCTCTTCACTCCCAACGGCTGGGATGGGTTTGATTAAGTGTTGAGTGAGATTAAAACACCTTTCCATATCCTCTTGACTCACTTGATTCATGGTATTTTTATTCCAACTCAACTCATCCAACTCATCATATTTAATGCACCTAATTTGAGTTAACTCTTTTCTTAAATCAAACTCACTCCAAATCAGTCCAACTCAAGCTGAATTAATTCACACTTGAGTTCAATTGAGGGCCCACACGGTCATCCGTGGTCAACCTAGTCAACCCGACCCATTGGGTCCCCAATCAGCCCCTTGACCCGTTTTGACAACTTGACCCATTAATGGGCTGATTTTGCCATTTTTAAATGGTTTTCACTTGTCCATCAGGCCTACCCATTTTTGCTCCACTTGATTTCCAATCAATTCAGCTTAACCCCATTTAAATTGAGCTCACCCAATGGTCAAATAATCCATTATGACCCATTGGGTCCCATTGGGTCCTTTGACCCAATTACCCATATTCACCCAATTTGATGTTCATTACCCATCCAATCAAATTTGACATTTATAATGTGCTCATAGGGTATTCATTTGAACAAGGGGCCCCGTAATTTCCTGATTTACTATCACATTTATTGAATTCACCAATCCAGGGGCATTTTTGTAATTATTCCAATCATTGAGAATTCTTTGACCCAATTAACCATTTTGACCCAATTTGATGTACATTATCCACCCATTATAATTTGACCCTTATAATATGTTCATAGGATCTTAATTTGAACAATGGGCCCCACCATTTTCTCATTTAACATCATAATTATTAAATTTACCAATCCAGGGGCATTTTCATAATTATCCATCTTATTGAGAAATCGGGGTCTTACAATATAACCCTCTTTTTTAAATTTTCATCCCGAAAACTGAGCGAAGTAGGGTTCTAAACGATTACGTAAATATCCCAGAGTGTGCTATTCTTATTTCCGATTTCAAGTTCCCAAGTGACTTCTTCATTACCATGTCGGTCCACACCACTTTGACAAATTGGATCGCTCGGTTTCGTAACACCTTTTGTTCTATCTCATGTTATATCTTTTTCTCGTGAGCCATTTGTGATCTCACATAGATCAATCTACTCTATTTCACTTTACCTGTTCTCATAGTATTTTCCATACGTACCTGCTCAATATGTTCTTTCATCTGCTCTCTGTGTGAGGTAGTCTATCAATGCGAGCCTATGCTCAAAGCTTTTTCTGATTCCATTTTAACTAGGTTTCTAGTTACACTCTCCTGGAACTCCATCGGCTAACTACAGAGTCAGCTGATCAGTCTAACTCGACAGTCGCCATAGTTTCCCATTCAAGTTTCACTAGACTCTTATCTTTCCCGTTAAATACGTTTCAAAATTTTACAGATCTTCATTTGCACATATGTCACTATGTGACTAACAACTTTGGTTCCAAAACTTCTACAATATTGAGTACCTCTCAATACCAACTTTTCTGGTGATGCAAGTCGTAATACGACCAACACCCTTTTCTTAGAACGTGGGATGTAAATCGAAACATATCCCAATCATTACGTCAATTTGTCATTTATCCCTGTTTAATAATCATCCATGAATATAACCCTCCCATGGGTATAATCCATTCATGGAAATAATTCATCCTTGAGCATCACTCTGACCATGAGTATTATGTATCCTTAGTTACTAACCATCCATAAATATAACCCACCTATGGGTATAATCCATTCATGGAAACCATCACATTCACTATGGGGCCACAATATCTATTGTTGAATCTACATATCCTCCAATAGTCGTCAACGTTTATCAATAGGGAATTCTATAGTAAGTGCAGTGGGCAACTTGTTGTATTATGGTGCTAGTAACAAATGCGAAGGCAGTAGATCAAATAACGCATAAACATATGAACTGCAAATTACTGCCATACCTTGAGTTACCGAATGTTCTACTGTCTCTAGAGGAGAAGTCAAAGTATTCAGTCGTTCAGACTCTTGTGACTGAGCTGGTTGAGCCGGACCAAGGAGAGAACCCCTGTAGGGAGGAGATCTTTTGCTCTATGGACAATCTCTTTTAAAATGGCCCTTCTGACCACATCGGAAATAGGTACTACGAGATCTAACATTCTGTAGACGCTTTCTTTTGAAATGGCCTGGTCGGCCACACTGGAAACAGGTACTAGGAGATCTAACATTCTGTGGACGTTCTTTTTTGAAATGGCCTGGTCGACCACACTGGAAACAGGAACTTCCAGTGAAACCAGTAAAGGCTGAAGATCTCCATAAGTAGGGTCTGAGTCTTTTGCGAGAGCAAAAAGTATTTCTCCCACCATGACCTTTTTGGTCCTGTGTTTTATTCGGGTTTGTGTCTCCTTTTCCGCTCACGAGTTGTTGTAGAACGGAAGTGACCACCGCCTGTACTAGGTTCCGTAATTCCAGACATACTTCAGGAATGTTTGCACCATTCCGACCCTTTCCGTTATGTTCTTCTTCCTTTGGGGACATTTTTCCTAAGTCATGGAAACATCAGTTGACTTCGCTTCTAAGTAAAGTTTTGTGTTCTTCATAATTTGGGAAAATTGCCAAATCAGCACTCTTTGTATTTCTTTGTTTTTGGGGAAACTTTCTAATTATCATGTATCATTTCTCAATTTGGGGAAATCTTGATGTTCTGCTGTTCTCAGGGAAAACCTCCCAAAGTATTATGTATCACTTCTCAGTTTGGGAATATTGCCAAATCATCACACTTCGTTTTCTTTTGTTTCTGGGGGAAATCTCTAAATTCTTGTTGTTTGTTTCTCAATGGGGAATATCATGGGAGTACATCCTACTTTGCTATGTTTGATATGTCCAGTTATGATGATTGTACTTTACTTTGCTATCTTTCATTGTTGTTCTCAGATTGATTGTTCAGTCTGAGTTACTCGAAGTAAATTAATCCGGCCCCCAGTCAGCGGACTCCGAAGAGTCGGTCAGTTGGGATTCTTATCTGTCAGTGAGACATGAAACCGTCTTAATCTTACTTCGATGATTCAAATTCTCGTTTCGCTCTGATACCAACTGTAACATTGGTATCAGTTAAGTTATGAGCTCATGTTCACTCTGATACCAATTGTAACACCCCGCCCAAAATCAGAGTCTAAAAATTTCTTTTGAAAGAAACATAGAGTGAACAAGAGCGGGAGGCGTCACGACGCGAGCTAAGTTCAGACTATCCAAGTCCGACCCTTAACTGGCCATCCATGTGTACATGGACTAAACCATGAAAGATAATACACACATGGAACTAAACAATGAATTGCGGAATAAACTAAACTAACTGCAGAATTAGGTTGAATAGATAGCAAGTACCAGTCTCAATTAGTAAATAACATAAACCAACCATCCATTGTTAATATCCTAAACAAACCATAGCAAGTAACTACAATATTACATGTCCATAATAAAGTATTCAAATAACAACAATTATAAATCCATTCCAGCATTCAAGCATTTACGCTTGACTCCCCTCCTTATCATCAACCTTCTCTTTCCCTTTCCTTGTACCTGCATTCTCCTCTGAGGATAGAACTAGGGCGTTAGATCAACGCGCCCAATAGGTTTTCCTATCAGGGCTACCACAGGGTTAGTGTATAAAACATGCATATATATCATAGTACGTGATTATCAATAAAACATCTGAAAACAATGCTATGTGTGTAAGTGCATATGTAATGAGCCCCACCCCATCACACATACATAGCCATCACTTGACGGGACTCTCACCGTCAAGGTAAATCACAATACACTTTCATTTGGGACTCACAGTATTCTTTCATTGGGACTCACATGATAAGGTAATCCACTTTAATCCTCGTTACCTGTGGAAAGACACTTCGTCATTGAGTTGTTTCACAGTATTCTTTCATTGGGACTCACCTGATAAGGTAATCCACAGTAATCCTCGTAACCTGTGGAAAGACACTTCATCATTGAGTTGTTTCACGGTGTTCTTTCATTGGGACTCTCAAGTCAAGGTAATCCATAATCATCACCCCATGCAGATGCATGAGATGTCAATGTACATGTATGGCATTTGTAAATACATATTTCATCATTCAAAACCATATTTGAATTATAATATCAAATACAACATATCTCATAAAAACATAATAAAATCAAATCATAATTGTGGTTACAAGTCGGTAGGAAACCTACTGAAGATTCACTTCAGTACTTGTTCTTTCTTTAGCGTCACCCGGTCACGATTCGCACGTCGTTCAACTTCCGGTACCTTGTCCATATAACAATCAGTAAATTATACTATCATTTTACTTATTCATTCACATCTAAGACCCAACCACATCATGTGGGGTTCTGCCATGCCCATGGCCGAACATCATCAACTTAGGATTTAATCTCCTTTTTCATTTAACCAATTCTTAAATACTTACCCCTTTAAACATGTCTTGGTAGGGTTCGGCCATACATCATGGCCGAACCATAGCTCCTAGGTTCAACCTTCTTTCATGACCTTTCTTTATCCATTATCATCCTTATTTACAGCTTTGCCACCATATCAAACAATTGTCATTTTATGGGGTTCGGCCCTATACCTGGCCGAACCTTGTATTCCCACTTATCCATCACCAAATGGTTCTCCATTGAAATACTTTAAACCCTTTATAAAATCATGGAAACAATATCAAACACAACCCATAAACTTAGTCCATTTATCCCAAAAACAGCCCATGGGGTTCGGCCATGTCAATGGTTCTCTTGATCTAATTGATCCATCATCTACCCATGATTTGAATCAGTAACTTAACCCTAACATTGACATGGTTCAGCCCTATATTGGCCAACCAATAACAGCAAGTTAACCTTCATCAAATCACATAAAACACCATAATTTATATGGTTTTTAACTCACCAAAATCATCAAATACTTTCATGGGGTTCAGCCATCCAAAGTGACCGAACCCTATATCCATGTTTTGGTCCTCTTAAATATGTTTTAGATCTCATTTAGACAAGTAATAATCAGCATAACATTACTGCATTTTTTTTACCTCTTAAAACATCCAAATAAGTTCATCAACTTGTCCAAATGACCATAATACTTCATGGGATTCGGCCATCCAAGATGGCCGATCCCCATGGTCCATTTCATCAGTTTATATCCACTGTTTAGACCCATGATACCTTCAGTCTTTATGTCATTCAAATCCACGTTTTTAACCCTTTTTAAAACATGCATTTGAGTCTTAAAGAAACATAAAAAACAGTCCACCAACTTCATGGTTTCGATGTTTCAAAGACATCAAAACCAATCAATCATTTACACGGGGTTCGACCCTCCAAGGTGGCCGAACCCAATGATCATTTTTACCATTTTAAAACCTCTATTATTCAAGGTTAAAACCTTGGTGCATTTGGCCATAACCATGGCCCAATACATACCCTTTGCTTACAACTTGTTTAACTTGAACACTTAAGAAATCTTACCAAATTTCCTTTGCCTATAATCCTTGCCTTCTCCCCTCTATTTCTTCCTTTCTTCCTTAATCCTTTGCTGGTTTATGCTTGATTAATTGGTGCCAACACCTCTGCTGTTTAGCCAAGAAAAACGAGTTTGGAGAGTGGGAGAGAGAGATGGGAATTCTTTGGATTTTCAATATGAAAATCGGCCAAGAATGGTAACCTTTCCCTTTTGTAATTTCAGTCCCATCTTCCATTCATTTTCCCTCATTAAATTTTGCCAAAAACAATGGGATATTGGGTGTCATTCAAGACACCCCTTCACCCAAACGTTGCAACCTTTCACCTTTAAACACATGCATCTCATGGGATGAGATGATGCTGCCCAAGCTTGGTGTCCCTTGGCTTTGCCAAGGCACCTCTTCACTCCCAACGGCTGGGATGGGTTTGATTAAGTGTTGAGTGAGATTAAAACACCTTTCCATATCCTCTTGACTCACTTGATTCATGGTATTTTTATTCCAACTCAACTCATCCAACTCATCATATTTAATGCACCTAATTTGAGTGAACTCTTTTCTTAAATCAAACTCACTCCAAATCAGTCCAACTCAAGCTGAATTAATTCACACTTGAGTTCAATTGAGGGCCCACACGGTCATCCGTGGTCAACCTAGTCAACCCGACCCATTGGGTCCCCAATCAGCCCCTTGACCCGTTTTGACAACTTGACCCATTAATGGGCTGATTTTACTATTTTTAAATGGTTTTCACTTGTCCATCAGGCCTACCCATTTTTGCTCCACTTGATTTCCAATCAATTCAGCTTAACCCGATTTAAATTGAGCTCACCCAATGGTCAAATAATCCATTATGACCCATTGGGTCCCATTGGGTCCTTTGACCCAATTACCCATATTCACCCAATTTGATGTTCATTACCCATCCAATCAAATTTGACATTTATAATGTGCTCATAGGGTATTCATTTGAACAATGGGCCCCGTAATTTCCTGATTTACTATCACATTTATTGAATTCACCAATCCAGGGGCATTTTTGTAATTATTCCAATCATTGAGAATTCTTTGACCCAATTAACCATTTTGACCCAATTTGATGTACATTACCCATCCATTATAATTTGACCCTTATAATATGTTCATAGGATCTTAATTTGAACAATGGGCCCCACCATTTTCTCTTTTAACATCATAATTATTAAATTTACCAATCCAGGGGCATTTTCGTAATTATCCATCTTATTGAGAAATCGGGGTGTTACATGTTCAATCTTGGTAACCATGTTGGACCGTATGATCAAATTGTACATACTCCCATGCTTACTGATATATAGGTTGAAGTCTCGAATGGTATTCAACATCTCCCACTCTGTCCTGATCAAACATGCCACTGATGTATGTGATATACGGCTAAGGGCATCTGCCACCTTGTTCGCCTTGCCAGGGTGACATCGAAGCGCGAACTCATAATCTTGCAGATATTCCATGCATCTGCGTTGCCTCAGGTTGAGTTCTTTCTGATCAAACAAGTACTTCAAGCTCTTATGATCTGAAAACACTTCAAACTTCTCGCCATATAGATAGTGTCTCCAGCTTTTGAGAGCGAAGACCACTGCGGCTAGTTCCAGATCATGCGTAGGATAGAGGCGTTCATGTATTTTCAACTATCTTGAACCATAAGCCACCACTCGCTGACTTTGACTGAGTGAACACCCCAGTCGTTCTCCTGAAGCATCGCATTGTACCTCATAACTCCTACCTCTTTCCGGCAAAATTAAGATAGGAGCAGTTGTAAGTCTCTCCTTCAATTCTTCAAATCTCCGATTGCACATGATCTTGGATTTAAATTTATAAGATTAAATTTATAAGATCAAAGGACTACAAAGAGGGACCAAAAATCAAGCAAGTGAGGTTTGGCCATGGTGTATGGCCGAACCCCACAAGGGTGTATTTTGGGGACTAAGGGTTAAGTAAGTGACTAAGTGGTGATTGAGTAATGAATAAAAGGAAGGACTAAAATCAAGTAAGTGAGGTTCGGCCATGGTGTATGGCCGAACCCCACAAGGTGGTGTTTATGGACTTAGACATATTTGCAGATCAAATAGAACATGGGATTGATTGATTGGCATGTTATAAGGTAACAAGACTTCACAACGGGTGTACAATCGTGAACGGGTTCTGGACGAAAACGCAAGGACACTTTAGTGATCTTTGGTAGGATTCTACCTCTTTGAAGCCATGGATATGTAATACTGTTTAATTCCTTATTTTGATGGTTTATGTTGTAAAAATGTTATGTTCCAAATATGAGGTTTTAATGCTATGATTATACTATTACATAGCATATAGTCATATACATCTCATGCATGGCATGGGAGGGATGTTTGTAACCGGAGGCTACGCTCCATCGGGGCGTCCGTAACGCATTCGTAGGAAGACCTTGATGTGCATTATCCATCAAGAAGTAACCGGAGAACACACTTCGTCGGGGCGTCCGTAAGGCAACTGTGGGGATACCTTGATGAGGAGAATTCCATCAAGAGGATATATGTACTTGTGGTGGGTGGGACTCATTGCATTTGACACCATAGCATGGCATTGTTTTACATGGATTTCATATTATGTTATCTACCTGATTTATGTACTAACCATGTGTTAGCCCTACTTGGAATACCTATTGGGCGTATTGTCTAACGCCCTATTCTACCCTAGTGGATGATACAGAAAATGAAGGAAACGATGAGCGCGATCGGAGCCAAGCATAGGAGCTTGAATGTGTTTAATTTATATTTTGATTAAGTTACTTATGGACTTGTAATTTGAGTAGTTAGAATTCGGGCATGTAATAACTTAGATATTTTGCTATGGTTTGAGTGGTTTATGTTGGATATTCTAGTTAAGATAATTATGGTTAAAGACTTGAACTACTTTGCTATCTAAAAATGGAATAGAGTTAGGTTCTATTATAATCTGCAGTTTAGGTTTTATTCCGCATTATATATATATATTAGTACGTGTGAACCGAATTCATGGACTTAGTCCATACAAACGTATGGTTGGCCAGTTAAGGGTCGGACTTTAGAAGTTTGGACTTAACTCGCGTCATGACGTCCCGCTCTCTATCAACTCTTTGTTTATTAAAAAAAAAAATAGACACTGATTTTCAAAAAGCGAGTGAAAAAGGGCAGGGCGTTACAAAACCTCTGAGTGTTAATTTTTTTCGAGAGATATATCCAGTAAGGTTTGCAATCGAAGGGCATTTTCCACCGGTGTCAACAAAACTTGAGTCTATTTGGAAAAATAAGTCTATCTTAATATTGGCTAAACAAACACTACACTCCAGTTATAAGCCTTATAAAATGAATTTTAGAGTTGTATGATGTCTAGACCTCTCATACTTGTGTTCCTATTAAATATATTGATATTTGTGGGTATTATCACCGAAAGCCCTCACGAGACTATAACTCGTCCACTAGTGGTGAGCTAGGGATTTAAAGGCTTCTTGCATACACTAAATGCAATCAAGTGTACTAGCGAAAGTGGTTTAGTTTAGGATTTTCATTTTGTTTTTAACCACTTGGTCTAGAATATGATTACTTAAATATCTTTGTGTGTCTTTAGAATTTTTAGCTTTAGTTTTGCTCGAGGACTAGCAAAATCTGAGTTTGGTGGTATTTGTTGAGCATTGAAATATTACATTTTTGCCCATGATTATTGGACCAGTTAGCTCTCAATTTTGTATATAATGATGCATTCAATACAGTTTGTTAGTTTTATAGTAAAACAGTGGAAAGTTTAGGAAAATCAAGCTAACTCAGTGGAAAATTGTAGGTTTAGAGTTTTAAAGTGAAGACCTAGAATATTTATTGTAACACCCCGGATTTTCACTATTTATAATATATTGGATTTGGCCTATTTTGAATTACAAATTGATTGAATTTAAGATTAATGGTTGAAATGGACCTTAGATGGGTAAAGAATTGGGTCAATTACCCAATTAAGACCCAATGGATCATGGGTAGTTTGATTTTAAGTAATTGGGTAAATGTAAAGAAACGGATCAATTACCCAATTGGGACCCAATGGGTCATAGATGAGCTGATTTTAAGGTAAATGGGTAAGGTTAATTTAGTTGGGTCAACTATCCAATTAGGATCCAATGCATTAAATCCACCTCATCAAGTGAGGTGGCATGCATGTGAGGTGGCATTGCCATGTGGCATGCATGGAAGCCAACTAGGTAATGTGCCACATCATCGAGTGATATGGCCAAGGTGGGACCTACATACAATGTGGTGCATGGTCGGCTAGGTCATGGTTGACTTGGTCAACCATGGGTGAGTTCAAAGGATACTTCCATCTCAAGGGGAGTTGAGTGGGAATATGAGGAATTTTCTATCTCAAGGGAAAGGAACCAAGGAAAAACATGGGAAGACAAAGGGTCTCCTTGGTTTTAACCAAAGGACACCTTGATTAGATAAAGCATTAACGGAGGAGATGAAAGGGTCGACTGTTATACAAGAGACACAACCCAAGGGGCACACCCCACCCCTTGGCCGATCATTATATCTTTTGGAACAAAGAGTTTTCTCCTTTTCTCTATCTCTATCTTTCAACCTACACCTCTGGACTTAGAACAAAGGAAGAAGAAGGAGTAAGGAAGGAAAAGACAGAGCAAAAGAAACGAAGGAAACGGGAAATAAAATATGCTTCAAGTTACAAAATAATATGGGATTAAAGGAAACCATAGCTTGGTCATAGTATGGTCGAATCTATGGTTCCAGATTGGTTGAAAGGACTAGCCAAATCATCATAGTGCCATGGAATTGGTATCCATTTGAAGAATGGATATGTATTGGAAACAAAGTTGATGTCTGAATTCAAGTTATAAACCAAGTATTGAAAGAAATATGAAAAAGGCTCTAGCTTTGGCTAGAGAGTAGAGTAAACTCACTAAGAGTTACATGTATGATATTATTTATGTTAAAATAATATTAGGAGTGAATTTCATGAAGAATGGTCGAGTCAAATATGTTAACAAAAGAGACTGACAAACAGTCAGTCGACTGAATCTGGGATTCAGTCGACTGAACTAGAGTTGGCCGAAACAGAAAACAATTTCTGGGAGTTTCAGCCAACTGAATCTTGTGATTCAGTCGACTGAACAAGGGCTGGATTAAAATATATGGAATATAATGGTGTTTCAGTCGACTGAATCTGTGATTCAGTTGACTGAAAATAGACGTATTGAATAAGTTAGGTAATCTGACGTGTTTCAGCCGACTGAATCTATGATTCAGTCGACCGAAAGAAAACTAGTTAAACACATAAACTGTTGGCTGATGATTTAGCCGACTGAATCATGGATTCAGTCCACTGAATCTATATTGGCCAAACACACAGTTGATCTGATCCAAAGTCAGCCGACTAAATCTGTGATTCAGTCGACTGAAAGTAGATTGACCGAGAATACAGAGGGTTGACTCAGAGTCAGCCAACTAAATCTGTTATTCAATCGACTGAAAAATTACGAGCCAGGGTTAAAACAGTTCCGAGTTGGATTTCTGCTGACTGAATATTGTATTCAGTGGACTGAAAGCCTGTGGGTAAGGCAGAGGACTGTATCTGGGTATGATTCAGTCGACTCAATTCCTGATTCAGTTGACTAAATTGAAAATTTGATTTTATATGATATTTCCACAAACTTCAGTTTATTTGGAAGGATGTAAGGGATGATGGGAATTAGATGGATAATCAAATTGACATATGGACGTGATTGAATTCATTAAGGTAAAGAGATTTTGCAAAGGGTTTGCGATTCGTTTCAACGTGATCGTTGAACGATGCCTTCACAAAACAGTGAGGAAAATATATTGGACGTTGGTAGGATTCCTACCTTATTGAGACAATGTGGATTATATATATGTACTGGTTTTATTTCCTTTTGTGATGATTTACTTTGGTTAAACAAATGGTTATGTTTTATGAACTGAATTTCAATGATGTTATGTAATTTGATATGAAATGGCATTCTTACACTCATTATATCATGCATGGCATGGGAGGGAACACAAGGGAGGAGTCCACACTCCATTCGGTGATTCTGATTAACATATGTGGGGAGGAATCCACACTCCATTCGGTTATTCTGATTAACATATGTGGAGAGGAGTCCACACTCCATTCGGTGATTCTGATTTACATATGTGGGGAGGAGTCCACGCGACATTCGATTACTCCTATTAACATATGTGGGGAGGAGTCCACACTCCATTCGGTTATTCCAATTAACATATGTGGGGAGGTATAACAGTGACCTGGTGTGTAACACCCCGATTTCTCAATAAGATGAATATTTACGAAAATGCCCCTGGATTGGTAAATTTATTAATTATGATGTTAAATGAGAAAATAGTGGGGCCCATTGTTCAAATTAAGATCCTATGAACATATTATAAGGGTCAAATTATAACGGATGAATAATGTACATCAAATTAGGTCAAAATGGTTAATTGGGTCAAAGAATTCTCAACGGTTGGAATAATTACGAAAATGCCCCTAGATTGGTGAATTCAATAAATGTGATTGTAAATAAGGAAATAGTGGGGCCCATTGCTCAAATTAAGATCATATGAGCACATTATGAATGTCAAGTTTGATTGGATGGGTAATTTCTCAATGAAGTGGATAAATTACGAAAATGCCCCTGATGTGTTAAATTAATTATTTTGTGATGTTAAGTAAGGAAATGGTATGGCCCATTGCTCAAATTAAGATCAATGAGCACATTATGAATGTCAAGTTTGATTGGATGGGTAATTTACATCAATTGGGTCGAAAATGACTAAATGGGTCAAAGGGCCCAAATGGGACCCATCGGGTCTTACTGGATTATTTGACGCTTTGTGATTTTAAATTAAATGGGGTTAAGCCTATTTGATTGGAAATCAAGTGGAGAAAAAATGGGTAGGCTTGATCCATATGTAAAAACCAATTAGAAATGACCAAAATACCATAATTGGGTCATGGAGTCAAAAACGGGTCAAGGAGCTAAAAGTGGACCCAACGGGTCGAGTTGACTATAGTTGACCGTGTGGACCCTCTAGGGAGCTAAAACACGAGTTAAATCGGTTGAGTGGAACTGAAGTGAGTTGGAATTAAATCAAGGGTTGAGTTAACTCATGTGCATTGAATGAAATGCATTAATTATGGTGAGTTGGACATTGAGTTGAGTGAGTCAAAAATGGAAGTCAAATGGGCTGAAAATTCAGTGAGTTAAGTGGAATATGAGGAGGTGTGGTGATCTCAAACAAACCAAAACAAGTCCCACACGTTGGGGACTTGTTATGGAGAGTTTCATGCAAAACATTAAATGGAATATGGGGGGTTTCTATTCCATTTGGAAACCCCAAGCCTTCAATATTGGAATGCCAATGGGTGCATTTGTTGGCAGCAAGTGTCCCATTGGTTTAGGCAAGAATTTATGAGGAAGTGGAGGGGTTTTGAGGGCTGAATTATTAAAGGAAACAAACACCATCTTGGCCATTTTTCACCATTGAAAAGCCAAGATTCTCCATCTCTCCCTCCCTCTCTCCAATTCATTTGCTTAAGTGGAACAGCAGAGGTTTTTAGCATCAATTATTCAAGCTTAAACCAGCAAGGAATTAAGAAAGAAGGAAGGAAATAAGAAGGAAAGGAAGCAAGGATCAAAAGGCAAGACAAGAGCTTGGAATTTGGTAAGTGTTTCATGGACTTTTGGATTAATAAAGTGGGGTATGTATTGGGCCATGGTCATGGCCGAATACACCAGTGTTTAACCTTGATTATGAAGGATTTAAAATGGTAAAAAAATAACCATTGGGTTCGGCCACCATGGAGGGCCGAACCCCATGAAAGAGATTGATGATTGTTGTGAAATCAAAGAGTTAGAAACCATGCAATACCATGGGGTTTCTATAGGAGTTTAAATAGAATTAGGTTTGCTGTTTTTATGCCTAAGATACAGGATAAATGATGAAAGATTATTAGAAGAATTGAATCCCAAAGAGCCATGAGGTTCGGCCATGTGAATGGCCGAACCCCATGGGTTGCTTTATGGTTTTTATTTTGTTTACTTAGGGTTATGGTTACTGATTTGGGTCAGCCTTTGGATGGCTGAACCATGTATTGATCATGGTTGAATTAGCATGATTAAACCATGAGTGATCATGGTGATAATCAGATCAAGAGAACCATTGGGTTCGGCCATGTGCATGGCCAAACCCCATGGGGCTAGCTTTGGGATGAATGGACCAAGATTTATGGGTTTTCCTATGTATGTTAAATGAAATAAGCTTGCTGTTTTGGGTTGGCCATGGGATAGCTGAACCTTGTAGTTAATATGGCTAAATGGTAGAGCCTAACTTGTAAACAAATGATGGGATCATTGTGTAGGAGGATCATAGGGTTCGGCCATAATTGTTTTGTTGGAGATTATGACTTGGTTGTATGAGTTGGATTAAGTAAACATATGGATTTATCTTTGGACTTAGTGATAAGTAAATAACCAGCCACTAAGGTAGATTACTTTTATGAACTTTGATTATGAGCAAGATTAGACATTGGTTATACCAATGGCAAATCTGTGAATACAAGTCAAACGAAGGGATTGATCAAAGGACTCACATGATGTAGTTGGGTCTTAGATATGAATGAACAAGTAAGTGATAGTATGATTTATTGATTGTTATATGGATAAGGTACCGGAAGTTGAACGACGTGCGAGTCGTGACCGGGTGACGCGAAAGAAAGATCAAGTACTGAAGTGAATCTTTAGTAGGTTTCCTACCTTTATTGTAACCACTATTTCATATGCTGTTTTATGTTGATTTCGATAACTTATATGATTGTAAAGTTATGTTTCTAAATGACATGTTTGCATAGACATCTCATGCATGGCATGGGATGATGGTGTTGTAACCGGAGGCCACACTCCGTCGGGGCGTCCGAAAGACCACTGTGGGGTACCCTGATGATGAATATCCCATCAGAGGAATCCGGAGGCCACACTCCGTCGGGGCGTCCGAAAGACCACTGTGGGTTACCTTGACGATGAGAATCCCGTCAAGTGATGGCTATGTTGAATGGTGATGGGTGGGACTCATTACATGTTCATTTCATGCATAGCATGTTTTTATGGAATTTTGTCTCACATGTATTATTAGTATGTATATGCATGTTTTATATGCTAACATGTGGTAGCCCTGATTCGGGAACCTACTGGGCGCGTTGATCTAACGCCCTAATTCTATCCTCAGAGGAGATTGCAGGTACAAGCAAGGGGAAAGGAAAGGTCATTGACCAGGAGGGGAGCTGAGCCTAAGTGCTTTAATGATGGATTTGGATTACGTTATATTACTGTCATTTGAATACTATTGTTGGACATGTAATAATTCGTTACTTGCTATGGTTTGATTAGGATAATAACATTTGGATGGTTGATCTATGTTATTTAATGTTTAAGACTGTTACTTGCTATCTCGTCTTTCTATTCCGCAATTAATCTAGATTATTCCGCATGTTGATGTTAGTTCCATGTGTGATTCACTATCATGGTCTATTCCATGTACACATGGGTGGCCAGTTAAGGTTCAGACTTGGGTAGTCTGAACTTAACTCGCGTCGTGACGCCGCCCGCTCTCTTCCGATGTTTATTAAAAAAAAAAATTAGACTCTGAAATTCTCGGAAAGGGCGGGGCGTTACATGGTGGTACATCACAAAACACTATGGAAGTAATTGGCCAAGGGAACACCTTGATATGATTTGTGTTATGGTTGGATATGGAAGTTGGGAGGGAGATCATTGGCATATGACACCCATGACATGACACATACACTAGCATGATTTTAAAATGCCCTGTTTTTAGTACTACGAGTTGTTTTACAGTTTTGATACGATGTATTTATCATGATTTATATTGATCCTGTGTGTACATAACCCTATTTGGAATTCCTACTAGGCGCGTTGACTAACGCCTTACTTCTACCCTATAGATGATGGAACAGGGAATGGAAAGGACATGGGACCTGAAGAAAGCCAAGCATGAGAGTTTGGGGAGTTTATGCTGATTTTACTTAAATGATTTTGAATTGATGTATTGGGAGAACTGTTTATTTTGGTATTGTAATAACTTAGATTATTTTGCTATGGTTTGATGATATTTTGGATATTTAAGTTTTAGTTAATTAAATAGTGATTGGCTTCCTTGCTTATTAATATCATAGATATGGATAGTATTTTATTCGTATATTAATTCCGCAATTGATTGTAAAGCGTGTGAACTGTTTATGTGAACTTAGTCCACGCACACGTAAAGGTGGCCAATTAAGGGTCGGGTTCTGGAAACTCAGACTTACCTCGCGTTGTGACGTTTACCCGTTCTCTCTCACTCTTCTTTATTTATTTAAAAAAATATACTCTCAGACTTACCTTACGTTGTGACGTTTACCCGTTCTCTCTCATTCTTCTTTATTTATTTAAAAAAATATACTCTGATTTTCGGCGAGTGAAAAAAGGCATGGCATTACATTTATAATTATTGCATGCTACCTTTTAGGATCTATTCATGTAAATTAATTATTCTGGATCCATTTATGAGAGTCTATGATTAATTAATAATTTTTAGATTTTAAGCGGTTGAATAATTATTTAATTTTAAATGTTAGAAGCTGCAAATCCAAGTGCCAAAGCTTCAATAAGCCAGGCCACATGCAAGTCCAATTGCATTCTGCCATTGGACCAGGCCAATGTGCAAGCTCAGTCTAACTAAGGCCCAAGCTTTCAAATCCAATTCAAGTGGGCCTAAGTTGAGGTCTAGATCCAAGTCCAAGTCCAAGTCAACTCCATGGTCCATGTTTGAATTTCACCTAAGCCCAACACAATTATCCATAGCCAAAGTTCATAATCCAACCTCGCATCTACACCATCCAATTTCTACCTTAGATCTTAACCTTCCATTTTGTAATAGCCCGAATTTTTAAATCAATATATATATGGCAATTATTTGTTTTAATAATGGGAAAATGGGAATTTTGATGTCATGGATGTTAAATGGATCAAAGTGTGGGCAAAGGCCCAAGTATGGTCCAATGGACCATGGATTGGATAGAACTCATTTAAAGGGGTCAATAATGGTCAAGTGGGCCCAATAATCATGTGCGACTCGACGGATCAAAATTGATTCAAACCCTAAGGTAAATGTTAAGAAAATCAATATAATTGGGCGATGGATCTGATGATGACCCAATAAGGAGAATGGATTGAATTGATCACCTAAGTAATGAGGAAATAATCAAGATGGTATGATCAAGTGGGGCCCACCTCCACCTCATTAAGTGAGGTGGCGGTTGGCTAAGAAATTGGTGGGGCCGACCACCATGGTTGACTTGGTCAACCATGGGTGGATTCATGAAGGAATTGAAGGGAATTAAATAGAAATTAAATTATAAAAATTAAAGGGGCTAAATTAAATAACAAATTAAATAATTAAGTGAGTCAAGAAAGGAGTGAGTCACATAGGAATGGGGGTGGGTCAAGATGATTTCCATCTCATTTGACTCACTCAAAACCGTTGGAATGGGTAGTGGTTCCATCTCATCCCCAACCACCTCCACTAAAGAGACAAAGACCCTAAGATTGGGGGCATGCAAGGCCATACCCCCCCTTCATGAGTACTAACCGATGGGGTGAAGGCCAAGAGTACTTGGGAGATGGCCTCCCATCCCATTGCACTCATCTCACTCTCTTTCCCTCCTCCTCCCTCTCACCACCGACCCCATTCAAGGAAGAAAGAAGGAGAAGAAACTTAAAAGAAAGGGAAGAAGAAACTAAGGGTTGGCCGATCACCAAGACCCAAGCTTGAGATATTGTCTTCATCTCCTTCTTCTCTCTCTCTCCCCTGAAATCTAACCCTACCATTAGCCGAACCCAAACCTTGGTTGCCTTACGTTGATCAAGCTCACCATTGGCCGAGTATCAAGGAGAAAGATTAAGGAACATGAGGCAACCGGGAGAGCCACGGATTGTAAGGATCTCTAAACAAGATATGAAGTTTTAATGGTTTAAAAATGGAATCCATTTCCTAGAATGAATGATGGCCACAAATGTTATGGACCTTAGATCCAGGATCCATCAGATGATGAGGTGAGAAATGAAGGAAGAAATGAGAGATGGATTAAGAAAATTAATAAATTAGAGACATTATGTATTGGAGAGTTATTAAGCATGGAAATGTAATATTCTTAAGAAAATCATGAAGGAAGGAAGTACAAACATGCAATGGAAAGGACTGACAAAACAGTCAGTCGACTGAATCAGAGGTTCAGTCGACTGAACTGATGATGAACGAATCAGAAACGAGCTTCTGGGAGTTTCAGCCGACTGAACAAGGGAGTCAGTCGACTGAACTAAGGATGACATGAAAACAGAAGGAGTTTCTGGGAGTTTCAGTCGACTGAATCTGATGATTCAATCGACTAAACACAAACGTCTCGGACAAGAAAAGAGTTCTGGAAGTTTTAGCCGACTGAATATATGATTCAGTCGACTGAAGGAATACTTATTAAACACGTAAACGGATGGTTGATAGTTCAGCCGACTGAATGTGTATTTCAGTCGACTGAAAATAAACTGGCAGAGCAAACAGATAATCTGATTCAAAATCAGCCGACTGAATCTATGATTCAGTCGACTGAAAGCGTATGAACCATGTTTCAGCCGACTGAATGTATATTTCAGTCGACTGAAACCGAACTGGCAAGACAAATAGACGATCTGATTCAAAATCAGCCGACTGAATCTGTGATTCAGTCGACTGAATTGAAATATACAGTTTGGCGTATTTTCAGAGGCATTGTTAATCCGGAAAGAAAAAATGGTGGTTATGTTAAATTAAAGGGACGGATTTTAATGATCCTACGACATGATTGGTAAGTCATTAATGGACCTAAGTGTATGGATCAGTTATGGATTGAATTATGTATGTATTCCAATCAATGGGAAAAGAGGCCAAGATAAGGGCTGATTATGGTAATCTCATAATGTGGTTAACGATCATTAATGAACATAGGTTTATGATCAGTTAGAGACTTAAATCGTGGATAAGATATAGACTAATTTGGGGAATGTATAATAAGGTATTGGCACATCACAACGGTACGCGAACGGCTACCGGAATTATCGGACGAGAACGAAAAAGGACGTTATCAGTATTTGGTAAGATTCCTACCTTTTTGTAAGCCGTGGATTATGTGTATGTGATGCTTTCCGTATTTGATTTTGGAAATTATATGATTTATTATTACATGGATTTTATATGGTATGGATTATATTCTAAATGCTATGGACGGTATTTTATATGCTATGGATTATATTCCTATCCCATGGATTTTATATTATGGATATGAAATGTATATATATATTACATAACATAATGCACTACATCTCATGCATGGCATGGGCGGAAAAAAATAAACAAACCAGAGTCCATGCTCGGTCGGGGCGACCGAGAACAGACATGGGGACATTGATAGGGTATTACCGGAGTCCATGCTTCGTCGGGACGACTGAGAACAGACATGGGGACATTGATATGGTATCACCGGAGTCCATGCTCCGTCAGGGCGACCGAGAAGCAAACATGGGGACACCTTGACGACGATTTGCCGTCAAGGGGGATATGATATTTCAGGATGATGTAGATGATGGGTGGGACACATGGCATAGACACCCATGGCATGGCATTCATCATATGGTTTTATTATATTGCTGTCTGTATGCTTGTTATTACTAATCCATGTGCTAGCCCTACTCGGAGTCCTACTGGGCGCGTTGACTAATGCCCTACTTCCACCCTAGCTGGTGATACAGGAGACGGAGGAAACAGTGGACGTGACGGGACTCAGGCTTAGGTGTGTGGGAAAGCGGCTACTTCGTTTACCAAAGTTTTATTTTGGAAATGTTGTAACACAAGTAGCTTAGCTTGTTGAATTGTAACAACTTTGGATTTCTTACTATCGTCTGGATTAAACTTTGTACGTCAACATTTTGAGACATAATCATGAACATGGGGGTATTTTGGTAATTTCATGTTGAATCTTCCCTTCTATCTAAAACCGGTAGGATAGTATCTATTATAATGTTCTGCATGTAACTATGTTCTGCGAGCTTACTTCCTACGCGTGAACCGTACTCGTGGACTTCGTTCCGCGCACGCGTGGGGTTGGCCAATTAAGGGCCGGGCTTTAGAAGCTCGGACTTAACTCGCGTCGTGACGTCCGCGCCATTTGTCATTTTGATTTAATTCAAAAAAAAAAAATAGACTCTGAAATATAGTGAAACTGGGCAGGCGTTACAGTTGGTATCAGAGCGAAATCGGAAGAATGAATCTCTTGAAGTATGATTAAGACGGTTTCACGTCTCACTGACGGATAAGAATCCCAACTGACCGACTCTTCGGAGTCCGCTGCACGGGGGCCGGGTTAATCTACTTCGATTGACTTAGACTGAAACATTCAATCTGAGCGTCACATCTGACGTAAGAAAATGATAGTACGGGAAGTACAATCATTATAACATTGATGGATTTATCAGACATAGGAAAATTTTCCCCAACTTCACAAAAATGGAGAAACCTAGTTAGTTGGGAAGTCTTCCCCAAACCAAGTATGCATATTTGGCAATTTTCCTCAATGTGAGAAACAATACGTAATTCTTAGGAATTATCCCCTCAAAAAAAAAAAAAAAAACTAAGTATGGGCATATTGGCAATGTTTTCAAGCTAAATATGAACGCACCAATGTTATGAAAGAACTAAGTTAATATTTTTTTCAATGAGTTAGGAAATGCCACCAAGAAGAAGAACTCGCAGAAATCCCCGGGTAGAAGAAGAGGTACCACCACCTCATCAAGAGGAAGTGCACCCACCGCATCAAGAGGAGGTACCACCACCTCACCCAGCCGAGGGACAAAACAGTATCAGCATACAAGGTGTACCTCTCGAGTTAAGGGATGTGGTTCAAGCGGCAGTCGCTTCTGCTCTCCAACAACACTCAAGTGGAAATGCGACCCCAGTAAACGGAAAATGGTCAAGGATTTTCAACAACAGCACCCTCCCTACTTCAGGGGAACCGAAGGGGCTGTTGGAGCGGAACACTGGTTAAAAAGGATCACTCAGATCTTTAATCTGCTCCAAATTTCCAATCCTACTGATAAAATTTTACTGGCCACTTCTCAATTGATCGAAGATGCCAGTAGTTGGTGGGAAGTTGTAGAAAAGCAACAAGCCCTGGTGCCAGAAAGGGAAAGGACTATCATGACATGGGAATGGTTCTCAGCCACCTTCTTAGAACAATACTTTCCGGAGGAAGAAAGAGAGAGCCAGGCTGAAGCCTTCATCTCATTGGTACAAGGCAGCATGACGGTGGCACATTACCACAGAGAATTCCTTAAGCTGTCCATCTATGCATTCTACATGGTGGATACTGAACACCGAAGGGCCCGCAACTTTGAACGTGGCCTTCGGCCAAGCATCAAGGCTAGAGTGACCATTTTCAAAGAGCCCACACTAGCAGGGGTGGTCAGCAGGGCCACCATAGCAGAGCGAGAGTTGAACGAAATAATACGGTTTGACAACCGCCGAGGGCAAGGTGGGCGTGGTACATTCCAACCCAATAAGAAGTTCCGCCCAAACTCTAGCCAACCCTCACTCTCCACAGGCTCTACGGGGGGCTTTCGCCCCAATCAGCCCTCCTCATCAACATCAGTCACACAGGTTCCCGGAGGTGGGAACACATGTTACGAGTGTGGCCAACAGGGCCACTTCAAGAGGGATTGCCCACATATCAACCGACCCTCTAACTGTAGGGGTGCCTTCCACACTCCATCCAGATCGACTCAGTCGCGGGGGGGGGGGGGGGGGGGGGGGGGGAAGAACATACAACCAGGCAGGACGGGCGCCAACCCCTACCGGATCTGGACGACTCTTCACCATACCAACTCTAGTAGCGGTGGATCGCTCGGTGATGCAAGGTATGGCTGTAATTGGTAGTTCCTATGCTGTTACATTATTTGACACTGGAGCTTCACATTCATTTATATCTGCTGCATTCATATCTGCTACGGGCACGTTAGTACAAAACTTGTCCACATCACTCACCGTTGTATCCCCTGTTGGAGACACATCACTGGGACTCATATTTACGGCATTGAACACTGAACTCGTGGGGTTCAGATTCGAGTCCAACTACTTAGTAATCGATATGGCTGAATACGACGTTATATTTGGCATGGACTGGTTGACTACATATCAGACTCACATTGACTGCCACCTTCGTAGGGTGTTATTTTGGTCACCCGAGGGAAAGCGGTATGTGGTACACGCTGACAGGCAGGGCATCCCTAGAAGGCTGCAGGAAGAATTAAACCATCTTGCCTTGAACAGTCTCAGATTAGATAAGGCACCAATAACCGAACTTCCGGCGGTAGTAGCAGATTATGCCGAGGTATTTCCAACAGAGCTCCCTGGTTTACCACCCAAGAGGGAGATAGACTTTGAAGTCAAATTATATCCTAGCGCCGCTCCAGTATCACTACCCCATTATAGAATGGCACCAGCTGAGATGACCGAGTTGAAGAAGCAGATTGATGAACTGCTCAGGCTGGGTTTTATTCGCAACAGCACATCCGTATGGGGAGCCCCGGTATTATTTGTGAAGAAGAAAGACGGTACTCTGCGAATGTGTGTGGATTATAGAAAGTTGAATCAGCTGACTATCAGTAATAAGTATCCCCTACCTCGGATTGACGATCTATTTGATCAGCTTAGGGGTTCCTCTCACTTTTCCAAGATTGATTTAATGTCCGGATATCATCAAATCCGGGTTAGAGAGGAGGACATAGAGAAGACTGCTTTCAGGACTCGGTATGGCTTATATGAATATGTAGTCATGCCGTTTGGACTTACTAATGCACCGGCGGTGTTCATGGACCTGATGAATAGGATATTCCGTCCTTACTTAGATCAGTTTGTGATCGTATTCATTGACGATATTCTGGTCTACTCCAAAAGTCAGAAGGAACATGCCGAACACCTGCGGATAGTCCTAGACACTTTGAGAAAGAACCAATTGTATGCAAAAGCCAGCAAGTGTGAATTTTGGCTATCTGAAGTCAACTTCTTGGGGCACATCATATCAAAGGAAGGTATAGCCGTGGACCCGGCTAAGGTAGCAGCAGTCAAGGAATGGAAAGCGCCGACAAATGTGACCGAGATCCGCAGTTTTCTGGGATTAGCCGGTTACTACCGGAAATTCATCATGGACTTCTCCAAGATTGCAGCTCCACTTACCCGACTCACTCAGAAAGGTGTCAAGTTTGAGTGGTTGAATATGTACAACCAGAGATTTGAGGAGCTAAAGGAGAGGCTTACAACCGCTCCTATTCTGATCTTGCCGGAAAGAGGCAGAAATTATGAAGTGTACTGTGATGCCTCCGGTGAAGGACTTGGGTGTACACTTAGTCAAGGTAATCGTGCAGTGGCGTACGGATCAAGACAGTTGAAAATTCATGAACGCCATTATCCCATACATGATCTAGAACTAACAGTAGTGGTCTTCGCTCTCAAAAGCTGGAGACACTACCTCTATGGTGAAAAGTTTGAGGTGTTCTCGGATCACAAGAGTCTGAAATACTTATTTGATCAGAAAGAACTCAACATGAGACAACGCAGATGGATGGAATATCTGGCGGATTATGAGTTCGCACTTCGGTATCATCCTGGCAAGGCGAACAAAGTGGCGGATGCCCTCAGCCGCTTGTCATATGCGACAGTAGCCAGCATGATCAGAACGGAATGGGAGGTATTGAATACCATCAGAGAATTTAAACTCTACCTCAATAATCATGGGACCATATATAATCTGATCATACGATCCCACATGGTCTCCGAAATTGAACGGGAGCAACGGACAGATCCAGGGGTGGAGGAAATATGGGCTAAGCTGTCTACCGGTGAGGTTGTACCGGAGTGGGAGCTACGACCAGGACAGGGTCTTATGTTCCGAGGCAGGACATATGTGCCTAAGAATTGCAGAAGAGAGTTGCTGATTGAAGCACACCAAACCAAACTCTCTATTCACCCGGGCAGCACCAAGATGTATCATGATCTTAAGAGGCGCTATTGGTGGTATGGACATAAGAAAGATGTGGCAGATTTTGTTGCTCGTTACCTAACTTGTCAGCAGGTTAAGGCAGAACATCGGAAACCACCGGGCTTACTCGCACCCTTACCGGTGCCAGAATGGAAATGGGAACACATATCCATGGACTTTGTAACAGGGTTGCCTAGGTCATCCAAGGGCAACGATGCGATATGGATCATAGTGGATCAATTGACCAAGTCTGCACATTTCCTTCCCATCAAGATGACAGATTCATCAGAGACTTTGGGTCGACGGTACATCCGGGAAATCATCAGGTTACATGGTATTCCCCAGTCTATTGTGTCCGACAGGGATGGTCGATTCACCGGTAGATTATGGCAGGGTTTACAGTCGGCTATGGGGACCGACGTATTAACTAGTACAACATTTCATCCACAAACTGATGGACAGTCAGAGAGGATGATACAGACACTGGAAGATATGCTGAGAGCATGCATGCTAGACTTCAAGGGCGGATGGGAAGATCATTTGCCACTGGTGGAGTTCTCTTACAATAACAGTTACCAGGCAAGCTTCCAGATGGCTCCATTTGAGGCATTGTATGGTAGACCGTGTAGATCACCAGTGTGTTGGACAGAGGCCGGTGAGCCTGCGTTGATTGGGCCGGATTTGGTTGCGGAGACTACAAAACAAATTAAGTTGATACGGCAACATCTACTCACTGCACAGAGCCGTCAGAAGAGTTATGCCGACAAGAGGAGAAGGTTCCTCGAATTTGAGGTGGGAGACTTAGTGTTCTTAAAAGTCTCGCCACGGAAAGGGCACATGAGGTTCGGAAAGAAAGGAAAACTGACGCCTAGATTTGTGGGGCCGTTTCCGATACTGAAGAGGGTGGGAGGAGTAGCTTATCAGTTAGCGCTCCCTCCGCAGCTGTCATCTCTACATGATGTGTTTCATGTGTCCATGCTGAGAAAGTACAATCCTGATCCTTCTCATGTGATAAATGCTCAAGACATCGATGTACAAAGCGATGTGACATATGTGGAGAAGCCGGTCAAAGTTATTGGAAGTGAACAAAGGGTGCTGTGGAACCGCGCCATTCAGTTCGTCAAAGTGGTATGGGAACAGCATGGCAATGAAGAGACCACTTGGGAACTTGAGTCGGAAATGAAAGCCGCTTATCCGGAGCTCTTTACATGAGTTGTTAGAACCCCTACTTCGCTCGAATTTTCGGGACGAAAATTTTAAAAGAGGATTCTATTGTAATAGCCCAAATTTTTAAATCAATATATATATATATATATATATATATATATATATATATATATATGGCAATTATTTGTTTTAATAATGGGAAAACGGGAATTTTGATGTCATGGATGTTAAATGGATCAAAGTGTGGGCAAAGGCCCAAGTATGGTCCAATGGACCATGGATTGGATAGAACTCATTTAAAGGGGTCAATAATGGTCAAGTTGGCCGGTAATCATGTGCGACTCGACGGATCAAAATTGATTCAAACCCCAAGGTAAATGGTAAGAAAATCAATATAATTGGGCCATGGATCCAATGATGACCCAATAAGGAGAATGGATTGAATTGATCATTTAAGTAATGAGGAAATAATCAAGATGGTATGATCAAGTGGGGCCCACCTCCACCTCATTAAGTGAGGTGGCGGTTGGCTAAGAAATTGGTGGGGCCGACCACCATGGTTGACTTGGTCAACCATGGGTGGATTCATGAAGGAATTGAAGGGAATTAAATAGAAATTAAATTATAAAAATTAAAGGGGCTAAATTAAATAACAAATTAAATAATTAAGTGAGTCAAGAAAGGAGTGAGTCACATAGGAATGGGGGTGGGTCAAGATGATTTCCATCTCATTTGACTCACCCAAAACCGTTGGAATGGGTAGTGGTTCCATCTCATCCCCAACCACCTCCACTAAAGAGACAAAGACCCTAAGATTGGGGGCATGCAAGGCCATACCCCCCTTCATGAGTACTAACCGATGGGGTGAAGGCCAAGAGTACTTGGGAGATGGCCTCCCTTCCTATTGCACTCATCTCACTCTCTTTCCCTCCTCCTCCCTCTCACCACCGACCCCATTCAAGGAAGAAAGAAGGAGAAGAAACTTAAAAGAAAGGGAAGAAGAAACTAAGGGTTGGCCGATCACCAAGACCCAAGCTTGAGATATTGTCTTCATCTCCTTCTTCTCTCTCTCTCTCCCCCGAAATCTAACCCTACCATTAGCCGAACCCAAACCTTGGTGGCCTTACGTTGATGAAGCTCACCATTAGCCGAGTATCAAGGAGAAAGATTAAGGAACAAGAGGCAACCGGGAGAGCCACGGATTGTAAGGATCTCTAAACAAGATATTAAGTTTTAATGGTTTGAAAATGGAATCCATTTCTTAGAATGAATGATGGCCACAAATGTTATGGACCTTAGATCCAGGATCCATCAGATGATGAGGTGAGAAATGAAGGAAGAAATGAGAGATGGATTAAGAAAATTAATAAATTAGAGACATTATGTATTGGAGAGTTATTAAGCATGGAAATGTAATATTCTTAAGAAAATCGTGAAGGAAGGAAGTACAAACATGCAATGGAAAGGACTGACAAAACAGTCAGTCGACTGAATCAGAGGTTCAGTCGACTGAACTGATGATGAACGAATCAGAAACGAGCATCTGGGAGTTTCAGCCGACTGAACAATGGAGTCAATCAACTGAACTAAGGATGACATGAAAACATAAGGAGTTTCTGGGAGTTTCAGTCGACTGAATCTGATGATTCAATCGACTGAACTGTAACGCCCCGCCCTTTTCACTCTAATTTTTCAGAGTTTATTTTTTTTTTAAATATAATAATCATGTGATCGGGGCGGAGTGTCACGACGCGAGTTAAGTTCGGATCTCTAAATCCGACCCTTAACTGGCCAAGCCCATGTGCATATGAACTAAGTCCATAAAACTGATCCACACATGGTACATATAACTTGCGGAATTAACTTAGTCTAAATATAACTGTGGTTATAATAGAACCTATGACTAATCCAATTTTCCATTCTTAGATAGCAAAGTACATAACTTATTCTCCAAAATTACTAATCAATCTTAACTAATCGTTTAATCAAACATCCAACATAAAACAAACCATTGCATCTATCTTAACTACTTATTACAAGTAAACATAACTAATTACCAAATTACATTGTCCAAATATATCAAATATCAAGTCCATAAAATAGTCCATTCATAATCCATTCCAATCATTGAAACCGCCCAAGTTTCCGTACTTGGTCCTCTTCTCCAACCACGTTCTTTCCTTTCCCTGCATCATCCACTAAGGATATAGATAGGGCGTTAGATCAACGCGCCCAGTAGTGTTTCCGAATAGGGCTACCACGTGGTTAGTCAAAAACATGCAAATAATATAATAATAACACATGTGTGACAAAATTCCATAAAAACATGCTATGTATGAAATGAACATGTAATGAGTCCCACCCATCACCATTCAACATAGCCATCACTTGACGGGATTCTCATCGTCAAGGTAACCCACAGTGGTCTTTCGGACGCCCCGACGGAGTGTGGCCTCCGGATTCCTCCTGATGGGATTCTCATCATCAGGGTACCCCACAGTGGTCTTTCGGACGCCCCGACGGAGTGTGGCCTCCGGTTACAACACCATCATCCCATGCCATGCATGAGATGTCTATGCAAACATGTCATTTAAAAACATAACTTTACAATCATATAAGATATCAAAATCAACATAAAACAGCATATTAAATAGTGGTTACAACAAAGGTAGGAAACCTACAATAGTTTACTTTGTTCGACCCTTCCTTTGGACCGTCTTCCGATCACGGCTTGTTCACCGTTCTAGAAATTCGAAACCCTATGTACATGGCAGCAAGTTAATCATTTGACCATATGATTCTAATTTGATCTAAAACCCAAAAATCCACTTAAACTTCCATGTCCTATCTTAGCCATAAAACCCCATAGTTTTGGTCCTTTTAAACATGTTTTTGGTCTCATTTAGACATAGGATAACAGTATAATGTTACCATATTTTTACCTTTCAAAACCATCCAATAAGCCCATCACTTTGTATGATTTCCATTTTGTAAAACTCAATCCAAATATCCACATAACATATGGCCGAACCCTATGGTTCTTGGTGTAATTAATCCAACCATTGTCCATGGTTTTAATCCATAATTTAACCATAGTATTAATATGGTTCAGCCAAGCCATAGTTACCTAAAAACAGTAAGCTTATCTTCACTTTAAATCCTTTAAAATCTCACAAAACCATTTAATACTTCCATGAAATGTCATACCATTTCATGGGGTTCGGCCCACCCAATTGGCTAAACCTCACGGCCTATGGTTTAGATCCATTTATCCATTTATAAACTTGGTTTATTCTTAAATCAAAGCACATTATGTTTACATAAAAATCCATCCTACACTTGACCCAAATAACCATCAAAAACAGTCCATGGGGTTAGGCCATACACATGGCCAAACCCCAAGGTTTCCTTGATGTAAACCCTCCAATATTTGTCCATATTTTTTGATCAGTACTTAGCTTAATAAACACATAATTCAGCCTTGTAATAACTGGTCAAAATCAGTGACCTTATCTCCCTTTAAAATCCTTTAAAAGAACTTCAATACATAATATGAATTTCATCTCTCAAACACCATAAAAATCACCAAGTTTTCCCATGGGGTTCAGCCATCCAAAGGGCTGAACCCTATGGTCCATATTTTATCACTTTTAAACATCATAATCCCATATTTAAACCATTGATGGATCTGTCCATACGATGGCCAGATCTCATTTTCTTAACCAATCTATTAAACAAGAGTTCAAAATGCACTTACGAACACCGCGTCTCCTTCGGTTCTTTTGACTCCTTTCTTGACCCTTTATTTCCTTGACCTCTCCTTCTCTCTTACTGTTCTTTGGGCTGAGACTGACCTTGCTGCAATCTCCTTGGAATACTTCAGCCAGATGACATGGATTTGAGGGAGAAAGAGAGAGAAAGGAAACTTTGATCTTAAACCTTGGTGCCAACTCCTTTTGCTCAAAGTGTGCTTTTGTCTTGGTGAAAGAAATCAACCAAGGACTGATTGCAAATCAGTAACCACCTGCTGTTCTTGCTTTTGGAATGTAGAAGACAGCAAAGAGAGAGAGAGATAGAGATAGAAAATTGAACCTCTTTTGGCTACTCAAATTCAGCCCAAACTTGCCTCACATGTAACTCCCATATTAACCCCAAGTCCTTTATGCTTACTTGGGGGTTTCATCTATGCAATGAAGCCTCCCCAAGCTCTCCAACGTCTCCCATGCTGGTATTTGTGTAACCTCTCCTTTTATTCCTCCTCTCATTATCATCTTACATGGGGGTTTCATCTAGAAATGAAACCTTCCCCCCCCTCCAATGTGTAGTCTTATCATATTTGAATTTTAAAAGTCAAAACCACATTTGTAACTCTATAATACAGCAGCTCCATTCAGCCCATTTGATCCTCATCAATGTCCCATTTGAGAGTTTCATTCTCGAAATGAAACTCCCGTCCTCCAAGTGTGAACACACTTTGTAACTCCCATTGGTTTTAATATCTATCTTGGAGTTTCAACTTTTAAATAAAACTCTCCATGTTCCAATGACTAGCCCCTTGGTTAACCTTGTATATGTAACTCTCGAAACAGCCACCCCACTTATCTCACTGAATTTTCAGCCCATTTGACTTCCATTTTTGACTCACTCAACTCAATGTCCAACTCACCATTATTAATGCATTTCATTCAATGCACATGAGTTAACTCAACCCTTGATTTAATGCCAACTCACTTCAGTCCCACTCAACTGATTTAACTCGTGTTTTAGCTCCCTAGACGGTCCACACGGTCAACCATAATCAACTCGACCCGTTGGGTCCACTTTTAGCTCCTTGACCCATTTTTGACTCCATGACCCAATTATGGTATTTTGGTAATTTCTAATTGGTTTTTACATATGGATCAAGCCTACCCATTTTTTCTCCACTTCATTTCCAATCAAATAGGCTTAACCCCATTTAATTTAAAATCACAAAACGGTCAAATACTCCAGTAAGACCCGATGGGTCCCATTTGGGCCCTTTGACCCATTTAGCCATTTTTGACCCAATTGATGTAAATTACCCATCCAATCAAACTTGACATTCATAATGTGCTCATATGATCTTAATTTGAGCAATGGGCCATACCATTTCCTTACTTAACATCACAAAATAATTAATTTAACACATCAGGGGCATTTTCGTAATTTATCCACTTCATTGAGAAATTACCCATCCAATCAAACTTGACATTCATAATGTGCTCATATGATCTTAATTTGAGCAATGGACCCCACTAGTTCCTTATTTACAATCACATTTATTGAATTCACCAATCCAGGGGCATTTTCGTAAATATTCATCTTATTGAGAAATCGGGGTGTTACATGAACACAAACGTCTCGGACAAGAAAAGAGTTCTGGAAGTTTCAGCCGAGTGAATATATGATTCAGTCGACTGAAGGAATACTTATTAAACACGTAAACGGATGGTTGATAGTTCAACCAACTGAATGTGTATTTCAGTCGACTGAAAATAAACTGGCAGAACAAACAGATAATCTGATTCAAAATCAGCCAACTGAATCTATGATTCAGTCGACTGAAAGCGTATGAACCATGTTTCAACCGACTGAAACCGAACTGGCAAGACAAACAGACGATCTGATTCAAAATCAGCCGACTGAATCTGTGATTCAGTCGACTGAATTGAAATATACAGTTTGGCGTATTTTCAGAGGTCATTGTTAATCCGGAAAGAATAAATGGTGGTTATGTTAAATGAAAGGGACAGATTTTAATGATCCTACGACGTGATTGGTAAATCATTAATGGACCTAAGTGTATGGATCAGTTATGGATTGAATTATGTATGTATTCCAATCAATGGGAAAAAAGGCCAAGATAAGGGCTGATTATGGTAATCTCATAATGTGGTTAAAGATCATTAATGAACATAGGTTTATGATCAGTTAGAGACTTAAGTCGCGTGGATAAGATATAGACTAACTTGGGGAATGTATAATAAGTTATTGGCACATCACAACGGTACGCGAACGGCGACCGGAATTATCGGACGAGAACGAAAAAGGACGTTATCAGTATTTGGTAGGATTCCTACCTTTTTGTAAGCCGTGGATTATGTGTATGTGATGCTTTCCGTATTTGATTTTGGAAATTATATGATTTATTATTATATGGATTTTATATGGTATGGATTATATTCTAAATGCTATGGGCGGTATTTTATATGCTATGGATTATATTCCTATCCCATGGATTTTATATTATGGATATGAAATGTATATATATATTACATAGCATAATGCACTACATCTCATGCATGGCATGGGCGGAAAAAAATAAACAAACCGGAGTCCATGCTCCGTTGGGGCGACCGAGAACAGACATGGGGACATTGATAGGGTATTACCGGAGTCCATGCTCCGTCGGGGTGACCGAGAACAGACATGGGGACATTGATATGGTATCACTGGAGTCCATGCTCCGTCGGGGCGACCGAGAAGCAAACATGGGGACACCTTGACGACGATTTGCCATCAAGGGGGATATGATATTTCAGGATGATGTAGATGATGGGTGGGACACATGGCATAGACACCCATAGCATGGCATTCATCATATGGTTTTATTATATTGCTATCAGTATGCTTGTTATTACTAATCCATGTGCTAGCCTTACTCGAAGTCCTACTGGGCGCGTTGACTAATGCCCTACTTCCACCCTAGCTGGTGATACAGGAGACGGAGGAAACAGTGGACGTGACGGGAGTTAGGCTTAGGGGCGTGGGAAAGCGGCTACTTCGTTTACCAAAGTTTTATTTTGGAAATGTTGTAACACAAGTAGCTTAGCTTGTTGAATTGTAACAACTTTGGATTTCTTACTATCGTCTGGATTAAACTTTGTACGTCAACATTTTGAGACATAATCATGAACATGGGGGTATTTTGGTAATTTCATGTTGAATCTTCCCTTCTATCTAAAACCGGTAGGATAGTATCTATTATAATGTTCCGCATGTAACTATGTTCCGCGAGCTTACTTCCTACGCGTGAACCGTACTCGTGGACTTCGTTCCGCGCACGCGTGGGGTTGGCCAGTTAAGGGCCGGGCTTTAGAAGCTCGGACTTAACTCGCGTTGTGACGTCCGCCCCATTTGTCACTTTGATTTAATTCAAAAAAAAAAAAAAATAGACTCTGAAATATAGTGAAACAATGCGGGCGTTAGACATTTCACATACCAAATTTGGCCAAACCTTAGATCCACCATCAAATCTAACACATTCATTCATTTATCATTAGATCTAGGTCATCCATCATCATCATGATCATTTTACCTTAGATTAGTATTCATCCATTCATCACCTACTAATTCATGCATTCATTTCATGCATTGATCATCTTAGCCATTAGATATTAGGTCATTTAATCACATCTCTTCATTCATCTCTTAGAAACCCTAGAGCCTCCACATGCATCCATCACATACACAAATTATCTTAAATTTAGGTCACGCATTTCATTAATCATCTAAGATCAACCTTTGAATCCAAACCCTCCATCAATCATCTACGCAGTCCTATAATTATTTTCAGTCAAATCAACCTAGAACCATAGATCTTAACCCCAAGTAATCGCATCCCTTCTTTCATTTAACCCTAAGTTTACACAATTTGGAGAAGAAGCTAGCCTCCATTCGAATTTGCCACAACCCAATCCACACGATTTTTGCATCTAATTTTTCTCCATGTTTTTAACCCATTTTCCATTTAGATTCATTCATGCCACATCACCATCCTATCCCTTTGCATCCCACATGATTTTGCTCCATCCAAAGCCACCTCATTCACATATTGTATTAGGTTGACCTCCACATCACTCCATTGCATCTCATCCATCCATCTATCCCATCTCTCAATCTCATCCACTCATTCACCATTGCACAAAACAAACCCTAATCCTACATAGCCAATTTAGAAAATCACCACGCCAAATCCAATTCCAAAAATTTCACTATCCTTACTTGCACTTCACTCCAAGCCACCACACATAGCCAAATTCGTGCACATCCTATTGCAACCCTAACCCTGTGCAACTTTAAATCTCCATCACCCATTTCTATCTTGATCCAATCTTAGCCCTTCAATCTCCAACTTAAACCTTGATTTAATCTCAACCCTTCATCTCTTTTCAAAACCTATAAATACCCCACTTCACCCAAGGTAAAATTCAAATATGACCTGGAGTTTAAAAGGACTAAAAGTTGGAGAAAGACTAAGAAGATAGAGCTTCATAGGATTTTTCAAGTGAGAAATTAATTTTACAATTTTATTTTATATCTTCTATGTATTTTCATCTAAGTTTGTAGTTTAACTCATTCATTTAATAAAGTGAAGCATTCATTTAGAAGCCTCAAACATCCAGGTTCTAAAAATTCTTTTGTAATTACTTTTCTTTTAATTCCAAGTTTAGAACTTTGTTTCCTTGATTAAACATAAGCACATGCACTAGTTAGGATCTTGATTGTAAATGTTGAATCTTGATTACTAAGTTTTAATTAATTAAATTAAAAAAGTTGTAAATCTTGTTTTTATTAGTGAGTATGAATTACATTTTAAATCTTTACGTGAATTTCAAATTTAGGCTTTTACTTTGTTTATACATTTTGGGCGTTGAGTGGTCTATTTCAAACAACCAACCTTTATGTTACTACACTTTTATTTTCAGTCATTTATTTTCTTGCAATTTAATTTTCTGTCTTTTAATCATGTTAGATTCCATGATTGTTGTATAATTTTTGTTCTAACCTAAATCTTATATGTTTTATTCTTTTTAAATTCTTTAATTCATGTTATTCTTTTAATTCTTTGTATTTACTTGGGAATCTGATTGGCTGCATGGGTAGCTGCCAAGGGGTGCCTTGGATGGTACCCAATACCCATTGGTTTGTGCATGAATTGATGAGGGAGTGGAGGAGTTTTGGTGGCTGAAAATACAAAAGCAATAAGCAATCATTTTGGGCGTGTTTTACCATTGTGAAAGCCTTACAATCCCATCTTTCTCCCTCTCTCCAATTGGTGTTCTTGGCTGGAACAGCAGAGGCTTTTGGTACCAAATATCCAAGCATATAACCAGCAAGGAGTTAAGAAAGCAAGGATTAAAAGACAAGGATCAAAGGCATAAGAAAAGCTTGGAAAGTGGTAAGTTTTTCCATTGATTTATGTTTAATAAAATGGAAAAAATAAGACATGATTCGGCCATGTGATGGTCAAATCTATCAAGGGTTAAAGTAGGATTCTTTTATGCCCAATTAGATGGAAAACATGGACATACATGAAATATTATGGTTACACTTGATGGTTTTGTAAGATTTAAACCATGCAAGTATAGGACTGATTTTGGAGGTTAAAGATACATACTTTGGAAAGATTGAAAGCATGAATTTGAATGTCATAATTTGGCCATGCTATGGCCGAATTTGACAAGGGTCTAAACCATGTAAGAGATGGCTTGGTTTTCATGTTTTGGAAACATGAAAACCATGGATTTTGTGGACTGTTTTTGATAGTTTTTGGAAATTAAAACCCTATGAAAATGGGCTAATTTTTGGAGGTTTGTTTGAAAGTTAAAACCTAATTTAATATACTGTTATTACATTATTATCTGAGGTTTAAAAACAGTAAACCTAACCATTGGGTTCGGTCACCATGGAGGGCCGAACCCCATGTAAAAGGATGTTGGTGTTCATGTTGGAAAAACATGAAAACCATAGACTTTTTATGGACTGTTTTGGATGGTTTGTTTGAAAGTTAAAACCTGATTTTAATATACTATTATTACATTATTATCTGAAGTTTAAAAACAGTAAACATAGCCATTGGGTTCGGCCAACATGGAGGGCCGAACCCCATGTAAAAGAGGGTTGGTTTTCATGATTGGAAAACATGGAAACCATAGACCTTTGTGGACTATTTTTGGGAGATTTTTTATGTGATAAGGTTACTGATTTTGGGTTGGCCATGGGATGGATAAACCATGGGCTTAATGTGGCTAAGGGGTAGAGCCAATTAGTATTTAAACAAGGGACATCATTGAGCAAAGAACCATAAGGGTTCGGCCATGGGTATGGCCGAACACCATGGACCATTTTCATGGGTCATTTTAAGGATGTGGGTGTGATTAAAAATGGAATTATGTTTGCTGATTTGGTCGGCCAAAACATGGCTGAACCATGTTAAGGTTACGGTTAAGGTTGTAGAATTTAATCAAGGTATTGGTGGCAATGGCAAATCTGTGAATACAAGCCAAATGAAGAGATTGATCAAAAGGACTTATAAGATGTTTTAGGTCTCATATGTGAATGGACATGTAAATAAGATTATGATTTACTTATTGTTGCATTGCATAATAAGGTACCGAAAGTTGAACGACGAACGAGTCGTGACCGGTTAAAGCCTAAGAAAGAACGGACGCTGAAGTGATTCTTCAGTAGGTTTCCTACCTTTATTGTAACCACTATTCCATATGCTGTTTTACGTTGATTTCGATAACTTATATGTTTGTAAAGTTATGCTTCTAAATGACATGTTTGCATAGACATCTCATGCATGGCATGGGATGATGGTATTGTAACCGGAGGCCACACTCCGTCGGGGCGTCCGAAAGACCACTGTGGGGTACCCTGATGATTAGAATCCCATCAGGAGGAATCCAGAGGCCACACTCCGTCGGGGCGTCCGAAAGACCACTGTGGGTTACCTTGACGATGAGAATCCCGTCAAGTGATGGCTATGTTGAATGGTGATGGGTGGGACTCATTACATGTTCATTTCATACATAGCATGTTTTTATGGAATTTTGTCTCACATGTATTATTATTATATTATTTGCATGTTTTTGACTAACCATGTGGTAGCCCTATTCGGAAACACTACTGGGTGCGTTGATCGAACGGCCTGTCTATATCCTTAGTGGATGATGCAGGGAAAGGAAAGAACGTGGTTGGAGAAGAGGACCAAGCACGGAAACTTGGGCGGTTTGAATGATTTTGAATGGACTTGAATGGACTATTCATGGATGTGTTATTTGAATTATGTGGACAATATAATTTGGTAACTAGATTTGTTGGCATGTAATAAGTAGATAAGTAGATGCTGTGGATTGGTTTATTTTGGATGGTTGGATTGAATGTTTAGATTAATATTAGTTAGTAATTTTAGAGAATAAGATTATGTACTTTGCTATCTAATAATGGAAAATTGGAATAGTCATAAGTTCTATTACAACCTCAGTTAGAATAAGACTAAGTTAATTCCGCAAGTTATATATGTACCATGTGCGGATCAGTTTTATGGACTTAGTTCATATGCACATGGGCTTGGCCAGTTAAGGGTCAGATTTAGAGATCCGAACTTAACTCGCGTCGTGACACTCCGCCCCGATCACATGATTAATATATTAAAAAATAAAAAATAAACTCTGAAAATTAGAGTGAAAAGGGCGGGGTGTTACATGGTGGGATAACATGTATGAATTGTAACGCCCCACCCTCTCCGAGAAATCAGAGTCTAATTTTTTTTTAAATAATAATAGAATAACACCGGAAGAGAGCGGGCGGCGTCACGATGCGAGTTAAGTTCGGACTTCCTAAGTCCGACCCTTAACTGGCCACACCCATGTGTGCATGGACTAAACCCACGATAACATTCCACACATGGAACTAAACAAGTTATGTAGAATAAACTAGACTAACTGCGGAATTAGACTGAATAGATAGCAAGTACAAGTCTCAATTATTAAATAACTTAATCCAAACATCCATTGTCAATACCATAAACAAACCATAGTAAAGTTCACTAGCTGTTACATGTCCATAAAATATAACTCAAAAGACAGTAATAAAGACATCCCAATCATCAATCAAGCGCTTAAGCTTGGCTCCCCTCCAGGTCCACGACCTTCTCTTTCCCTTTTCCATTTCCTGCATTATCCTCTATGGATAGAATTAGGACGTTAGATCAACGCGCCCAGTAGGATTTCCGATTAGGCTACCACATGGTTAGTATATAAAAACATGCATATATCATAATATATGTGGTCATCAAAACAGGTAAATCAATGCTATGCAAATATGCACATGTAATGAGTCCCTCCCATCATGCATATACATAACCATCACTTGACGAGACTCTCATCGTCAAGGTAAATCACAATACACTTTCATTTCTTCTTGATGATATTCCTCCTGGCGGGACCCTCATCGACTAAGGAGGCCGATGTGGCTCTCATATCATAATATTTCTCTTGGCGGGACCCTCATCGCCTAAGGAGACCAATGTGATTCTCATCATTATAACATTTCTCCTGGCGGGACCTGCATCGCCTAAGGAGACCAATGTATTTCTCATCATTATAACATTTCTCCTGGCGGGACCTGCATCGCATAAGGAGACCAACGTATTATCATCATCATGATACTACTCCTGGCGGGACCCTCATCGCCTAAGGAGGCATTCCATAATCATCATCCCATGTCCATGTAACGCCCCGCCCTTTTCACTCTAATTTTCAGAGTTTATTTTTTTTTTTAATATAATAATCATGTGATCGGGGCGGAGTGTCACGACGCGAGTTAAGTTCGGATCTCTAAATCCGACCCTTAACTGGCCAAGCCCATGTGCATATGAACTAAGTCCATAAAACTGATCCGCACATGGTATATATATAACTTGCGGAATTAACTTAGTCTTAATCCAACTGAGGTTATAATATAACCCATAACTATTCCAATTTTCCATTCTTAGATAGCAAAGTACATAACTTATTCTCCAAAATTACTAATCAATCTTAACTAATCGTTCAATCAAACCATCCGACTTAAAACAAACCATAGCATCTATCTTAACTACTTATTACAAGCCAACATAACTAATTATCAAATTACATTGTCCAAATTCAAATAACAAATCCATAATTAGTCCATTCATGTCCATTCAAATCCATTCAAAATGCCCAAGCTCCTATGCTTGGTTTTCATCTCGATCCACGTTCTTCCATTTCCCTGCGTCATCCACTAAGGATATAGATAGGGCGTTAGATCAACGCGCCCAGTAGTGTTTCCGAATAGGGCTACCACATGGTTAGTCAAAAACATGCAAATAATATAATAATAACACATGTGTGACAAAATTCCATAAAAACATGCTATGTATGAAATGAACATGTAATGAGTCCCACCCATCACCATTCAACATAGCCATCACTTGATGGGATTCTCATCGTCAAGGTAACCCACAATGGTCTTTCGGACGCCCCGACGAAGTGTGGCCTCCGGATTCCTCCTGATGGGATTCTCATCATCAGGGTACCCCACAGTGGTCTTTCGGACGCCCCGACGGAGTGTGGCCTCCGGTTACAACACCATCATCCCATGCCATGCATGAGATGTTTATGCAAACATGTCATTTAGAAACATAGCTTTACAAACATACAAGTTATTGAAATCAATATAAAACAATATATGGAATAGTGGTTACAATAAAGGTAGGAAACCTACACTAGATTACTTTGTTTGACCTTTCCTTTGAACCGTCTTCCGATCACGGCTTGTTCACCGTTCTAGAAATCCAAATACCCTATGTACATGGCAGCAAGTTAATCATTTGACCATATAATTCTAATTTGATCTAAAACCCAAAAATCTACTTAAACTTCCATGTCCTATCTTAGCCATAAAACCCCATAGTTTTGGTCCTTTTAAACATGTTTTTTGGTCTCATTTAGACATAGGAAAACAGTATAATGTTACCATGTTTTTACCTTTTAAAACCATCCAATAAGCCCATCACTTTGTATGATTTCCATTTTGCAAAACTCCATCCAAATATCCACATAACAGTCCATGGGGTTCGGCCATACACATGGCCAAACCCTATGGTTCTCTTAATGGAAACCCACCAATATTTATCTATGAAATTAATCAGCAAATTAACATAAGATAAATATGGTTCAGTCATGTCATATCTACTCCAAAACAGTAAGCTTAATTCCATATAAAAATCTTTTAAAAGCCCCACTCCAAAATATGCATTTTTGACTTTCAAACACCATAGAATCCACCAATTTTCTCATGGGTTCAAATTAATAATAACCAATAACTTAAGCATTGGTGTTTCTTGAAACAAGAGCATAAAATAAATCATATCTTCCCACATGATTTTAAACCCAAATCCATCCTCAAAACAGTCCATGGTTTTGGTTCAAAAAGACCATCCAACTTAACCCAATCTTTTCATGGAAATGTCATGCCATTTCATGGGGTTCGGCCAACCCAATTGGCGGAACCTCATGGCCTATGGTTTAGATCTATTTATCCAATTATAAACTTATCTTATTCTTAAATCAAAGCACATAATGATTACTTAAAATCCATCCTACACTTAACCCAAATAACTATACAAAACAGTCCATGGGGTTAGGCCATACACATGGCCGAACCCCAAAGTTTCCTTGATGTAAATCTTCTTATCCTACTTACTGATTTTTGGCCACAAAATGACCCATTTGACATATAAAATTTATCATTTAGAGATGATTTTTGTCCTTTAAAAACATCAAACTTAGTCCACTTTTATCATCTAAAAACAGTCCCATATTTGTATGGTTTTAACTTCCAAAAACATCCAAATAAATCAATTATTTCCATTGGGTTCGGCCATCCAATGGGGCCGAACCATATGGTCCATCTTTTATCTCATTCATGTACCTCCATCCAATATCTAACCCTTGTTAGATTTGGCCATCCAATGGCCGGATCATGATTTAAAAATTGTTTATCGAAAAACCTACCGTTTCCGCGACTCCTCCAATTGATCTTCCCTCCGGCTTGTTCCTTTCCCTTTCTTAGCCTCTCCTTCTTCTTGATTCCTTGATGGTCAGGGACTGATTTAAACAACCAGCTGCTGCTCTAGGTAGAAAACGGCAAAGAGAGAAAGAGATAGGATTTTGACTTTGGATGGAACACCTTGATGCCAACTCTTTTGCTCAAAGTATGCTTTTGTCTTGGTGAAATAAATCAATCAAGGACTGATTGCAAATCAGTAACCACCTGCTGTTCTTGCTTTTGGAATGTAGAAGACAGCAAAGAGAGAGAGAGATAGAGATAGAAAATTGAACCTCTTTTGGCTACTCAAATTCAGCCCAACCTTGCCTCACATGTAACTCCCATATTAACCCCAAGTCCTTTATGCTTACTTGGGGGTTTCATCTATGCAATGAAATCTCCCCAAGCTCTCCAACGTCTCCCATGCTGGTATTTGTGTAACCTCTCCTTTTCTTCCTCCTCTCATTATCATCTTACATGGGGGTTTCATCTAGAAATGAAACCTTCCCCCCCCCCTCCAATGTGTAGTCTTATCATATTTGAATTTTAAAAGTCAAAACCTCATTTGTAACTCTATAATACAGTAGCTCCATTCAGCCCATTTGATCCTCATCAATGTCCCATTTGAGAGTTTCATTCTTGAAATGAAACTCCCCTCCTCCAAGTGTGAACACACTTTGTAACTCCCATTGGTTTTAATATCTATCTTGGAGTTTCAACTTTTAAATAAAACTCTCCATGTTCCAATGACTAGCCCCTTGGTTAACCTTGTATTTGTAACTCTCAAAACCGTCATTTCATTCATCAATATCTTAGGAGTTTCATGCATGTGGTACACCCCCATGCAACCAACGTGTAGGGTAGTTTTGAATTTGAAACAACCCACAAACCTTTTATCTACACACCTCACTCACTTAAAAATAAATATTCCATCCAACTCATTCACTATAATTATCTAAATCAGCTCACTTATTTATCTCAACTATATGATTTTATTGCAAACTCCAAACAGCCCCAATTTAATCAATCTTGGACTCACTTAATGGTCAAAAAAGTCAAACCCGACCCATTGGGTCCAAATTGGCCATTTTGACCCATTTCACAAACTTTGACCCAATTAAATAAAACTTCACCCATTTGATTCACTTGGACCAACTCAACCTTCCAACTCCCCTTTAATTCTCATGCATAGAATAATTCTCATGCAATCCAACATGTTTTATGAATCTTTTAACTTTGCAACTCCTCACCACATGTAACTCCCAAAACCTCCACCAACATTTAACACTTAACTAGGAGTTACATGCATAAGATAACTTCCCCATGCAGCCCACGTTTTTCTTTGTTTTTCACTTGAAATCAATCCATTCCACTCCAATTCACACACATCACTTACTTAAAATAAACATTCCATCCAACCCATTTATTTAACTCACCCAACTCAACTCATTCATTTAATGTAACTCAACTAATAAATTCAACTCAACTAAACTCCATTATTTATTTCAACTCAAACCAACTCAAATATCTAATGCACTTAAACCAATTAAGCTTTGAGCTCACTCCATGATCAATCATGACATACACGACCCATTGGGTCCCATTTGGGTCCTTTGACCCATTTAACCTCTTTGACCCAAATAAATGTAGCTTGCCCATTTAACTTAATTTAAACCTTATACAAGTACACTGAGCAATGGGTCCCACCATTTTTCTCATCTATGATCATAACCCTTCAATTTATAAATCCATTGGCATTTTCGTAAATATTGATATATTGAAAAATCTAGGGTATTACAGTCCATGCATGATATGCCAATGAATATATGAAGCATGTACATAAATCTCATGATTAAAAAACCAATTGAAACATAATAATAATAACAACATATCTTATCAAATTCATGATAAAACTAATCATCATGGTGGTTACAAGTAGGTAGGAAACCTACAGAAGGTTAACTTCGGTGTCCGTTTTTTTTCACCTGATCATGACTCGCACGCCGTTCACGTTCCGCTACCTTGTTATGTAACAGCAAGTCAATACTTAATCTTCTTGATTTCTAATCAAGTTTAGGTCTCATATATCATCTTGTGGGGTTCGGCCATACCCATGGTCGAACCTCACCAACTTGGGATTTAATCTTCCTTTTTCATTTGATAAATATTTCACACTTCAAACATGTCTTGGTAGGGTTCGGCCATACACCATGGCCGAACCATACCACCCTAGTTTGATCCCTCTTTCATGTCCTTTTAATCTTTCATTCCATTATAGCCTATATTTAAGGTTTTGCCATTGATCATACCCTTGTTTAATTTTGCTTCATAGTTAAAGCCCATATGACCAAACCACCTTAGTGGGGTTGGCCATACAACATGGCTGAACCTCACCAGTTCCATTTGGATCTCTTAATCCATTCAAAACCATTCAAATCACTTGGTGGGGTTCGGCCATACCCCATGGCCGAACCTCACCCATTTTTGGTTTTGGGTGTTTCACTTGCCATTCTTATTGAGGAACCATACACATATCTTAATCATAAGAACTAATATGATTCAGCCATGCATTGGCTGATCCTACTTATTGGCCTTAATTCCATTTACATCACATATAGTGGTCCATGGGGTTCTCTTATCTCCAACCATTCCATCTTTAATACATGGTTCATCAATTTATATTCATAACTAAGTATAGATGATTCTTAACACAAAATCATAATACAATACCTAAATTCCAACATGATCTTAATTCAATTACCCCATTAAAATAGGCCATGGGGTTCGGCCATACTCATGGCCGAACCCTATGGTTCTCTTTGGCTCAATCCTTCCATCATTCATACACAACTTAGGTTCATTACTTTTGACCATACACATATGGTTCAGCCATTCAATGGCCAACCAAAAAACAGTAAATTTATCTTCATTTAATTCACATAAAAACTCCATAACATTGTATGGTTTTTATTTGTCAAAAACCATCATCATTAACCATAAACTTGTCAACTCATTTCATGGGGTTCGGCCCTCACAAGTGGCCGAACCCTATCGCCCATATTTTCTATCTTTTAAACCTCATCATACAATTTTAAACCATTGCTTAATTCGACCATACATGACCAAATCATGTCCTTTAAATCCCTGATTCATAATCCTTTATCTTGCATCTTAAACACATATAATTCTCCATAATTTTTGCATGGTTTTTAGCATCCAAAAACCATCAAAACACCCAAATAAATTTCATGGAGTTCGGCCATCCAAAGTGGCCGAACCCAATGATATCTTTTTATCATTTAAAATAATCTTTAAACAAGGTTTAAGTCCTTGATGAATTCGGCCCTTCCATGGCCAGGCCCTTCCATGGCCAATTCATGTTCCATTTAATCTAATTTATTAAACAAAATTGTATGGAATTCTTACCAATTTCCTTTGCCTTTCCTCTTGCCTTTTGCTCCTTGCATTCTTCCCCCTTGCTTCCTTCCTTCTTTCTTAGTTTCTAGCCGAAATTGTGCTTGATCAATGGTGAGAAACACTAAGGTTGATTCGGCCAAGGAGAGGTGTTCTTGAGAGAGTGAGGAGGGATGGAGTTCTAAACTTTTCTTTAAGATAAATTCGGCCAAATGGGTGGTCTTCCTCTTTTGTAAATCAGCCACTTAATCCACTCATTTCCCTCATAAATTCTTGATCAAACCAATGGGATATTTGGTGCCAACCAAGGCATCCCTTGGCACCAGCCAATGCAACCTTTCAGCTCCCCATGCAATCTTATCTCATTCCCATTCAATTCCATGCAACCATGTACATGGAAACTACCATTACAAGTCCCCAACGTGTGGGACTTGTTTTGGTTTGTTTGTGTAACACCCCAATTTCTCAATGAAGTGGAAATTTACCAAAATGCCCCTGAGTTGTTAAATTAATTATGTTGTGATGTTAAGAAAGGAAATAGTGGGGCCCATTGCTCAAATTAAAATCAAATGAGCATATTATGAATGTTAAGCTTGATTGGATGGGTAATTTTCATCATTTGGGTCAAAAATGGCTAAATAGGTCAAAGGGCCCAAATGGGACCCATCGGGTCAAAATGGATGATTTGACCATTTTGTGAACTTAAATTAAATGGGGTTAAGCCTATTTGATTGGAAATCAAGTGGAGGAAAAATGGGTAGGCCTGATCCATATGTGAAAACCATTTACAAATGACCAAAATTCCATATTTGGGTCATGGAGTCAAAAACGGGTCAAGGAGCTAAAAGTGGACCCAACGGGTCGAGTTGACTATTGTTGACCGTGTGAACCCTCAAGGAAGCTAAAACACGAGTCAAATCAGTTAAGTGGGACTGAAGTGAGTTGGAATTAAATCAAGTAGTGAGTCAACACATGTGCATTAAATGAAATGCATTAAGTATGTGAGTTGGGTGAGTTGGAATGGAAATCTAAATAGCCTTGAGTTCAAGTGAGTCAAAAGGGAAATTGAAGGGGCTGTAAACTCAGTGAGCTAAGTGAGAATTTGAAGAGTTTGGCTCAGCTTAAACCACCAAAACAAGTCCCACACGTTGGGGACTTGTTTGGGGTGAGTTCCATGATGAATGGTAAATGAAATTCATGGGTTTGAGGTGAGTTGCTTGGGAAGCTGTATAGCTGCATGGGTAGCTGCCAAGGGGTGCCTTGGATAGCACCCAAGACCCATTGTTGTGTGCATGAATTGATGAGGGAGTGGAGGGGTTTTGGGGGCTGAAATACAAAAGCAATAAGCACCCATGTGTGGCCGATTTTTATCATTGTGAAAGCCTTACAATCCCATCTCTTTCTCTCTCTCTCCAATTGGTGTTCTCGGCTGGAACAGCAGAGGCTTTTGGTACCAAATATTCAAGCTTAAACTAGCAAGGAATTAAGGAAGAAATGAAGAAATAAAAGATAGGAAGCAAGGATCAAAAGTCAAGAAGAAAGGCTTAGAAAATTGGTAAGTATTTCATTGAGTTTTGTTGAAAAACATGGAACAAATAGGGTGTGGATTGGGCCATGATCATGGCCGAATACACCAATGATTAACCTTGATTAATGGAGGTTTAGAAATGATTAAGATGACCATTGGGTTAGGCCACCATGAAGGGCCGAACCCCATGTAAGAGATGGCTTGGTTTTCATGTTTTGAAACATGAAAACCATGGATTTTGTGGACTGCTTTGGGTTTTGATTTAAGATTTAAATACATGTTTTAGAATGGTTAAAAACATGGATCTGAATGACATAGGGACTGAAGTGTCTATGGTCTAAAATCAGTGGATTCAAAGATGGAAATGGACCATTGGGGTCAGCCACTTAGCATGGCCGAACCCCATGGAAACAAATGGTTGTTTTTGATAGTTTTTGGAAATTAAAACCATATGATTTGGGATTGATATTAGATGTTATTGTTGGATTTTGAATGCATGTTTTAAGGAGGTTAAAACATGGATTTGGGTGTTGGTTTCAGACCCAAGATAAAGGGTTAAGTGTTCAAAACCAAAGGTCATGGTGTTCGGCCAATGAGCATGGCCGAACCCTATGAAATTGGGCTAATTTTTGGATGTTTGTTTGAAAGGTAAAACCTGATTTTAATATACTGTTATTACATGATTATCTGAGGTTTAAAAACAGTAAACATAACCATTGGGTTCGGCCACCATGGAGGGCCGAACCCCATGTAAAAGAATGTTGGTTTTCATGTTGGAAAACATGTAAACCATAGACTTTTTATGGACTGTTTTTGTATGGTTTTTGAAAGGTAAAATCCGATAATATTATACTGATTCTTACATGATTTAATGGACATGAAATGTAAGTGAAAAGGGTCCAAAACATGGGTATAGTGTTCGGCCACATTGGATGGCCGAACCCCATAAAATTGGTTGATAAGTTGGTATTGTTTTGGAGAGATAAAACCATACCAAATGGTGGAGATTTTTATGTGTTATGGTTACTGATTTTGGGTTGGCCATAGGATGGCTAAACCATGGGCTTAATGTGGCTAAGGGGTAGAGCCAATTAGTATTTAAACAAGGGACATCATTGAGCAAAGAACCATAAGGGTTCGGCCATGGGTATGGCCGAACCCATGGACCATTTTCATGGGTCATTTTAAGGATGTGGGTGTGATTAAAAATGGAATTATGTTTGCTGATTTGGTCGGCCAAAACATGGCTGAACCATGTTAAGGTTACGGTTAAGGTTGTAGAATTTAATCAAGGTATTGGTGGCAATGGCATGTTTGTAAATAAGGGTCACAACCATGAGTTGGTATTTGTGGACTTAGACTAAAAAAAAATGGGAATCAAATAAAGTAAGGGATTAAAGTTGATCCATGATTTATGTGAATAAGGTGATGGATCTCTGTGACGGTGCACGACTGCGAGCGGTGACCGGATAATGCCTAAGAAAGAACGGACGCTGAAGTGATTCTTCAGTAGGTTTCCTACCTACTTGTAACCATAGTTTTACCCAGTTTTTCTTATGAGACTCTTGTTTTATTTTATGTGTTTCAAATG